>OX438802.1:16536702-17136702 GCA_949316475.1 Hypomecis punctinalis
GTCTCTTTTGATAAGAATAGAAAACAAAATTTTGTGATTTTATTTTATGTATTTTTAGCAGTCCAAGGAGATGTAATCCGTGGAAGTGCTGCTGCTAGAAATTCTAGAAGGTTAAGCAATATCCGCTACTACTTATATGATCGGTAAGGAATTAATTTCAATTTATACAAACAATTCAATTCTTGTCTTGTGGCTTTTGCGAAACTATTTCACAATTTCGCTAATGTCTTGTGTTGGCGACCTTTTTATAGCACTTTTATTTATGTAAATTCTATTCAGAAAACCCTATCCGCCTTATCACAAAAGATTTAAACTGTTTAGCCGTACAATATGTACTGTTAAACATTCCTTAAAGCAAGCATAAAACTTTTGTTGTAATATGTGGTAACTTAGTATTTTGTGGTATACAACGGTATGATTTTTTTTTAACAAGTAGATTGTTTTAGTTCTTTCTTTTGCTCTTCCTCGTTTTTACTTCTCTTTACAGTTCAATACAGTGATGATGTTAGAAAGTCTCTTTGTGTTCTTCTTAATTTAATTAAATAAATAAAAATAGTGTTAGGAAAACCGAGGACTTCGATGCAGTAGAAACACCAATATTATTACAATTAAACTTTAACAGATTTATTTCTTCCATCACAGTAATCTTTAAGCTCTAAAAATAAGTAATCTAGACTTGTTCTTCGCTCCGACGGCTCGACCAGAATGATCTCCAAAAACCGTGCCAGTCTCTGACCACGATATTATAAAAAATATCCGCCCACTTCCTCTATATTTAACCAACCACAGCCAGTTTATTGCTGCATTTACTTTTTTAAAAGTCTGTTGACTACCGCCCTCGAACTGTAGTTTTCGTCCAAAAACCACACATTTAGAATATGCAATTTTTGAACAAAACCCAACAATAAAATAAAAATAGCCTTTATTTCCCATATTACAAAATTAGTTAAGTACATGTCAAAAAATAGGTTACAATAAAATTTTAATATTATAACTAATTACATGTCAAAAAGAAAAAAAATATTATTTTTATTCCATTATTATTTAATTAATTAATTGTTAAGTCCTAGCAAAACTTAGACATGTAGGTTTTTCTTCTGGGATCATCCAGTTTTGGATGTAGGCCTCCTCCAACTCTTCCCATTTGCTCCTGTTTTGGGCAGTGCGGGTCCATATTTTGCCAGCCACTGCCTCAATATCATCTTTCCATCTTCTATGTGGTCGCCCTTTACATCTTTTTTGGTTTCTCGGTATCCAGTGTAGTATTTTTTCACTCCAGCGGTTGTCTTTTACTCTTGCAGTACCTATGTCCGGCCCATTTCCATTTAAGTTTTGCAGCTGCACGGAGAGCATCTATGATTTTAGTCTTTTGTCTGATAGCTCTGCTGTTCACTTTATCACTCAGTTTCAAGCCCAGCATGCTTCGCTCTGCAGCTCTTTGGAAAGTTCTTATTTTCGTTTTTACACCTTTGGTAGGAGCCCACGTTTGGAATCCATACAACAGAGCGGGAATAACATTTGAGTCAAAGAATTTCTATTTGATAGTGCTTTTAAAGATTTCTTTATTTTTCCAATACTTTTTCCAAGCTAATGTAATTCTTCTATGAATTTTTTTTTCTCTTTTGTTGGTTAAATTAACATTTTGACCTAAGTACAAGTAATTCTCTACATAATCTATTGTTTTGTTGTCTAATTTTAATGGTATTTTTTGTCATTGGTTATAGCTTTTGTTTTTTCTATATTTATCTCCAGACCACATGCTTTGCTTTCATTGTTGAAGGTTTTTCGCATTTCTTGTAGTTGATTGTGGCTCTCTGATATTAAAACAATGTCATCAGCAAAGCGTAGGTGGGTAATATATTCTCCGTTTATGTTGATACCATTATTTTAACTAGTTTCAGTTATCGTGTTCTTTAGCTTGTTTGATAAATGATATAAACATAAGTGTTACGTAAGTAAGTTCGTATATGTCGGATAGCTCTACTGTCAACATGTTTAAGCCGTCTGATAGCTTCAGACATGGATAAAAATTAAAACAGCCGTAAGTGTTTATATTCTATTCAAAATATATAATTATAACTTATTTTTGATGCCGATGCTTTTGATTAACCTATTTCTGAAATTTCTACCGCGTTTATGCTAACAATAGTGTCAAATTAATATTAGGTATATTTTATATTTTCTACGTTATTAAGTGTTATTTATTTTTATACCTGCAATACAGTTCCAAACCAGTTCAAATCCAGTGGCTATTACTACGAAACCATTACCTGCTTCGACGTTTAAAATTACGACTTTTTTTTCAGAAATCACGACAATGGGAGGACACCAATACAATTACCTTCAGCTGATGAGTTAGAGGTTGAGCTACGAGTATCTATTCCTTATCAAGAGAATAACCATCAAACAATAGTGATTGTGCATGGCCACGGCGGGAACAGAGATAGCCCTGTGAATAACTGGATCAGGAATGGTGAGTATCTGTCACAAATGGGACATTTCGTCTCAATTTAGCAGGAGTATTATTTTTGAACCTTGTACAGCTAGACACGTATACGTTAATTAGGTATCTGTAAGTGTTCCACAGAAATACAAGGGGTCTTATTTTTCAAATTCGAACAATTAGGAACGTATACTTTTCTCGAAATATCTTTGACGTTCCATTTCACGTTTTCCCCTTTGCAATGTGTGGTTTTTTAAATCACCATATCCAGTACTGAAGCTTTGCGTGTAATGAATCAATTTAAATAAATTACGAGAAAAAAAGCCGTTGACCGACTTCACCCGAGTACAGAATTCGCTAATATTTCGCACGGATCGATATAACATTTTTCACAATATTGTTGATTTATCAAAAATGGCTCCGTCGATTTCAATAAAATTTAAATGGGACCAATTTTGAAGTATATTCATTTCAACAAAAAAATAATTATTGAAATCGGACTACTATGAAAAAAGTTATGCGTGGTTATACATAAAAAAATATACGCGTCGAATTGTATACCTCCTCCGGTGGTACGTCAGTCAAAAATAAGTATACGTCCGAGCCATACAAACTTCGAAAATAATACCTCAGACTGACCTAATTTTGTATGAAACTATGCCTAGACTTATGACTATGCACACGCCAGCAATAACTCAATAGGCATCTTTACTGGGTATAAATACGATTATTATAATTATTCCGTTAGTCTACTAAAAAAATAAGAAGAGATAAAAATATCTCAGAGCGGGAAATTCAATGTTTTGGGTTTTTTGCCTTATAATTAATCAGTAGATTAACTACTCATTTTAAGTTTAAGAAGCTCATTGAATAGGAAGCGCTTACGAGTAACATAGGTAGATACAATTATGATAAGCCGAATGAGATCTTAGATTTTAACCTCAGTTTTTAGTGAGTGGACTCTTGTGCATGAACTGGCTACCATTTTGGTTTTAGTCGCTAACGCTACCTATTCATGAACGGTAAATAAGTTTTTATAAAGTTACAATAAGTAGTTCAGTTTTTTATTTTATTTCGAATAGGTTCGCGTTTGACTACACAGTGCCTGATGTTAAGCAAATGTGCGGTCTTGGGTGTAGCACGCTTACCTAGAAGATACCTATTTACTCGGGATTTGTAGACACCCACGTTGTACTTTAAGGGGAAGACAGAGCAAGGCAAAGCGTTCCACATTCCGGTTGTTCGTATGAGGATTCGAAACGCTTGGTTCTAACCCTCGGAATGTCCACCATAAAAGGGTGGCGCTTTGGTCGCGTCTGTCTAGCCGTACGTTAGAAGAAACGTGCAGGGGGGACCAGATTGTGCAACTCCTGGGCGCACTCTCCGAAGTGTATCCGGTAAAAAGTTGACAAACACGCTACCTTGCGACGATGCTCAAGACTTTGCAGCTGCGATTTAGTCAAGGTGTCGTTGTCAATCAGCCTCCGGGCTCGCCTCTCTTGTCTGTAAATACCAAAAAAAAAAACATAAATATTTGAATTTCGCGCGCTAACCTAGCGAATAACTTAACCATAACTTTATAATTCGGCATATTTTTATTAAACGGTCTTATTTAGCTTCACTTGTCCGTTTTTTGGGTCAAATTGAAATTTGACCCTCTAATTGTGGACAGATTGATATGATATGTATTCAGTATTGACGTAAATACAAGATGGCCACTGCCCGAACATGGCGAATTACATTTTTACACAACTCCCTCAATATGGGTATCAAATGAGAGGGATTTTCATGTAGAACACAGTTCGTAGTAACAAAATATAAACTAAATACCTAAATATATCTATAACTAAACTAAAAATAAATATAACTAAAGCTAAAATCGTGGGGCGCAACGTACGTGCATAATGAAATCTTCCAGGCAAAGGCCCCACGTTATATTTTTTTTTTTAGTTTTAATTTTTTAGCTTTTTACCTACATACATATCTACATATATAGCCGTGGTGGTCAAGAGGTAGTGACACCCGCCTTACAATCGTGAGGATGTGGGTTCAAATCCCCGGTCCCGTACCAATGAGTTCTTTGGAATTTATGTACGGAATTACACACCACTGGCTTTTCGGTGAAGGAAAACATCGTGAGGCAACCTGCATACGTCCGTAGAAGAAATTCGATGGCGTATGTGAATCCACCAACCCACACTGGGCCCGCGTGGTGGATATGGCCCAATCACTCTTCGTGGGTAGGCCTACGTCCTGCAGTGGACTATTAAAAAGGCTAGTTCAGTACAGTACAAATACCTACATAAAACCGTTTAAATTAAAAAAGATTTTAACAATTTTTTTTATCGGAAATTATTTGCCGTTGTTATTCCTTTTCAGCATTTTTCAATGATCATACACGTCCAGTCAATATTATCGTAATGGATTGGTCACACTTTAGTACCCGGAGCTACTCAGTAGCCTCCGCAGAGGTTCAAAACGTCGGCAAGGAATTAGGACAGTATCTGAAACTTCTTATAGATCAAAACAGAATTAATGGTAATCTGCATCTTATTGGCTTCAACCTTGGTGCCCATGTCGTTGGCTGTGCTGGACGAGAATTGGACGGACAGGTGCCAAGAATAACTGGTAAGGGAGAAAGTAATTTATTTACAGAGATATATAAACTTTAATAACACGTTTGGTAGAGATGACCCATGACAAGAATGCTGGCATCTATTTTCCCTAAAAGCTGAATATTGCTATTCAGCAAGGCAATGCTGCCAGCATTTTGGCCACGTCATCCTCTGCCGAGGGACTTTTAGACTAGGTTTTATTTTTATAGTATTATTTAAGGTATTTTGTTTTTTCTGTGTAAATATAATGTTATCTGTTTTAATAACACTTTCGACCAAGACAAAAACTAAATAACCTTCTTAAGCAAAAAAAATCGGACAAGTGGGAGTCAGAATCGCACACCGAGGGTTCAGTACAATTTCAGATATTTTCACAAAATTGGGAAGTAAGTTGTTAAAATCTCTATATTGTAATCATCGACAAAAAAGGTTTTTTTTTTCACTTTTCTCGTCATTCAGCGAAAATTACACGTTAAAATAAAAAAAACCTGTTTTTGCATGTGCTAATGAAGTTCTTTTATGTGATACCTTACATGATACGATTTACTTTGAATTTTGAACCCATTTTTTGTGAATTTTGAGGCCCTATTTTTTTGTGATTTAAATAAAAATGTAATTTTTAGATTTATTCCTATATGTGTACTTTGAGAAAATGCTACTCGCCAAATTTCATAGTTCTATGTTAACGAAAAGTACCCTGTAGGTTTTGATTTTTGTGAGTGTCGAAATACGTTTTTTTACGACATAAACGTCTAATTTTTTTTTACGATAGCTGTGAAGTTTTTCTATTACACAACTGCAAGAAACCATAGATATACGTATATAGTTTAAATTTGAACTCGATATCTTTACGCGTTCCCGAGATAAAGACTCTTGACATACGGACAGACGGACAACAAAGTAATCCTTTAAGGGTTCCGTTTTTTTTCTTTTGAGTTACCGAACCCTAAAAACGAAAGAAAAAGTAAAACACTAAAACTTAAACTAAAATAAAAAACACAAAATAAGACCTAGTCTAAAAGCGCCTCGGCAGTGAGTAACGTGGCCAGAATACTGGCGGCATTGCCTCACTCAGCGATATTCAGCAATACTCTGCTTTTAGGCAAAACAAATGCCAGCATTCTGGTCACGTGTCATATCAACCAAATTTAGGAGAAATAGATACCTATTGTCCGGTCCATGTATTTGCCGTACAAGTAGAAATATTTTATTTATTTATAGGCAAGCAGTATATACTGATGTGCCTATATCAAGAACAGTCGAATAAAATAGTATTTATCTCACAAGGATTTTTTTAACACGCTTTTATTAGTTTCACCTGTATGTTTGTAACCAACCCCTTTGAACTCGATTTCAACCTACTTTGAGCGATCAGATTTTCTTCAAACTTTGCACACCTATCAAAGACCGACAATACATTTATAAAACAAGAATCTCTTAGCGTGTTCTTTTTAAAACTATATTTATTTTATGCCTTCTCTATGTAAAGGTCCAGTCTATTCTTAAAATGTGTATCCTCAGGCAACCTGTTCCAATTGTAGACAACTCTATTGCAGATGACATGGTGTGCAGTGTTGGTTTGTGATGGTGTTGGCAAATACATTCTCATCTTTGAGTCTGGGTTGAGTAGGGTAAATAAGACAAGCACACAAGTTAAAATGATGAAAGAAAATTCAATTCATCACATATTTGAATTATCTCTATAACTTATTAATTTATCAAAAATATTAATTAGTTTATTAATATGTATCAATCGTATTTTGTAAAATTTAACTTGTCTACTAATCAGCGATTAGTAGATAATTAACGGCGAAAGCCGTGGTGGCGTAGAGGTAGTGACACCCGCCTTGCAATCGTGAGGTGGTGGGTTCAAATCCGGGTCCCGTACCAATGAGTACTTTGGAATTTATGTACGGAATTTCACTCCATTGGCTTTTCGGTGAAGGAAAACATCGTGAGGCAACCTGCATACTTCCGTAGAAGAAATTCGATGGGCGAAATTCGGGCCAGCGTGGTGGATATGGCCCAATCACCCTTCGTGGGTAGGCCTACGTCTTGTAGTGGACCATTAAAAGGCTGATACAGTACTCATCAGCGATACAGTAGAAAAGATAAACTGGTAGATGTCGAAGCTACAAGGTTTGCCTAGCTTGGGGTTCATTTTAACCATCAAAAATGCCAAGTCAACGATTTTAACTTACTTCCACAAAGGAGAAGGTTCCATGTTCGTTTGTAAGTATGTTTTATTTTGTGTATGTTCATCCATATTTCGCCAATTGTGAACCGAATAAAAATCTTTTTTAGTTCGTTTTTAGTTTTATCTCCTTAGGTAGCCCTGATCAAATTTTATCGAAATCGGCTGAGCCGTTTTTGAAAAATCAAAAATAATGCTAATGTATACTTCAATTCAAGCGAACTGTTCGAATTATGTACACGGTGGAAGTCGGTTTATCTATTTTTTGCGAAAAATAATTATGTTATTAAGTCAAACCTTTACATGTAGGTAGGTATAAATTTCCAATCTATACCTACCTACACGTAAAAACCTACCTTCATGTAAAAGTTTGACTTATTTATATTTTATTTAAAGATCCAATTTATTACTGCCTCGAGACTGATTTTAGACTGCCTCGGTGGCTCAGTGGTTAGTGACCCTAACTTCTAGATCAAAGAGGCGTGGATTCGATTCCCACCCAGGGCAAATATTTGTGTGATGAACATAAGTGTTTGCTCTGTGTCTGGGTGTTATTTAGCTACTATCTATATATGTATGTATTTAAAAATATGTATATATAGTATATCAGTCTCTGGCAGCCATATCACAAGCTTTGCTTAGTTTGGTGTCAGGGGCCGTGTGTAAAATGTCCCCAATTATTTATTATTACAGGCTTGGATCCATCTGGAAGAAATTGGGGATCAAGCTCCCAGCGACTGAGAAAATCTGACGCTCGGTACGTCGAAGTTATACACACCGATGGCAGTGGTCTCCTGGCTAACGGCATAGGAACAGCTTTGGGTTTGCTATATTACATCACATTACGATTTATGCATGTAATTTTAGAAAATGTAACAACGTGAATTATTTTTAATCGACTTCCAAAAAGGAGGAGGTTCAATATTCGCCTGTATATATATTTTTTGTGTCATGTTCATTGATATTTTCTACAATTGTGTAAAGAATCAATAAACTCTTATTTCGTTCGAAAGTACTCCCGAGGTAGTCCCATTTAAATTTTACAGAAATGGGCTGAGCCAATATTTTAAAATCAACGATAATGTGAAATTTGTACAAGTACACCAGCCTCGAGCGAGCTATTTGCATTTTGTACACGATGATAGTTAGTTTGGCCATTTTTCGCGAAAAATATCATTAAATATTGTGTCACCGCGTACAAAGAGAGAAAAATCCTATTCTACTAATATTATAAACGCGAAAGTTTGTGAGGATGAATGGATGGATGTTTGTTACTCTTTCACGCAAAAACTACTGAAAGGATTGAAATGAAACTTTGCAATAATATAGCTTATTTATCAGAATAACACATAGGCTATAAATAATAATGATATTGCGTCAAAAATCAAAATATCATGCGGGCGAAGCCGCTGGTAAAACTAGTAAAAAATAAAAAGACCTCAAAATTGCTCAGCTTTCGTCTTCGTCATTTGAGACATAGGCCTCTCCACACATCACATAGCGTATAGTTTTCGCGGCGGGGATGCTACTGCCCATCCCCGCCCTGTTGCATTTGAGCCATAGACTTTTAGATGGTTTTTCCATCAGTCAGCTCTGCTTTCAATTAATCTTATTGGAGACCTATGTCCAGTAGTGGACTTTCTGTGATGTGAAAGAAGGTGTGGTAATATGGACTTATAATTTATCTTGCAATCGAATATACAGGTGATGTGGACTTCTTTGTAAACGGTGGCAGTAACCAGCCCGGCTGCCTCACCCACGCCTGCAGCCACAATCGGGCCTACGAGCTGTATGCAGCCACTTTAGTCAGAGAAGAACCGTTGCTAGGAATACAATGCTCTAACAATTTACAACTTACCTTGAATACCTGCAGAGGTATGTCTGTTCTTGTCGGCGGAGATGGATTGTTAAAAATGTAAGTACTTTTGTATCCATTCCAAACTCTACCAATATCTCTAGATGACATGACAGGCGATTAGTTAGTTAGTCAGTTAGATTATTATAATACACTAGACGCGCAGTAAGATCGTAGGAACGCGCTGGATGCAGGCCGCTTACATACCGGCCTTATTGGAAATCCAGAGGGTAGGTTTATGTCCAGCAGTGGACGTCCTACGGCTAATGGATGGAGATATATGTTTTTCTTTTGTCAATGTAACAAAAAAATATGAAATTTTATCCCGTTCAAGATCCGCGTGACGTCACGCCACTACCAAAGTTTGGCTCCCTTATCTTTGCAATTTTTGTTTCATTAACAAGTACAAAATATGTCCAAGATTTTTTTTTTGTTATCTTACTAACGGACTTGTTATATTCATATTTATTTTACCCAGTCTTCATGCCTATCATAGTAATATTCTAAAAATTGATGAATCGACATGATCTAATCAAGACCGCAGAAACACGTTGGATATGAGCCGCTTTCATCCAGTCTTTGTATCATCATCGAAACAAATTTTCATTTTGTGTCGAACCCGAAAAATTAGCTGTTTTAATCAGCCATTAAAAGTTTTTAGGGTTCCGTACCTCAAAAGGAAAAAACGGAACCCTTATAGGATCACTTTGTTGTCCGTCTGTCCGTCTGTGTGTACCTATGTCAAGACTCTTTATCTCGGGAACGCCTAAAGATATCGAGTTGAAATTTAAACTGTATACGTATATCTGTGATTTCTTACAGTTGCGTAAAGGAAAAACTTCTCAGTTATCATATAAAAAAGTTAGAGCCGTTTATGTCGTAAAAACCACATATTTCGACACTCACAAAAATCAAAACCTACAGGGTACTTCCCGTTGACATAGAACTATGAAATTTGGCGAGAAACATTGTCTCAGAGTACACATATACGAGTAGGAATACTGAAAACTGTACATTTTTATTTACATCATAAAAAATAGGGCCTCAAAATTCAAAGTAACTAAATCGTATCATGTCAGGTATCACATAAAAGAACTTCATTAGCACATGCTAAAACAGGTTCTTAATTATTTTAATAATGTGTTTGTACGGAACCCTCGATGTGCGAGCCTGACTCGCACTTGTCCGGTTTTTTTTTAAATATGTTAAAACTACCTACACTATTACTACATAGAAAGCAATTGGATCACACACATACCCTTGAAGGTCTAAAGATAATTCAAAATATACTCAAGCCCACTGCCAGTTGGCAGCGTGGCCGTATTGTATATTACTGTAGGTAACTAAGGCACTTATGTCCACGTTGTAAGTGGATCTACTACTTTGCCCGGTACGCGGTCTCCATTTCAGAACTTTATAACCCCGTAGGCCGTCAATGCTGCGCGCTGTGAGCCTTACCCTCTGACATTTCAACTTGCATTTTAATACTTACCTACTACTTTTTTGTTACAGGGGATTTGGCATTTTCAGAGTCAACACACGAAGGACTTTCCCATTTTGATTGAAACTACTTACCCAAATTATTAAATTATGTTCGAAATCAGTTGTTAATTTGTTAATAAATTTTTAGACGGGAATTTATTTTGTGATTTAAAAATTATTAACCAATTTATTAACTAAAAAGTTTATTTGTAACTTTAATAAATTATTTTGGTCTGCAAGTTTTTTGTTTGCTATATTTCAAATTTTATTTTTTAGTCTAGATATACCGCGATGAATAGATAAATCAAAGTTTGTATTTCCATCTCCATCTTACATAGCTTTTTAACTTCTACATATCTACTATGGGCCGCGCCAAACAAGTTGGCGGATGTGAAGTTAATAGCTAGAAGCTGCGCAATATCCAATACTGACAGAAGCTCAAATAAAGCCGCACGTTGATTGGCTATTACGCAGCTTATAGCTAACTTCACATCCGTCAACTTGTGTGGCGCGGCCTATACATAAAACAAATTACATGAAGTTTCACGTCACAATGGAGTTCAAATGTACAATCGTACATAATAATAATGTAAGCAAATTTAATTTCAAATACTTAACATATTAAAAATTACGTAAGTATTTATTACTTACCTCTACCATAGACTAAAAAGTAATTTTTAATAATCTTTGCCTCTACTAATATATTTTTATTTATTCGATCTAGCAAAAACAGTCCGAGCGTATCCTTATCCGACTTACTCATAAGGATTTATAATATCAGTAACGATTATTTCTCTACCGTGTGTACTGTGTATCCACACAATAAAACATTCTAATGTACGGATTCCTAAATTAGACAAAACGATCTTTTTCCCTGTAAACAGAAGTGAGCGAACGTATCTGTATCCTAATACCTTCCCATAAAGGATTATCCTCAGGGATAAGTTTACTCCGTTAACGAGGCTTCTCACATATACCGGTAATGCCTCTTAGCTGGTCACTGAACTGTTAACAAGGAAACTTAGACAAGTCCCTACCACGTAGCTTGGTGCTACTCACAGATCAAGTAGATGGCTATAACCATAGAAGCTTTAGTAAATGTAGTAGTAATTGTGCCTAAGTAGTTATGACTCAAAAATTCGAACACCAAATATATACCTATACTAGTTTTACTTAAGTTAAACTATGTAAACGCGATTATAGTAGATTAGCTTGCACCCGCGGCTTTGCCTGTGTCATGTTTTGATTTTGAAGATATCCCATAGAAAGTTTCTCTTGTTTATAATAATCGATGTCAATGCATTTTCAATACCATTTTACGGTGATCATGTCGTAGGGTGCTTTCCTATTTTTTCCTTCTTCTATCATGAATGTCTGCAGCCAATGTCACCATTAACGTTTCGCCTGTCTACAAAAAAGATGATGAGTTGGTAAGAAATAAAAAGTGTTTAGTCTATCCTACGGGAAACGCGTTTTTTTTTCTGGGGAAAAAGTAGCCTATGTCACTTACCATCTTTCAAACTATGTCAATGCCAAAAATCAAGGCAAAAAAAACTAAGGCCTCTGATCTTCATCTGAGATTGTATTAAATGTCGTCTCGATATTGCAGGGACCTAAAATATCGCCGTAATTACACTCCACTAATGGATTGCACTCATTCATAAGCGCTCATACGCCCTGAGAACTTGAGTCTTTGTAAAATATAATTAGCTACGCGCTGGGTAAAAAGCCCCTCTTTAGATCTCTATGGTTATAACCCTGCCCTGTACTAAGCCTCTATGACGTCATTGTACAATTTTTTTTTTTATTCCTTGTAGGTTTGCGTTTGACTACATACTGCCTGATGTTGAGCAGATATGCGGTCTAGGATGTAGCACGCTTACCTAGAAGATTATTTACAAGATAACCTATTTACTCGGGATTTGAAGACACCCACGTTGTACTTTAGCGGGAAGACAGACCCAGACAAAGCATTCCACATTCTGGCTGTTCGTATGAGGAATAAGGATTCGAAACGCTTTGTTCTAACGCGCGGAATGTCCACCATAAAAGGGTGGCGCTTTGGTCGAGTCTGCCTAGCCGTACGATAGAAGAAAGGGGCAGGTGGGACCAGATTGTGCAACTCCTGAGCGCACTCTCCGAAGTGAATCCGATAAAAGGCCGACAAACACGCCACCTTACGTCGATGCTCAAGACTTTGCAGCTGCGACTTAGTCAAGGTGTCGTTGTCAATCAGCCTCCTGGCTCGCCGCTCAATCAACTCCAGAGCCTCCAGTTGATATTTAGCAGAGCCATCCCAAAGGTGAGAGCAGTATTCCATGCAAGACCTGACTTGTGCTTTATAAAGGCTAAGTAGTTGCTCAGAAGAGAGACCTTAGAGAGAACACCAAGTTTTTTGGAGGCTAATTGGGCTTTTGACTCTATGTAAGAGCCAAAGTTGAGAGTCGATTAATTATTGATTATATTTTGCTAATTTTCTAATTGTTCGAGAAATTGCAAAAATAATAGTGCATGAGAAGTAAATACGGAACAAAAAAGTTTTGATAAATTGATTGATAGTTGTGTTGTTGTGTATAGGTATAGGTACCTACTATGTGATCTAATAGGTATGGTATAACAATAAATAGTTTTTACAAGTGGACAAACTTATATAATCTAGACAGATGGTGCCATTTTAGGGTTCCGTTCCTCAAAAGGAAAAAAACAAACCCTCATTACACTCACTTTGTTGTCCGTCTGTCCTTAGGTCAAGGCTCTTTATCTTAGGAACGCGTAAAGATATCGAGTATTTTGAGAAATTTAAGCTATATACGTATATTTTGCAGTTTTGTAAAAGAATAACTTCTCAGTTATGGTGTAAATAAGTTAGAGCCGTTTATGTCGTAAAAAATCGCCTAATTCGACACTCATAAAAATCAAAACCTAGAGGGTACTTCCCGTTGACATAGAACTCTTTGTCTTAGAGCACACATATAGGAATAAATCTGAAAACTGTACCGTTTTATCACAAAAAAAAAACAGGGCCTAGATTCACGAAAATTGGGAAATTTGGGTTCAAAATTCAAAGTGTGTAAACCGTAACATGTAAGGTATCATATAAAAGAGCTTCATTAGGACGTGCTCAAACAGGTTTTTCATTATTTTAACAATGTGTATTTTCGATTTATGACGAGAAAAGTGAAAAATAAAAAACTGTTTTGTCGATGATTATAGTATAGAGATTTTAGCAACTTACTTCCCAATTTCGTGAAATTTTCTGGATTTGTACGGAACCCTCGGTATGCGAGCCTGACTCGCACTTTTCCGTTTTTTTAGTGATTCTACTAATACCTACTTTCAGAGCAGTTCTATAGTTTGTATCTCGCAGGTATAAGTAGTTTACAATTAACAATTAACTACAACAAAATACAATACTACTTACATAAGCTAAATCTACATGAACTACTCATACTCATTTATTCATAACTATAAGTTACAGGTCAAACAAAAACTATGCATGTTTTAATTGTACTAGGTAGGCACCTACTATAAAAAGCAACTGGATCATCCACAGACTCTTGAAGGTCTAGAGATAACAATATTTACTAATTGAACATGGAATTTTAACTAAATTTGCTTTCCTTATATTACTCGAACAACCCAGCTATAATAGGTTATTGACCAAATGCAAAATACATAACGGGACAATAGCTTTAAGTTTATTTTTAAATAGTGCCACTTAGTATAATTTCGAAGGACTAGGAATGGTAGTGGCAACATTCCTGGGGTAACGCTTGTAACAAACGCTGCTGATTGGTTCCAAGGAGGTTTTCAAGTGATATCGCATGATCGGCCGATGGGCGGGAAAATGCGATGATGACTTGACAGATGTCACTTGAGAGTGGTAAGGAGAGCTGGTTCGGAGAGGTTATGGCGAACTGTGATTAGAACGGCTCGAGTTGTGATTGTGATTCTTGATAAAATGGCGGCAGCGTGCGTTACGCTGCGGAACGCCATGTCCTTCGCTTAAAGTTTTCTCTATAATTGTAATCATACGTAGTTTTCTGTGAAATAAAATGATTGTTCGTGACGTCGCAACTTATCTCCTCGCCCGCTTAACCCACGCCACGCCACACTGAAGCATTGTTAAGTCAGATGGTATAAAATCATTACCACATTGAATCACCATAACTGATGCGGATCCTTTTATGGATTCGACATACATAATCTTGACATCACTTAAAACAAAAACAAACGCCTTAAAAAAAATTATGACTACCGCTGGACTGAAATAATAAGGCGCTAAAGTCACTGAACTTTTACTAAATAAAATGTGAATTATTGTAATGTTTTTTGTACAAATCGAAGCTCTGTCACCTGCTCCTAGTCTTAATATAACTCTCTGTATACTTTTAATTTTATTGAATATAATTATGTTGAAGCAGATAAGTAATTCTAGGGTGCTTAGCTAGAAGATACCTACTTACCAGACTGACAGAGACTCAAAAATGTTCCACATTCTGGCTTACCTACATAATTATAGCTATTTGGGTGTTTGGTAAGGGATTTTATTATACTTATTACTGCTACTTTGTTTCTTTATGTTTTTCCTGAGAAAAGTATTTGTAACTGAAGTAAAAAAAATACTTTTGGTCACACTGGTGTAACGGTGTAACCACGAGTCTGGACCCAATATATTATAATTAGTAATTTATTGTAAAACGCGTCTAACCAGACGAAGGTCTTACATTCATATTCATTAGGAACTTTAAGTTAAATTTAACTATTATTGCCATTTTATTTATTAAGGCGTTATTTCAAGGTACGCAAATAAAATTGCAACATATCCGATTTAACTTCCAAATGACTAAATCATGGTCAAGATTACTGAGCACTTAACCTTGGTCCTATAATTTAGCCCAGTTACATTATAATTTATAAGTGTCACTAAATTCATAGGTGTAAAATTCAGGTTTTTAACCACTGACATGAAAAGAGATGTAAGTGCTTATAACGTATGTATTTAGGCATCTGTAAAAGTATGTATGTATCCATTTGAGCAGCCACAAGCCGAGCAGACGGGCTGCAGCAATATTTCACTTCCTCTTTTCGCTTAGGCTGAGGATCGTGTCTCCAGTTAGACAGCCTCTAGTGGATTCGGACTACAATAAAAATAGACGTTTTTTGGTCAACTTTGCACTAAATATCCGATGCAATTTTTTGTTTTATAAGGGTTAGGATCACTTACTGAGCATAAAATCACAAAATGCTGACAGATCTAGGTGGAGCTTCAAGCGCCATCTTGAAAAATGTTTTTGTCTGATATCTCGGGAACTATGTACTTCGGGCCAAAAATTATGGAGACCATTATTGTAGAAATAGTATCACATGGGAGCAAAATAATATTTTTACGGCGAGGGTGCTTTTCCCTCGCTACGTTCAGGATTCTACTAAAGAATCCCTCACTTCGCTCTGGATTCAAAGCACGTCACCCGAGCCAAAAATATATTTTGCGCCCGAGTGGTACACTCTACTTTTCATCACCTCTATGAGAAAACAAAAGGCGCTTCATATTTTATTGTAACATTATTATTTAATAAAACGTAGAATAACAACAAATTGAAATTAAATGGTATCTAATAATAAAAAAAAAAACTTATATTTACATTCTTTTCATTCATTTTCTTGGCGCTCAACACTAACATTACAAATACTTCCAAATTCAAAAATAATTCCAGCGCACTTATAAAGTTCTTTATAGAAAACACCACCTTTGGGCGCACTTAAAGGCGAACCAAGTAGTCCTTTTCAAATAGATGTGATAATAAAATTTTACGTCTTTTGTTTACAGCAAACTTTTTTTTAAAACTTACCATTTACGATTGATGGTCTATTTATTTTGCTTACCCATACATCTGTGGCATCCTCCTAAACGGATGAACCGACTGTTATGTATTTTTAACCGACTTCAAAAAAAGAGGTTCTCAAATCGTTTGTATGTTTATTTGTGTATATGTCACACGATTACTTTGCACATTATGAACCGAATTTGACGACTCATTTTTGTTTAGTAGATTTATTTCAGAGGAAAATTCTTTTGGCGAAATGATAATTAGAGTAGTGTTTCTAGAGAGAGATTTACTTTAACATCACTGCTTACATTAAAATTTTAAGAAAATGTATATAAGATATTTGCTCGAAGCATCTATACTATACTTATATGAAAATTCAAAGCTTTATCCATAAAGGGAAAATTGTGATTTTTGTCTCTAAGTTAGCCTTTCCTCTTAAATAGATATTTCTAACCAAGTTAGGTCTGCTTTAATGTATCCAGGTCAAACAGCTTCAAAGGAGTTCAAAGGATTCTACGTTTAGATAGCAAATTAATACCGCTGGTTTCCTAGAGCCTCGAAGAGTTTCCCAAATGCATATCTGAGGCTTTAGAACAAAGCAATGTTAGTTTCAAAGTCAACGCTTTACTTATTACATTTTACATTTCAGGTAATAATTAAGTGTTGTTAATAAATAAAGATTAATCTTAGGACTAGCTGACCCGGCGAACTTCGTTCCGCCCAACAGTCGATTAACTTAACATAGCCTAAGTTACTCCTTATTACACCTGCCTATAAAAGTCCCGTCAAAATCGGTCCATCCATTTCAGAGGTTAACCGGATCAAACCGACAGACAGACAGACAAAAATTGTAAAAATGTTATTTTGGTGTATGTACCATTATATACAGAGTTGAATTCTTTTTCCATACAAAAATATCGTTTACCCGCGACAAAATGTATGGAACAGCTGTTTTTTTTTGAGTTTTGATACAATTCACAGAACAAAAGTTTTTAGTTTTGATATACAGAATAATCCCCTAATTGATTAGAAATAAGGTACTGAAGAAAGTTATTAAATACTTAAAGTTTATTAACACAATTAAAATGTCAGATCGGACCACCTCTCGACCTTAACCAAGTTTTAACATCGATGAAACGATCGTCGCTACAATAACAATTTACACCACAACAGTAGAGAAACTGGTTACGAAAAGTTAATAAACGCTCAAATATTAAAGCTAGATAAATAAAGTATATAACCATAATATTGTTCTTTTCAGTCATAGGACGTCGGACTTCTGCTATTCCCATAGATCACCAATATGGTTTGCATCCAGTACGATTTTGAGGAATTGCGAATGCAGGATTGGTCTGCTTACTTGTAGGTGAACGTTCTACGCTGTGCTGGCCGGTGTGTAGTCTCAACTTAAGAACTTTTCGACCCCATCGGTCTCGGTGTGCCTTTTGGGCTATTTGCCCTGCCACTGCCATTTCAACACCCTTTGGGCTATGCTATTACTTTTTTTCTTCGAGCATTTCCTTTCTGATTTAATCTCTCAGAGGAACTACGTGCATAGTCTTCTCCATTGCTCGTTGGGCCAATCGGAGCTTTCCAATACGAGTTGCTACATAGTCAAATATTTTGTCACCTACTTTAAACTATGATTACATTCAGACGTACCTACTTAGATACTTTTATTTGGGCGCTTTAGTAACACTACATGCTATAACGCTAAATGTATTTAAATTTACATTGTATCGCGAGGCCTCCTTCCCAATTTTAAAGCAACCTTAAATACGTAGAAAAATGTGACTCAACTATCATTTTCATATAATTATGGGTACTGTGGTGTCACTGTGGGCCAAAACTGGCCCATGTTAAACTCTGTCCTTGAATTATTGGGTCAACGGACGCGTAAAAATTGTTTTTGTTAGGTTTTGCATTTGTGGAAGGTTTTAAGGGTTCTTCATTTAAGAATTTATATTGACGTCTCGCGTCGGCTTTAAAGTGTTAATTTTGTATAATTTTAATTAGACAAGATAGCATCATAAAATCTTTGCAACCCAAGTATATCTAAGTATTATTAAGCCAAGACAACATTTTATCACCTGCCTGGTATAACCAACTTAAACAACAACAATTTCATTTTTAAAGTTATATTGGCTTATCACTGCTGCCAGGTTATGACGTAAAGATAAGTATCCACTAAAGGCAGTCTCGGCTGCGACGAGCGGCTGCCGTGTCGGCATGTGCAGGCAGCACAACTGGAGACGCGTTGCTCAGCCTGGCACGCCTCGCGCTTGAGCGAAAAGAGGAAGAAAATCTGCCTTGGCCCGCCTCAAGCTCGGCCTAATGCTGCTCAAATGGATACATACCTTTACAATTGTAGAATCCGGTTTTACATTCAGGGACCATCAAGGCTACTCTTGAAGGTCCCACCTAAAACCGGGATAGTTAGTAGAGAAATCCCGCTCAAATATCAATCATATTGTCATTTCTAGTTACATAAAATAATTATCCTGGTGAAGGAAATTAATGTAAATCAGGTCCAAGAGAGCCAAAATCTGGATTCTGTAGTAAGTATTATTATCTCATTAAGTATTACGTACCTACTTATTATTTTACAGAGGCTGATGTTAACTTTTATGTAAGTTAACGATTGAATGTTTTAGTATATTCGTATCATTAATGCTAGCTAAAACAATAATTAGGTATAATTAATTGTGCACCTAATTGTCTTACATAACAATTAATTAAGTACTCTAATTGCTTGCACATAGCAAATTATACTAACAGTGGCGTAACTATATCTTCTGAGGCCCGTGGCAAATTCTTAAAATGGGCCCCCTCCCAATAAAAATTGTCGCGTTGTAATTTAATTTAATACTTAATCCACACGTTGTATTTAATTTTCATAAACAATTACCCAACACTATTAATAATATTATGTGTATTTTAGTTCAATACCTAGTAAACCTTATTTTCTAAATCAGCAAGCAGGGGACACAAAGACTTTTTAATATTACTTTTGGAATTAATTACAAAATCTAGCCATATGAAATCTGAGCCAACGGCTTTCACGCGAGCTCAACGAGAACATTTTTTTGTGATTTTATTATAAACTACAGGTTTTAATTTGATATAAACATCAATTAAAGAGAAGAACAGACAAAAAACAGAAAACAATCAACATTGAACGCAAGCGCAGCGAGCGCGAATTTTTTTGGATGTTTTATATAGTAAACGAAAAATTTGAGATGAGATGCGACTAAAACAAATATTTCAATTTGTACAAAGCGCGAGCGCAACGAGCGCGAAAATTTTTCATGGTTTTTTTTCTTTAAAGTAGTAAAATTTTGAAATTTTGTTCAAAATTTTGGGTTATAGCCTCTTGAGCCGGGGCCCCTCGGGTCGGGGGCCCGTGGCATTTTGCCAGCCCTGCCACCCTATAGTTACGCCACTGTATACTAAAACGCACTGCCATAAATCATGATCACCAAGATATCATAACCTTACAGACAGATAATTTCAACAGAGAATTGCATCAGGCGCGTGCGAGATATCTTGCTCGGACAAAAATTTTGCCGACTTCAAGGATACCTTCTAGCTGTTTAAACTGAATGTTAAATGCATTTCACAACGCGACTGTGTAATTTTAAACCAGTTTATCCTTTATCTGCATACGTTTAATGTTCTCAAACAAATTGCTGTATTTTGCAAAGTGTGAGCTTGCGCGGCAAATGCAATAGATTTTTTGATCGTAATTTGCAATAGGTCTATATTCTCGCACCTGTTTTTAAAATACTAGTAATTGGATCAATATAATTAATATTGATCAGGAATAATTGATATACCTAATCAAGAATCATGCTTACGGCACTCTTCGACATCATGTTATAGACTTAAAAACTGTAAGTTTAGTTATTATTAGATTAATACATTCAGCGTGGTAATGGTGCCAGCATGCTGGGAACGCTGTCTACTGGCAGTGGTCTTGATAATTTGGATTATCTCTAGAAATTCAGGCTTTGTCAATGATCCAGTTGCTTTTTGCGTAGTAGTAGTTTAAGTATATAGTTGTAGTTAAAATGTAGTATAGTATTTTGTTCTAGTTAATAAAGGCACTTAATCTATTAGGTATATGTATACGAAATGTACTAGTAATATTATAAAGTATGATGATAGCGGTTTTAATTTTACATGAGGAAAGATTTAAGTTCTGTAGATAATGATATATGTCCCACATAGGGTACTATACTTACAATTACAGCCTACTGCTTTGCAAGACGCAGGACATTTTGGTACTTAGGTATACAAGGTTCTTCAGTAAGAGTGTAATGAAGCCAAAAAGAGTGGTTCAGACCATCATTATGAACGACTTTTACAATAGAACCAATAAATCGTTCGAAAAAAATTTCAGCTATTTCAATTCACTTTTTTAATTCGGATTTTATTCAAGCCTGTCTGTGGTAGGCCAGCGTACCAGAAATTATTCATATTGATACATTCTGCCTGTGCGCTTTTCCACTCAATTGCTGTACGGTATACCCATCAAAACCCCTGGGTGTTCCGCCACTGCGCTTGGTGTCGGGGCTACGGACATTCGCACTCCTCCGCGGCACCCGACAGCGCTGGCCCAAACCGGGCCCCACCTCGGAGCTTGCGCTCCCGCCAGAATGATGATGTGCCGAACACCAGACACATCGTCATCCCCCACCTGGGACCAACCAGCACTGGGCGTCGGACAGCACCCGTGTCCAACAGCCCTGGTCCCGATGCAACGGGTCGGTTGAAGTGGCCCCGCGCCTGCCACTACGGCTGTAGAGGATAGGGAGAGCGGCCAAAGACATACCCACACTCCTCTTCCCCGGCAGCCCCACCGCCTCCGCCAACACGTTGGCGGCACCCGTTAGGGACGTTGGCGGGATGGACATTGGATAGGCAGCGGCACCTAACCTCAGTCGGCGAACCGAACTACTGGCCAGCCTCCACACGGGCTTGTCGAAAGCCAAGGCTTTCGACAAGCCCGTGTGGGGGCTGGCCCGGAGAGGCGGCCCCACCACGGGTTCATCTTCGTTCACCAGGTTGAGGCAGACCTGGCTACTAAGCCCCCCGGCACGACAAGGCGGGAACCCACTCGGGGGGATGTCAAAGCCTACCCGGAGCCAACCCAAAGTGAGTCTAAAATGCTTCATAATAATATATAATCGATACAACACTAAATAGCAAGTAATAGGTACCTACTAATACCGTGCAAATAATTACAGTACTTTAAGTTCCATGTATCTTGTCGTATTATTTATTTTGTGGCACAGGAAAGGAAGTGAGCGAGTAAACACGGTGATTACTGTAGACTAATGTTATACTCGTCATTATTTTTTCCTCTCCAACATTTCAGTAGAAGTCCTCCACAAAATGTAATCTCATGATACCTACAAAAAACTTGTAATTGTACCTACTTAACGGAATTTTATACACTAAATTCCATCTGAGGAGTCTATCATAATAGTCACAATAATCGGCCAAGTGCGAGTCGGACACGCGCACTAAGGGTTCCGTACCGTATGGAAGCCCCCTTAATATATTTTATTTTTGAAGGGAATATACAACTTAATATTCTGTAGATATTTCAAGCATCTTCTTGTCACCGTTACCAATATCGAGGGACAAACAGCAAAAAAATCAGGTTTTTTGTATGGGAGCATAACAAAAAATACTAAAAACAGAAAAAAATATATATGGAAGATTTTTTTTCTGTTTTCAGTATTTTTTGTTATGCTCCCATACAAAACACCTGATTTTTTGTATGGGAGCAACAAAAATATGTCATCTGTGAAAATTTCTACGTTCTGGCTATCACGGTTCATGAGATACGATACAGCCTGGTGATAGACAGACAAACAGACAGACAGATAGACAGCGGAGTCTTAGAACTCTAATAAAAAGTACAACGATACAAGGTTAAAAAAAAAAACAAGTGCGAGTCGGGCTCGCATACCGAAGGTTCGGTACAAATCCTAAAAATGCACAAAATTGGGAACTAAGTTTATAAACCCTCAGCGCATTACTGTAATCAATGATAAAGTGTTTTCGTCATACATCGGAAATCACACATCGTAAAAATAATTAAAAACTTGTTTTAGCTCGTGTTAATGAAATTCTTTCAAAATATATGACAACCCACATGATACGGTTCACTCACTTTGAAATTTGGGCTCATATTTTTTGCATTTAGGCCCTATTTTTGTGATTAAATTAAAAAGGTACAGTTATCAGATTTATTCCTATACGTGTAGGTATGTAGGTACTTTAATACAATACTTTTGTAAAGGTTCCGTTTTTTTCCTTTTGAGGTACGAAACCCTAAAAATGTCATACCTACTCTATAAAATG
Source organism: Hypomecis punctinalis (assembly GCA_949316475.1). Classification (NCBI taxonomy): domain Eukaryota; kingdom Metazoa; phylum Arthropoda; class Insecta; order Lepidoptera; family Geometridae; genus Hypomecis; species Hypomecis punctinalis. The sequence continues at coordinate 16,559,498 of OX438802.1, forward strand.
ATGTTATTAATGTTCATCTAATAATAAATCTTAAATTCGCAAATAATAACCGCATCGTACATGATATGAGATAAGCACTTCATTATGATTGAGATCACTCAAGTCATGTTGAAATATATTACTACTACCATAGACAAACTTGAGTACTTTTGTCTATGCTACTACTATGTAATTCCCGCGGATTTGCCCGCTCGCCCGCGAGATATTTTGAGTTTTGTTCTATCCCGTCCGTGAAAAACTTTTTATTTTTCAACCCTTTGCCCATCTCCGCTTCACCCCTTTAGCGGAGCCTATACTCTTTAAAGTCCAAGTCCACTGTTCATCGATGTTTATGGATTACAATTAAACCCAATAAGGTTATTTATCTAACTACTGCAATTATGATACAAATATTACTATTTCTTCTAGGCTTGTTCTGTTCATGGACAAACTAGAAAAAGCGCTATTTTTTAAATTAATCAAATTATTAAACAAACGCATAAAAAATAAATCCTACTAAATAAATTGGCAAAATAATTTATATCACTCAAATCTGCAACAAAAAACTGCGAAACAATTTTCTCCGACCAGAAAGTGACACCTCGATCTCACGGCTGGGTGACATAAACAAGTGACCTTAACAACATAAACAAATAATCAACAATCATAATATTATGGACGTGCCTGCGCCTAGTCGATCGAGAGCTACCGCGCGCGCAACCGCTCACCGGCGAATTTGGCCATCACATATATTAAACATCGTTCATTCATCGTCCTTATACATATGACATTATTGTAGTTATTGGCCATCCAAACACAGTCAAGTACAACCATGAGTCCGTGACAGTCCGTTCCTATCTTCTGACAGCCTTAAACGTGTGTTTAAAAAGGCAAAATGTTAAGGCTAGACTCCTTCCCGAATCCAATTTTGAAGAAAAGTAATGCGTTGATAAAAGTGCGGTTATGCGTGTCTGCGGTTGCGTATGCGCATCTAGTGATTATGGCCAATTGGCTGTTAGCGATTGACTTCTCAAAAGCGGAGGATCTCAGTTTGAGATCCTATCAGGAAACGAGATGGAAACTTATTACCACTTGGTTTAATGTAAGTTTTATTATGTTATAACTTTAAGCGAGCATTGTTTTTATAAATTAAATGTATAATTTACTAATATAGATTTGTATCTCAGTTCTTTAAACGAAGAATCCATAACTTATGTAATTGTACAATACTTGAATGTAATACATAATCTATATGAATTTGTAATATGCAATTGACAACATTTCAAATATTTTACGTATTTGTTTTTATTTTTTCGATATTATTCATATTTTGCGCAAAATTAATTTTTGAAAAAGAGCTTTTTCCAAAAGGTCGTAACTGCAAAATTCTGGATTCATAAAGAGTAATGCTGTAGCCACTTTCTAAAAAAAAAATAGGCGCATGCTTTGCTGTCACTGTCAGTAGTGTCAGTGACAATCAAAACATTCATGAATTCACAACTAAATAACATTCCACGAAAATAACAAATTCAATCATAAATTACTACGCTATATCTTTAGCCTTTATATTGTAATAATAACTAATTAATCAGTCATCTATCTTCATCGGCTAGGCATAGAATCTAAGGCCATAGATTGGAATTCCTAGGGCACAATGGATTCTCGGCGACTAGATCCTATAACTGTGTGTTTTGTGCGTTTTCTCGCATATATTGCAGTACCATCATGTAATCTACTTTAGGTAGATTACGGCTGTCGGCCATTGTGTAGCCGTCCGAAACTTTCATTTTGTTAACGTAAGTAATCAGGAGAGATCAAATAAAAACTTCCAAGAGAACACCAAACAATTTTAGGACGTAAATTATGAATTTAATGATAAGATTTATGTCGAGTCGAGCATACGTATACTTGCGTATAACCTTGCTAAGCCTTGCTTGACACAATAACGAAACAAAACGTAACCGAAAGTCAGTGTCAACTGTCATTTTATATTGCTAGTGTATTTTTTTTTATCAAAGGCAACTGAACATAAATTATGAATCCGTAAACGGCTTGACGGATGGTTTTTATTTAATAACTTTGTAGTTACTGCACCAATAATTTTGGAAAAATAAGCATAATCATCAGCATCGCAATATCTCGAAATGGTTTTGGAATTTCATAGCCTTGTGAAATATGAAAACTTGTCAATTGCATTGTGGACCTCAGAAAGAGTTTTTACAATTTTGATCAAATTGGCTATCTAGATGAGATTTTCATTATTAAGCTTATTGCTTTACCAGTACAATATACACATTTTGTAGAATGTGAATTTATATAGGGTTATTTCTAATCAATTAGCATCCTTCTAGGGGCTTATTCTGTACATCAAAACTAACAACTTTTGTTCTACGACTTTCGTCAAAACTCAAAAAAAAATAAGCTGTTTCATACATTTTGTATGGTGAACTATATTTTTCTATGGAACAACAAATTTTTTTTTTAGTTTTGACAAAAGTTTTTACTTTTGATGCACAGAATAAGCCCCTAAAAGGATCATAATTGATTAGAAATAACCCTGTATATTTATATACCCTTTTCACGTTTAATAAAACATCCGGTCTTCCACAAGCTTTAAAAAAATAAATACCTAGTAGTTAACGTGTGTGAAAATTTAATTTTTATTGATTTTTAAAAGAGTTCGCTTGTATTTTTATCCTACTTCAAAAAAGGAGAAGGCTCTATGTTCGTCTGTATCGCCTATCTCTGTATGTATTTTTTATGTGTGTTAATTTTAATTCAACCCATTAAAAATATTTTTTGTTCAAAAGGCTTTACTCCTGAGATGGTCCCATTTAAATGGTATCGAAATCGGATAAGTCGTTTTTAAAAAAAAATCAATAATGTAAAAATTATTTCGTCGATGATAAGTCGATTCGTGCGAACTATTCGAATTCTGTACACGGATAAAGTCGATTCTGTCATTTTGGCGAAATGTAAATATCTTAAAGAGTTATTTTTTGTCATAAACATTTCAAAAATTGGTCGCGAATCGCGGGGCAAATAGCCCAAGACTCTTTTTGAAGGTCCCCATTCGCCCCGTATTGTTTGGAGCGGGCCGAATGGGGACCTTCAAAAAGTGTCTTGGGCGATTCGCCCCGCGGGCACAACCGCTTGCGGGGCGAAACGACGCAGGACTCGCGAATGCAGGACTCGAACCTTGCGTCTTTGGATCACTATCCCAACGCTCTACCAACTGAGATAATTCGCCGTATTATCTTAATAAAACTTGCCCTTATAAAATTTATTAACGAAACAACGACATTCATTATTACTTTTTGATTGCAATTAACTTTTTTTTTGTTCAAAATAGTCAGTAAATAAATATTTATTAGGGGACATCTTACACACGGTATCTGACCCCAAACTAAGCAAAGCTTGTCATATGGCTGCCAGAGACTGATATACTACATATACTTACATATTTTTAAATACATACATAGAAATAATTACTAATAATAGCCAGACACAGAGCAAACACCTATGTTCATCACATAAATATTTTCCCGGGGTGGAAATCGAACCCACGCCTCTTTGATCCAGTGGTCAGAGTCACTAACCACTGAGCCACCGAGGTAGACAAGTACGCTGTTATATCTAAATTTGTTAAAAACTACTGCATTTTACAACACCTCGATGGAAACGATAGAGACGTTGCAAAAATGTATGGGGCATAAGCCATGACCTTGTACTGTATCTGAATAATAAGCTTTATTATGAATAAGAATTTCTTAATTCTCAAAGACTGAGTAAACAAGGTCTTAAAACTAAATATAGATATGTCCTATTTCCGTTAGGTAAGAACACGTTCTTCCGTTGTTTGTCAATAGTCTTTTTTGACCGACGAACCAACCGGAGTGGTACTCAATTCGACGCGTATAATTTTTTTTGTGTATAGCTACGCATAACTTTTTTCATTTAAGCAAGATAGTTGAGACAAGTTACTACCTTTCAAATTGTAAATTGTGTTAACGTTATACTTTCGGAAACTTAACTTTACAACTTTCAGATATGTTTTATGTGTAATGTTGCTGTGGCTTAACGTTTTAAAGTTAGAAAAAGTTTTGGTGATCAGCTCTGGGTAAGTTACAGGGTTTATCTATAGCGTGGCTGTTAGAGCTTCGTTTCAAGCTCGCTGTAAGCTTGCAGGAACGTTGCAACCTTATATTTGTAAGTTACAAGCTCGTAGATGTTACGTTCAGAAATGTTATTGCAACTTTTGCTTGCTTAGCGGGACGATAAGTTGTTATCTACCTCTAAATATATTTTTTTAATATTTTTACGCTATATCTTGGCTGAAAAGTAACAATAAACTAAAAATGCAAAAAACTGCAATATTTTTTACACAAGTGATTGATACCAAAAACATAACATTTTGTTGCAATTTAAGGGGTGTAAAGAGTTTTCTCCCGGAACGTAATTTTTGTCAAAAATATATCTACCTAAATCTTTCTCGATATCCAGCAGAAAACGCGAAAACAGTTGTCGATTCACAGTCCTAACATTAATAATAATTGATACATAAGTATACGATAAAATATATACAATTCAAAGACTATATTTTGAGATATAGGCTATATCCAGAGAGCGACTTAGTAAAAAATATAAAAATAACATCGAACTTTGCGTTTTTTCGGAAGCACAGATTAACTGAATAAAAAAGTTCTACCTACATAAACAGTTAAATACTAAAATATCACCAAAATCGTAAAAACCGTTTCCGATATCATAATTTAAACAAGTTTGTTTTTGTTTTTTTTTTTTTTAGAATTGCTCGTTTTAAATTTAATGTAGATATTTTTTTACAAATATGAATCCTACTAATATTATAAACGCGAAAGTTTGTGAGGATGGATGGATGGATGGATGGATGGATGGATGGATGGATGGATGTATGGATGTTTGTTACTCTTTCACGCAAAAACTACTGAACGGATTGAGATGAAACTTTGTAATAATATAGCTTATACATCAGAATAACATATAGGCTACAATTTATAAAGATATTTTGTGAATTGTCCAAAATATAACGATAAATGTTGAGTAAGTAGGAAAATTCTGCTATCTGCGAGCTACTGAGCGTGCGCTGCAAGAATGTCAAAATAAACAACTGTCGATCGAATATCTGTCAAATCAATCGACGAGCAGTCCTTGGATATCATCATACTGATAATATATTATCCTTACTATTTTTAATATTATAAATGCGAAAGTAACTCTGTCTGTCTGTCTATCTATCTGTCTGTCTGTCTGTCTGTCGCGCTTTCACGCCAAAACTAATGAACCGATCTCAATGAAATTTGGTACATAGATAGTCTAGAGCCTGAGAAAGGACATAGGCTACATTTTATCCCGAAAATTGCATAATTCCCGTAGGATAGGACAAAATCTTGCGTTAGCAAAACTGTCACCTATCACAACGACGCTAAAAGGCCCAATTTTGAAGACACCATCGTAATTATAACAGTTAATTAGACTATTTTTGTTTTTTTTTCACTTTCGGCATTCGATAGAGAGAACACTTTTTACGTTGCTATTAAATTTACGATGGCGCATTCATAATTGGGTTGATTGAGCCTAACATGGATTCACAAAACGTAATTAGATGACAGGTGACATACATTGACTGCAGACAAAAAAATAAATGTCTCGCTTAGCATAGCAAAGGGACAAATTGTCTTTCCACCATTATAGCTCCTCGAAGAGGAAATAAAGTATGAATTGACACTGATAACTGACATTAAAATTGGACAAAATAGTTTTCCCTTTGCTATGCTACATATTACAATGACGTTTAATACTGGGCCGTCATTTCGTCTGACATTAAAAATATTTTTAAATATACCACCATTAGAGGTTAAACATATTTCTTTATTCTACCTTTATGGTAGAGAATCCATGCTAATACGAAGAAACGGATCGACTTGATTTTTAAAAGTAGTATGGCACGAGTATGAATATCTTGACACTAAGGTTATTAACCTTGATTCTGAGTTGTGACCTTGACACGAACATAAATTTCTGTTGGGTTGGTTAGGATTGAACAGTGATAAAAGTGCAGCCCGGCTCAGTTGCGGCACTCCTCATGAGGCACGCAACTTGCCGGGCAGCCTCTAAGCTGCTATATTTAAAAACCCCAGAAAATCGGCCCAACCTCGAGTGCAAACTTCTAAACTGCCTAAGGGGAAAAGACCAAAAAGAATCGGGAGACCTCGAGCGCCGCCTTCTCAGCTGTCTCAGAAATAACCCAGAGAAGCGGTTCTACCTGGGATTCCCGCGCCGCCCATAGGCCTCGGCTACTAAGTTCTCCTGCCACGACAAGGCGGAAACCTATGGGCGGGTACACTCTAACCTTATCTTAATCAACAGAAGCATTTATAAGTATAAGGTATTTTGATATCGGGATAGGTCTGAACAGTGACAACAAGGTGCAAGGTACTTGATTTTTTTACAGAGCAAGTGCCTTTATTAACTACCACTAAATAGAGACTTATAATGTAAAACTTCATAAACTACTACTACATAACAAGCAACGGGATCATCCACAGACCCTTGAAGGTCTAAAAATATTCTAAATGCTGAAGCCCACTGCCAGTTAGCAGCGTGCCCAACATGCTGGCAGCATTGCCAATCAGCTTGGCAATGCTACTTATACGTTGAGCCAAATAAACACTTGGCATAAAGCATTTTGGTCGCGCGGCGGGTACACGAGACGCTCAGAAAGACTTTTGAAAACAAGATGAGCTCCCGGCCAACACGCGCACAATGTCTCAATTTCAAACGGCTCAAATATGTAATCACTGCCGAGGTTAGCATATTTGCGCCGTTTGTGCTGCTCCGCTGACGGCTCCAAAGTATCGACGCAAGTCGCGTCCCATACTAAGGGCCGTCTACACTTCCATGGGACCAGCTTCATACCGTCAGGCCTTTTGCCATCACCACGCGCAAACCCATTCGGTTAGAGTACGGCTGCGATATTGGCGGTCGCAAAAGCCCTGCGTATGACATCGTTCACAATGGCGTGGCAACTAATTCGACCAGCGCTTCTTGACCAACAAAGACGGTGGTGACCAAGCTGGTCAACTAGGGTACTTGAATAGGTGAGAGCGCTCAGCTATGTGCGGCGCGGCAGTAAGGTGGGTCGACTATCTCGACGATATCATCAATACCACAGGTCGAGCCTGATCACGACCGGCAAAGAGCCGAGGCAGATGGCACTGCAAGAGAGAGGCCTATACCCAACAGTGGGTCAAAGAAAGCTGCGGATGATAACGATGACGAAACAAATTAGTTGAGATTGGCTGTTTTTTTGGTTTGAAATGATTATTTGCTACAATATTTGTGTACCGTTTCACATTGAATTGGGGCTAATATTTTGTGGCGCAGTTACTGTATTAGTTACCATATTTTTTTGACAAGATAAACATAAATTAAATTATATCGCAGGCGAAGCCGCGGGTAAAAGCTAGTTTAAAATAATATATAAGGATAAGTATGAATGCTTACATATCTAACCGCCTAATAAATATTAGGCTTGCTACACATATTATTCGGCTCGGTAAATTCGATTCGGCAGGATTACTTACTATTAGTACGAGTACATTTCAACGATATCTTACTTACACAATTTTAAAAAAGACAAGCTATCAATGTATATTCATGAATCACCTCTACAGGGTTATTTCTAATCAATTAGCATCCTTTTAGGGGCATATCCTGTACATCAAAACTATCAAGTTTTGTTCTGCGACTTTTGTCAAAACAAAAAAAAATCAGCTGTTCCATACATCTTGTCGCGGGTGAACGATATTTTTCCCATAGGACAACAATTTTTTTTGAGTTTTGACAAATGTCACAAATCAAAATTTATTAGTTTTGATGTACAGAATAATCCCCTAAAAGGATGCTAATTGATTAAGAATACCCCATGTATATCTGAACATGTACTTGTTTTCCAACTTGGTATGAACTTTTTTTAATGTTATGAACTTGTGAGTTTTTTTCTGATACACAGACGATAACACAGCATATGTTGAATTTGACGTATGTGTCTATATACATTTTATTTTATTTATTCGACCTGGAATAAGTAGGTACCTAAGGTTAACTAGGATCAACAGAAACCTATTTCGAATGGTGTACTTTACGTGTCGTAAACATTTAATTGTTTACTAGCAAAATAACAATTATACTTAGATAAAACATAACTTGACTTTAACTATTTTAGTCTAACGCACCAGAGTATGATAGTACAGATTGATTGACTCTGACATTACTTTGCAAAACTTCATTTTTAGATCTATTAAAAAAGTTAAAGAAGTCATTAGTGTATTTCTTTTCAGTATGATTTCAAATATATGCTAAGATTTAATTGAACGGTATTAGTAGCGCTCATAGCGTATTTTGTCTAGGTGTTTGACAGCGACCACCGAAGTTAAGCAACGTTCAGCACGGTCAATTTTCGGATGGGTGATCGTGGATGGCATTTAAAAGTGAGCGCTACCGTGGCTCGGATTAGATGTTCAATTGTAGGTTTCGGTTGTTTTAATCATACCAAAGGCAATGTCACAAGCCTTCAGGCGGCCTATACGAACTTAATTATTTACTTAGGTGGATTAAACCTATAAAAGTAACATCAACTCGTAGAAGCGATTGCTATGCACCCTTATCCTTCTATCTCTAATGAAAGTCAATCCAATGCATTCATACGCTAGACAGACCAGAGCTGTAGCTTTGCAGCAGTTTTGTCTGCCTCGGTGGCTCAGTGGTTAGTGACTTCTGGATCTAAGAGGCGTGGGTTCGATTCCCGGTTGTTTGTTCTGTGTCTGGGTGTTATTTAGGTACTATCTATATATGTATGTATTTAAAATATGTATATGTAGTATATCAGTCTCTGGCAGCCATATCACAAGCTTTGCTTAGTTTGGGGTCAGAGACCGTCTGCAAGATGTACCCTAATATGTATATTTATTTATTTTATTTAATTTGATCGCTGCATCTCATGGCAAACCATCCACGAGATCTGGTGTCTTTCATTTTATCTTGGAAGTGGAAGTGTCTGTGGCAATTGTAGCTCCTAAGCGGACGATTTTGGTTTGTTCTTACAAGCTTTTATTTAGTTTCACCTGTCCCGTTGTCTGTCGGTCTGTAATCAAATCTTGTAAGTAAAAATTTGATTCACTTCCCGGGTTCCGATTGAGCTGAAATTTTGCATACATGTGTAAATTGCGTGACAATGCAATATTATCAGCTGAAAGGTGGCCAAAGGATCTTTGCAATGAAACGACACAACCTCATCGAGTTTGGGCTCATTTAAATCGTCTTGACGAGTAGTTTGTCTATTAATGGTAATCAGTGTCTGATGATGGAGCTGGAAAGTGGTCCTAGGAACTCTGTAACGAAACGACGCAAACCCATCGAATTTCGGCTCGTTTGATTCGTCTTGGCGAGTACTTGTTCAGTAAAAGCTTGTCTTTAAAAAGTTATTTTAAATTATTCTTGTTTTTTTCTGAAAGGTGAATTAGTAGAGAGCGTTCTTAGATGTGTGTCCTTAAAATCGGTATAGCCGTTCCAAAATTATCAGCTTTTTTGTCAGCTACGGCAAGAATCTTATTGCATTAGGGTTTTTTTATTATTCTTGTTATTAATACTTACACACTTTGTTTTCAGCTCCTGACTATACTATATCACCCCACGTCAATGTACTGTGACTGGCGCGAGCTGAAAGGGGAAGCGCACTGGAGCCACGTGAAGCTACTCAGCAAGGCCAGATACCTGCTGTTCACCAGCATACTGCTGCCTACGACTTCTGTAAGTATTTTTCCCTGACGCAAAATTTTAGCTTTTTGCTTGTTTCCCGTTTTTCACCTGACTCAGGGAAATTATCCGCTAGATTTCTATTAGATGTCTGCTCTTTGATTTTTTCCCAAAGGGGTAGTTACTGAATCCTGCTGGTTCAGCATTATCTATCTTTGTTTATGAGAATTAAGTTTGCCCTGATTACCAACTCGACAGATGGTAAAGGTCGTTTTGGTCAAAGATGAAGCACGCAGACTTGGAAAATTCATTCTGACTATGAAAAGCTTATCTCATCTCGTCATATCTATCAGGAAACAAGAAAGAAAACCAACGCTATGCAATTTATTTTTACCCAAAAAAAATAGGAGCAGCACCTAGCTATGCCTATAGCAAGAAATTTTCGTACTGCGGAAGCGATAGCAAAACGTGTAAAAATATGTTCTGAAAATGAAACTCCGATGGATGTATTCGGATTTGATGATCGTGTTCGCACTGATATATCATCACAAGTCATCTACATATAAATGACGTGTGTTGTATATAATATATTCTAAGTTTCTGTATATAACAGAGTACTCTGTGGTTCTAAGCAAATAAACGATTTGATTTGATAGCTCATTCGCATGACATCGACATGTTGGTACACCACTAGACTAGGTATATCGCTGGCAACGACGGCTACTAAGTATACAGGGTTATTTCTAATCAATTAGCATCCTTCTATGGGCTTATTCAGTACATCAAAACTAACAACTTTTGTTCTACAACTTTCGTCAAAACTAAAAAAAAAATCAGCTGTTCCATACATTTTGTCGCGGGTGAACTAAATTTTTCTATTGAACAACAAAATTTTTTTTGAGTTTTGACGAAAGTCGTAGAACAAAAGTTGTTAGTTTTGATGTACAGATTAAGCCCCTAGAAGGATGCTAATTGATTAGAAATAACCCTGTATAATCCAAGCAGTGTAACACAGTTTAGAGAAGCCTTTAGAGTGACAGATAATAATTTCTAAATTTAATAAAGTAAATTAAATTAAAGTTAATAGAGGTTTTTAAACCTCCCGAGGGGCTCTGAATTTGATTAATACCTACCTACTTGTCCTTGACTTAGGTAAAGTACTAGGTACATCTCCAAAGTTGTTCACTACAATTGGTTAAAAACGTTATTCTCTCGATGACTTATATTTTTTATCATCACTTTTATTTTTCACAGTATTTTAATTGCATCAATTTGAAACAGAGTTTGTGGAATTTGTTTGCAGTTTGACGTATGTAAATACGAAGCAAGATGCTTTGAACTGTAAATTTTATCGTGAGAAAATAGCAAATAAAATATCATTCAACACCATGTTTTAGGTGCGTTAGAATATAATTATACGAAAAAAGGTGAAGTGAGATAGATGCATATCTATTGTATACCTGCAGAATTTGTGGTTAAATTAACTAAGTATTTCTTTCGTCCTCCATATTTTGTTCTTTTGATCTTTTTGTTCTTCAAATAGTATTTATTTAAAAAACAAATAGTCAAAATGAATATTTTCCTATATTTTATTATTACATACCAATGCAAATGTCGTATCTGTGCGTACCTACTGGCAAGAACAGCGCAGAACACCCATCACACAATGAACTGATGACTAAATCATAACGGATCGCGTTGGATGATACTTATAACTGGTTTCATTAGATTTCTGTAGGCAAGGCCTGAGTTCAGTCGTAGACGTCTTAGGACTAAAATGTCTAGTCTCTTCTTTGTTATTACTAGCTCTGTACTAATTACCATGTCATTTTCTCATCAAAAAAGATTATGACATAGTCTAAGAGCGCTTGTTCACAGCCGTTTTTTTTTCACCTGACAGCGGGCCGTGTTTTTTTTTTCATTGAATTCGCGTTGGTTTATAATGAACGTGTGTTGACGCACCGGACATCTACTCGTATCTGGCGAAAAATGTAGGCATTTATTTATTGACAGTTCGTTGTCCGGTAAAAAACGGCAGTGAACAAGCGCTCTAACGCGCTGGTTACGTGCGGACATTGAACATCAAGATATCTTGATTTGATATTTCCTTGTGATATTTTCTTTCGCTGGTTCAAGCTAGCTAGGTTTTACGCTTTATATATACTTATAATTGAGAAACCCATTGAATCAAACTCTTGGAAATAAGTTCATCTATCTAGGCTGAGTGTCTAGTTTAGTACCCATCAGATTTTTTTAAGCTACCACCTGACGCTCTCGTAAGTAGGTATCTGGGTTTTATTATATTTCTTTGTTTGAAACTTGTATTACGTTCATAGATTATTAATCAGTTTGTTAAAAAAATATAAGAAACATACTAATTTTGTTTGTTGTAAAATTGTTCGTGTTTTCCCATAATTTACTTTTTAGCAGAGTAGATGTAGAAGATGTTCTGAATAATTGCTACAACGCTATTACAATTTCCAAAAAAACAGTCGTGTAGTTATAATTCAAGATAAGCTACAATACAGTAAAATAGGCACCTACTACCTAGGTACCTAGTGAATACGTAACAGAATAGTACATTGTTCACCGAGAGGAGAAAGTGACCGATTACCGTCGAGGGTGTCGTTTGAAGCCCTCGCCTACGGCTCGGGCTTTAAAACACCCGAGATCGGGAATCGCACTTTCTCTCGAGTGATACATAGTGCTTTATACTACACCTACGAGGAAAATAAAAAAGTAATAAATAATAATAAAGTTCTAAATTTTAATAAAGAAAATATTCATCATCACTATCACTACTTATCATTTTGATAGTTTTATTTTACTTTTCTACGAAAACTGAATCCTCAAACAACACACAAATTGAAAATGGCGCCAATGGCGTCTGCAATTTTCACATGTTCTTTTTTCAAATTGTTTGACACCATCCAACACACAGCTAGTGGCCAGTGTCATTTTGCGAACTTGGAGATAAAAACTCACTGTAAAAACTTTTTGGCTTTTGATATTTAGGTTACCAGCGCATAGTCTTACCCAAAATTAAAAAAGAAAAACCACGTAAGAAATGGATTTTCATACATTTTTCTCTCCCGCTCAGATGCGTTTTCTCGCCGCATATTTGTTCGATATGCAATGACGTACTTTCTACCGTAAATTTGATAAAGTATCAAGGTACTTTCCGAGCAGGTGTAGTATAAAATCATTTTTTCAATTCTCGAATTTTGAGTCCTTGATACTTGAATAAATTATTATTTATTTATTTACTTTAAGTATTTTGAAATGTTCAACGTCAATCATATCTTAAAAAACTATATACCATAAAATAATAAACAAAGTCATAAAAAGCACTAATGACAGTTTATGAACGTTAATCAAATCTACTTAAAATAAATTTGACTACAGCAAGCTTTTTATTCTACTTTTCAGTTCGGAGACATCCTCTTCTGGAGAGTATGGAACAAAGACCGAGAGCTGATCGCGCCTGAGGCAGTGGACGCCATCGTCCCGTTCTGGACTCAACACTGCATGCACACGGTCTCGCTGATCGTGATCCTGCTAGACCTGGTGTTGGTGCCGAGGGAGAGGCCTAAGTCCATGGCGCCAGGCTTCACGCTGCTGACGATATTTCTCACCAGCTACATTTTTGTGTGAGTATTTAAACAGTACGGAGAGAGCCTATGGCCAATGAAGCCTCAACTTTTCAAACTAGGAATAGGTGCTGGTCTGCGCAGTATAAGACGTCCAGTGTCCACCCATTTAGGCTGATCGATCGTATTTGACGCATTGGGTGGACGCCATCGTGCTATTCTGGACACTGCGGTGCATGTACACGGTTTCTCTGATCGTGATTCTCCTAGAACTGGTGCTGAGGCCAGGTTACGCGCTGCTAACAAAATGTCTCATCAGCAATTTTTTGTGTGAGTATATATGGGTAACTAAGCAAGGCATATAGTGTATACGACTACCCGTAGAACTGGTGGCCAATGAAGTTATAACTTCTCAAATACCTAGTTGAGGACAGGTACAGTATAGGACATTTGACCACAAGAGCTTATCGATTATATTTGAGGCAGTGGATGATATTGTGCCATTTTGGACTCTATATTGCATGTACATGTTATTTCTGATCGTGATTCTCCTAGACCTGGCACTGGTGCCGAGGGAGACGCCTAAGTCCACGGTGCCGAGCTTTTTACTGCTTACAATATTTCTTACCGGTTAGCTAGGATTGGTGAAGGCATAAACTTCTCGGATAGAAGATAGTGACAGGCAAGCCCAGTATGAGACGTCTACCCACAATGACCAAAAGCTGTTGTGTGTACTCAGCACAATGCAGTTCTGGACCGAGTGCAAATATTTATAACCAGTTAAATTTTTGTGAGGAAAATGGTAAGGACATGGCGGGTAAATAGAGGAAAAATAAAAAAATAATAGATCGACAAGGTCAAATGAACGCTGGACAAAAACAACAGCATACGTATTAAAAGAATTGGAAGCTGGAAGAGGTCCATACCCAAGTTCATGGCGCATATCACCAAGCGTAGCGTGGGCTGTCCGCCCACAATGAGGACAGATAATCTGTAAAGCACTATAGAATTAATGATGAATGCGCTGAATGTATGGAAAGTGTATGTCTAACAGTAGACGCCTTATAACTAGTTGTTGCATAATCCCGTATTCAAGATCATTATAAGATGCTTTACGCACTTAATATGATAAATTTTAATCTCTAATCTCAGTACTAGATCATAATTTCTGATCTAATAAAAAAATGGTTACTGACTGAGTCAAACAAATCCTCTCGTCGTTTATATATTTTTTCTTTTTCAGTTGTGCCCAGAGCTTCTTCAACGGTGAATACATTTACCCTGGATTGAAAACCTTCTCCGGGATTAAGCTTCCCCTATTAGTAGTTTATGTTTACATAGAAAACTTTTTCTACTACACAAGCCAATGGTTAATCGTAGATATGGTATGGGGAACGGGTGGAGTGAAGAAAATTTAAGAACTATAAGAATTATTATATTTATGTTTGTGATATTATTTAGGATATAATGTAAGGTTTTTTTTTTAAGGAAGAATCATTTAATGATTCGCAAGTAAAAGGATCTGTGCTATATATATATTTCTTTCTTTACTGTTAAATCAATATTTTGCCACTTATTCGTTTAATAAAACGTTTGGTGGCAAAAAACCCATAGAAATAAAAGCTTCTTACAACAAACTATTCAAGGGGATGTTGATATGTTTTTGTATGTTTAGTTATTTCCGAGTCAGTAATTCGTACACGGTAAGTCTTCGATATATGTCTCTATCGAACGGTGGCTAACCAGTCTAACCACACACTAATTAATTATATTATGAAACATAAAATTTTAATCTTAACGTGGTCTTAACGTATGATAAATTTATGAGCGATAACAAAATCAAAAAATATTGCAAATCAATTATATTATTTATCAACCCAATTAAGTCTCAAAAAATATTCCTCAAAAACATGGTCGGGGTAACTACACTACTGTGCTTTAGTCATCAATATACACATAGAATGCCATGTCGATGGCTTTAGTGCACCGGATTAGTTGAACATAGTTACTATCCACTAAGAGTAATAATGCTGTATTATTGCACGGGAAGAATACTGGTTGGTGGATTTCGAGCTTCTACAGGCTGCTTCACGATGTTTTTTCTGACCGAAAAGCCAATGGTGTTAAATTCCGTACATCCTCCAAACAACTAGTTGGCATGAGACCAAATTTGAACCTACACTTTTCGCTTGTAAGGCGAGCGGTGTTCCACTAGGTCGCCACAGCTTTACCGAATACGAACGGCTAAAAAATCTTTACCGAACTCACACATTTCGTGGCCAACTAGTTGCCCACATAGGTCAACTGATTGGCAAGCTGAAATGACAGAGGGTAGAGTACATAGCGTGGCAAGCAAGCGCAGCGTAGTGTGTTACTTGTTTTTTGACCCAGGAAATTCCTTTATGGATACCACCAAACCTGGGGAGGCCGGTGGCTGTGTGGGAGTCTCTACCGCAAGTCGGTGGCATACCCACTAAAATCCTGGGGTGTTTCCGCCACTGCGCCATGTGTCGGGACTACGGGCACGCTTCCGCACTCCTCCGCGGCAGGTGGACGGATGACCTCATTAAGACCATAATATATGATCGCGCTGGATGCAAGCCGCTTCCAACCGATATTATTGGAGATCTATAGAGTAGGCATATGTCAAGCAGTTGACGTGCTATAGCTGACACGGCGACGACGAACATTTCGTGCCAATGAGGCTAATGCAAAATCACACCTCAAATAGGCAGAATGAAATTTAAACTGGTTGTTGTTGACTCTTTCCTAACCGTTGGTTCCAAGGTCCTCTGCCGTGGAATTCTACAAGACGGTCATTACACCTTGAAGTTCAAGCTTTCTTAATGCTCGCCCCAGTTCCAAAAAATTAAGTGTTTTTTAAAGACTGCAATTGCAACCGAAACTTCAATATTTGATAAAAAAATAATAATAAGTAGGCTTTTAAATGTCCTAATGAAGACAAAATAACTAGTTTTATGACTATTGATACTGGGATTATAATGTGCCTATACCTACCTACTTAGAAAGTACCTATATGAGCGTTTTCACATTATCCGATCCGATAACGGAGTCGGACGCCGACCCGATATCTGTACTGTACCAGCCTTTTTAATAGTCCACTGCAAGACGCCTACCCACTAAGGGTGATTGGGCCATATCTACCACACTGGACCAGTATGGGTTGGCGGATTCACATACGTCATCGAATTTCTTCTTCGCACGTATGCAGGTTGCCTCACGATGTTTTGCTTCACCGAAAAACCAGTGGTGTGAAATTCCGTACATAAATTTCAAGGAATTCATTGGGACGGGACCGGGCAGGGGCGTATTATCCTAAAGGAAAACTAGGCATGTGCCTAGGGGCGCGAGGGTACAAAGGGGCGCGCTTGAGAAATTGTAAAATAAAAAAAAATATATAATAGCATAATATTAATTGCCCCAGTAAGTAAGCCACCTACTTACACAATAAAAACTATTATTTTTCATCTCGCCATCTTTTCCTAAGGATCAGAAGGCAGCACAGCGGCAGCGGTTTTGGTCAAACTATAGTACGAGTAAAATAAAAATAAAAAGTAAAATGTATATTAATAATATATTATGTACTTGACTTTCACATAGTCCGACCGATATTGGATAGATACCTATCTGACCTGACCGACTGGCACTGAAGCATTCCGATACTTACCAATTTTTTTTTCTAACAATAATTTGCGCAGTGCAGGAAAAAAGGTGTCAAAAATTCAGGGACTTTTCTCTATAATAGTAGATAGAATAGATAAATCTTTATAGCTATACTCATCATTAAAAACAACTTTAACTACGGGACAAACCCTAAAATCGTGAAAATCATTTGTTTCATACATTTTTTCGACATTATAAGAGCTTTTAGTATGGAACAGCTAATTATTGATCTTTCTGGTTTTCGAAATTGGTTCCGTAATACAAGTTGTACAAAGCCTATGCTACACGGTTTGAAATGAAATTGAATTGAAAATGAAATTTGGTATAAAACAACTGTCTATACTGTTTCAAACCTCTGTTTCAAACCGCTGTTTAATACCGTGTAGCACAGGCTTTATTATGAAAACCTGTACAGGGTTATTACTAATCAATTAGCACCTTTTTAGGGGCTTATTCTGTACATCAAAACTAACAACTTTTATTCTGCGAATGCGTGTCTAAACTAAAAAAAAATTCGTTCTTCCATAGAAAAATATCGTTCACCCGCCACAAAATGTATGGACCAGATGATTTTTTTTTTGACTTTTGACAAAAATCGCAGAACAAACGTTGTTAGTTTTGATGTACATAATAAGTCCCTAAAAGGATGCTAATTGATTAAAAATAACCCTGTATAAGTCTGAAAGTCTCTAAATTTTGCAAAGGAACGGTTTGTATAATAACGGCCCATGCATAGTAAATATCTACAGAATATAAAAAATTGCTCTCTCTACGCCCAATAAACAAACATTCTCAACAAACTATCGTTAAATCTGTGGTATTTCCTCGAGTGTCCGCACGTGAGCAAAGAAAAGCACGTGTTTCGGGGTTTGTTAACTTTATTGGTTAACCGATAGCACGTTGCTGTTTCCTAACCTCTAGTAGAGGTCTGCATCGGAACTGCGAACCGCTCAAGGGCACAAAGCAGGTATTACAACAAATCTATTCGCCTAAAATATTGCTTAATGTTTTTAGATGCTGTTCAGTAGGTGGTTGACTACTGTGGAGCGATAAAAAGTACCTTGAAAAATAAGCCTTGGTGTCAGAGTTTTTAGCCGCCCGAATACCTCCGATATGGCTAAACGGTTAAAACAACCGGGAGCGGTTGACTTTTTGACTATGAAGCCAACCCGGAATTCGAGAAAAAAAAAACAGTTGTTTCATATATATTTAACCGACTTCTACAAAGAAGGAGGTTATAATTATGTTGATCTGTATGAATGTATTATTTTTTGTGTATGTTCACCCATATTTTCGCCAATAGTCAACCAATCTAAAAATAAATTTTTAGGTTCGAAAGGGTATACTCCCGAGGTAGTTCCTTTTAAGTTATCTCAAAATCGGCGGCGCTGTTTTTTTTAAATCAACAATAATGTATTAATTGTACATTATAATTTTCGCTCATAAAGTTCGCTCGAATATCGATTCGAGTTTTGTAATAGATTGAAGTCGGTTATGCCGATTTTTGCTTGAAATAATTATGTCAATTCCGAGTTGCAATTTTGTTTGGAACAGCAGATTGTTTGTTCTAGTATTATAACCGGGTTGGCCCCACAATAAAAGTTGTTCATAATGATGGTTTGAATCACCCTCAACAAGCAAGCAGATAACCCCCCTTCGGCCGCGTATGATACCAGAGTTTGGTAACCAGTATCATACGAAGAAAAAATGATCGTCGTAGGATACTGGTATCCAAGTGATAGGGATTTTTCATTTTATGTAACCGAGTATCAGCTCAGGAAAAAATCAAACAATTACAAGTTAGTACTTAATATTTCCTCGTATGATACTGATGAGCATGTAATGTGCATTGATATATCACCTCTTTTGATATCAATGCACTGACACTTTAGATAACTGAAGTTTTCATAACAATTGATGTCAATGTCAGTGTATTAGATTAACAAGTATACTCTATAAAATTTAACTTGATCTCTGCGACAGTAGAAGATTGACATTTTTAGAGTTGGGATAGTGGTGGAAAAAATCGATTTTCAAACAATGTTGTAATGAAATCGAATGAGTAGTTGAAGGTGAGAAATTGGATTTCATTTACTTACTATTATTTAAGATCAAGTATGTACACATGTAAATAATGTTATGCTATTAAATATATTCTCATAATAATGTAACGATAGTATTTATCGACGTTTTTCACTATTATCGATGCTAATGTAAGGGTTTACTTTAATTAAACATGTAAAAAATGTTATAATATCACAATATATAATAATATTAATGATAAATCAAGTTTTATTTATAATATCGTCAGTATAAACTATCGATATTTTAATTAAAACTCTATCTAAAACTCTGTGGTCACGATCATTCGTCGCCCATCACTAATCGGCATGCCCACAAAGTATGACATTGACAGGTACTGTCTGTACTTTTAAGAAATTCAGGACTTCATAGGCGTGATTTTTCTGACAGCTGTCGCAGAGATCAAGTTAAATTTTATAGAGTATAATTAATTATTAATTTTGTGATTTTAATTTACAACGAATTAATAATTATTTTTTGTTATAAACGGTAGAGTCTTTTCAAGGAAAGAAGTCCCGCAGATGCGTCGCCACAGTCAAATGACCCATCTGTAAAAAAAAATTAAGTTTGAAATGTCAGTAAATGGTTTACGTATTAATTGATGGTACGACTCACGTATGAAGGTATATCAAAATGGTACTAGCGACGTTTAATTATTTTATCTACGTCGCTAGTCTCATAGATCAGTTCCTTTGATGGTACAACTCGCTTTCTTTATTTTCTTCAGGCCCGGAAAATTGAGTTTGCCAAAATGTTGAATTCCTACAATACATCAAAACGTATTCAAGTCCGAACTTTTTCAGAAAATATTTTGAAGCGATATTTGTGCACTTGATGGGATGGGGAAAAAATGTTTAACCTGCGTTAGGATAGTGCCCTAATCGAAAATTCGTAAGACGGAGGAAGCAAGTTTTCATTTCTGCCGGCAATCCTGGAGTGCAACACGTAGTTTTTAGGGTTCTGTACTTACCTCAAAAGGAAAAAACGGAACTCTTATAAGATCACTTTGTTGTCCGTCTGTCCGTCTATCCGTCTGTCCGTCTGTCCGTCTGTCCGTCTGTCCGTCTGTCCGTCTGTCCGTCTGTCCGTCTGTCCGTCTGTCCGTCTGTCCGTCTGTCCGTCTGTCCGTCTGTCCGTCTGTCCGTCTGTCCGTCTGTCCGTCTGTCCGTCTGTCCGTCTGTCCGTCTGTCCGTCTGTCCGTCTGTCCGTCTGTCCGTCTGTCCGTCTGTCCGTCTGTCCGTCTGTCCGTCTGTCCGTCTGTCCGTCTGTCCGTCTGTCCGTCTGTCCGTCTGTCCGTCTGTCCGTCTGTCCGTCTGTCCGTCTGTCCGTCTGTCCGTCTGTCCGTCTGTCCGTCTGTCCGTCTGTCCGTCTGTCCGTCTGTCCGTCTGTCCGTCTGTCCGTCTGTCCGTCTGTCCGTCTGTCCGTCTGTCCGTCTGTCCGTCTGTCCGTCTGTCCGTCTGTCCGTCTGTCCGTCTGTCCGTCTGTCCGTCTGTCCGTCTGTCCGTCTGTCCGTCTGTCCGTCTGTCCGTCTGTCCGTCTGTCCGTCTGTCCGTCTGTCCGTCTGTCCGTCTGTCCGTCTGTGTGTATGTGTGTATGTCAAGACTCTTTATCTCGGGAACGCGTAAAGATATCGAGTTGAAATTTAAAATGTATACGTATATCTATGGTCTCTTGCAGTTGTGTAAAAGGAAAACTTCTCAGTTATCGTTTAAAAAGTTGTAGCCGCTTATGTCGTAAAAAGCCGCATATTTCGCACTCACAAAAATCTAAACCTACAAGGTACTTCTCGTTAACATAGAACTATGAAATTTGGCGAGAAGCATTGTCTCAGAGTACACATATAGGAATAAATCTGAAAACTGTACATTTTTATTTAAATCACAAAAAATAGGGCCTTAAAATTCACAACATATAGTTTCGTCCGTTATCATGTAAGGTACCATACAAAAGAACTTCATTTAGCACATGCTAAAACAGGTTTTTAATTATTATAACATTTTCAATAATTTTCAATGTATGACGAGAAAAGTGAAAAAAAAAAACTTTTTTGTCGATGGTTATTTATGTAGTATAGAGATTTTTACAGCTTACTTCACAATTTTGTCAAATTTTCTGGATTTGTACGGAACCCTCGGTGTGCGAACCTGACTCGCACTTATCCGGTTTTTTTATGTTGGGAATGACAGATGATAAATTTACAGCTATTGATCGATCTTCAAAAAAAATGGTTTTGTATTAGTAAGCGTGGAAATGATCAGTAGCACAAGCGACGTAGATAATATTATACGTCTGTCCCATCTGTACCATTCATGTCCCATCTGTACCATTAATGGTATTAGCGACGTACTACACCTATACATACGTAGTTGTAAAAATTCTACATATCAATGGTAGGTACGAAACTGACGTTTACCTACTCCACTTGGCGGGACTTTTTTCTTAAGACGGCCTTGAGACAGGCTTAAATAAAATCAACATCGACAGCATTACATAATTGTTAAAGAACGAAATAGTCATATGAAAAAAAAAAAAAACAATTTATTTTGTAGCATCTTTGTAGCAGTTTTGAAACAATCTCAAAATTCTTATTTGAATTGTAGAGTCTACAAAAATCGAATAGCAAAATCATTACTTTCGTTTGCATCATTTTAGGTATTTCATTTATTTATGCTTCAATACAGTACAAGATGTTAATAACAAAGTTTAGGTACAAAGGTCAGTATGGACCATGTCGGGCACTGCATATATTCATATACCGGCAAGCGCAGCGTAGGACGTCCTTGTAGGTGGACGTATAGCAATCGTTCATGACTTCATTTTAGTCATTTGGCACCGCCTATGTGACGTTAGCCATCAAAGTTGTTCATTCAACGATTGCTTTCGCAATCCACGCAAAGCAATTGATGGCTAACGTCACATAGGCGGTGCAAAATGACTAAAATAACGTCATAAACGATTGCTATTACGATTGCTATTACTTAGGCGGCTGGACCCACTATTCTGAGCCACGACAGCGCTCAGTTTTGAATGAACATTTAGATTCTGATCCTTTATTGGCCCTTTATAACATTATTATAATATACTACGGGACTAATCGCGCACTAAAATTTACGAGATAAATAAATACCTCTCATCCCGAGTCTACCCGTGACCACTGTCGATGCAACTCGGCCGAAACGTCGGGATGAGGAGGTATTTATTTATCTCGTAATTTTAGTGCGCGATTAGTCCCGTAGTATATAATAATAATGTGTTCAAATCGCGTAAGTTTAAAACAACATTTATAACATGTCAGTCATACAAGGCAAGTCAGTTTACAAAATTAAAATATAGAAACTATAAATAATTTAAAAATAATCAATAATAAATAAAATAATAACAAAAAGTCAAATTATACATCAGCGATACGTCATAGGAAATAATAAAAATTAAAACAAAAGCAAAAACATTTGATTGACAAAATGAAATGGTGGCAGACGTGTGCGCATCGGCAAGGTCTTGGCCGGTCGTCGGCCTGGTTATGTAATCGTTTACACATCTGTTATGCTCTGATTATATTTATTTATACATATACTAGTTTTTACCCGGGGCTTCGCCCGTATGATATTTTGATTTTTGACGCAATATCATTATAATTTATAGCCTATGTGTTATTCTGATGTATAAGCTATATTATCGCAAAGTTTCATCTCAATCCGTTCAGTAGTTTTTGCGTGAAAGAGTAACAGACATCCATACATCCATCCATCCATCCATCCTCACAAACTTTCGCGTTTATAATATTAGTAGTATTTTAGTGTTTGACTGCATTAACGGTTTGTGATTTATTTTAGACTGGCTAAATAGTCATTTTTGAACAAATCTTGCCCTTCGTGAGTAGTATTTTCAGCAGTGCATTGTAAAGGTTGGTACAGTACCTACAGGTACGATTTTTAGGGGTTCCGTAGTAAAACAAGGAACCAAAAAGTACCTAGATATTTCCATAGATTGGTTGTAGAGTAAAAAGTGTTTTCTGATTTTTTGACCGACGAACCACCGGAGGAGGTATACAATTCAACGCGTATATATATTTTTTTATGTATAACCACGCATAACTTTTTTCGTAGTGGTCTGATTTCAATAAATTTTATTTACTACAAAGAATATACTTCGAGATTGGTCTCATTTAAATTTTATCGAAATCGGCTGAGCCATTTTTGATAAATCGACAATAATGTGAAAAATGCTACATCGATCTGTGCAAAATATTCGCGAATTCTGTACACGGGTGAAGTCGGTCATGCTAGTTATTGCTAAAAATAATTTGTTTAATACTTTTTAAGGTAAGACCTATATTCATTAACACTGAAAATATACAAGACACCTCCCGAAATTGCGAAAAAAAGGCGTTATCTCCCTCAATGTACTATATTTATTAAGATAAACAGAGTTATACTTATTACAGCTGATTTTATTTCGTGATTTTGAACTTGCACCCAAATAAAAATTTTCTAAACGTTGAAATCATAAATTTATTATTTCGAACTGCAATAAAACATCAATCTGTTCACAATTAGTGCAAAATTTTGATGAACAAACACAAAAAATAATACATACAAACGAACGTGGTGGATAAGGCCCAATCACCCTTCAAAGGTAGGCCTACGTCCTGCAGTGGACTATCAAAAGGCTGGTACAGTACAGAAATAAAAACAATAAAACGCCAACCTTTTGCAAATCAATATCCGTTTTAAACTGATTCGATTGTAACTGAAGCTTATGGCGGGCTTTCAAATCAGCAATATTTAGGTATTTTAGCACGTATCCGACTATTATTGGAGTATATTTTCAGTATTTCCATCACGTGCCTGTAGTCGACGGAGTGCCATCCGGATAGAATAAAAAGTTCATTAGTCCACTTCGCAATACAGTCAGCTGTAGAAGAAATAAACCTGATACATTATATCATTCAGATAATTTACTGACAGAATACGGAACGCTATCTTTTTCACTAGAACACAACGTATTAAGCTTAGAGTATTAATATAGTTATTTATACTCTAAGGTATTAAGTGTCTTCAAGTCTCGAGTAAATAGGTAGATATTTGTATGATTAGAAGTAATAAACCTGATATTATTCAGATAACTTACTGACAGAATGCGGAACGCTATCTTTTTCACTAGAACACAACGTATTAAGTGTCTTCAAGTCCCGAGTAAATAGGTAGATATTTATATGATTGAATCAGGCGTTACTATGCGAAAGTTCATCTTTAAATCTTTATCTTGAAAAAATCTTCAGTGTTTCGATTTTGGAGTTAGCTCCATACTACAAGTTACAACTACATCCTAAGGTATATTTTTCTTATTTTTTTTTTATTTCAATTAGGTTCGCGTTTGACTACACACTGCCTGATGTTACGCTGATGTGCGGTCTAGGGTGTAGCACGCTTACCTAGAAGATACCTATTTACTCGGGATTTGAAGACATCCACGTTGTACTTTAACGGGAAAACAGACCCAGGCAACGCGTTCCACATTCCGGCTGTTCGTATGAGGCATGAGGATTCGAAACGCATTACTAATGAAGTCATAATCACCCCGTATATAAATATATACTATTTAATTCCTATTCTTGCTTGGTTAAGCGCTTGTTGTACTGATGATGTTGCTTACTGTACCCACCTATATTGAGTAGGTTTATTAGCGGATCTCTTTAAAATAGACTGATCAATTTTTATCTCAACCGGTTAAGAGGATTTTGAATCCAGTGTTTTCGCGTTTTCTATAGAGCATCGAGAAAAATCGCGGTAGATTTTTGATAAAATTTATGTAGCAGGAGAAAACTATTTTCGCCCCTTAAATTGTAACAAAATGTTATGTTTTTGGTGTCAATTGAGTAAGAAATATTGCACGCTTACGCAAGAAATATTTTTGATTTTTTCAGACAAGTTTTTAGTTTTTCTATACTTTTTTTCAAAGTTTTTCGTACAAATCTAACTTTTTAGGGCCAACTTAAAGGTCATTTGAGAAACCGTAAAAATTGACACGTTTAGTCAACTTTAGTCCTAGCTATTGAAGTACTGATTGCATGAAAAAATTCACTCATATCGAATAATATTTAGATACAGATAACAGCTTTTTGTTTTTGTATGACCAAATTGCCTTATGACAATTATCAACGTGGTAACAATTAAGCCGTGGTGGTCTAGAGGTAATGACACCCGTCTTACAATCGTGAGGTCGTGGGTTCAAATCCTGGTCCCGTACCAATGAGTTCTTTAGGATTTATGTACGGAATTTCACACCACTGGCTTTTCGGTGAAGGTAAACATCGTGAGGCAACCTGCATATGTCCGCGGAGAAGAGTTTCAATGGCGTATGTGAATCCATCAACCCGCACTGGACCAGCGTGGTGGATATGGCCCAATCACCCTTCGTGGTAGGCCTAAGTTCTGCAGTGGACTAAGGCTGATACGTACAGTACATGACCAAATTGGAACTTGAAAATCGTAGTACAACGAGAAGTTTTAGAGCAAATATTACAAAAATATATTATCCTAATTCTTTGATAAGTAAATAATTTATTTTTGCATGACCAAATTGGAACTTTACAATGGCCTTAAGAGAAAACCGTAGTACAACGAGAAGTTTTAGAGCAAATATTACAAAAATATATAAGCCTAATTATAAGAAAGTGCGTAAAAATAAATGCATTAAATTTTACCAATACATTAGCGATATTTACCGGCAATTGAACAGATAGGTCAAACGCAATTTAACTTTAGTCCATCCTTACTTAATTAAAAAGGTAAACATACGCCCCACCGGAATTACATGGCTGATCTGTCGAAATTACTTACTTTCACATAAATTGAGGTAGGTAATTTCACACGACCTTCGTCCTATTCTGTTCATATTAATTGTAAAAACGACCATATCAGATAAAAAATGTACCTATACTTAAGTACTTACCTCAGTGTAAAATGTAGGATTAAGTGTTAAGAGTGCGCCTAATGCCATGAAAAAAACAGATTTCACCCGCGCTTCTTGCATCGCCCGCTATCATCTATGATGCTTTATTTAGAGTTGAAAATCGCATGACACAGTTCACGATGATTTTGGCTTCGAGCGCCAGCTTACATTTTTAGGTGACATTTTATTTATTTATTCAAAATTTAAGCATATATTAAAAAAACTAATCGATTACTCTACTAGAATATTAGTCTGGCTACGTAATTTGTCAAAAATAATGTCGTGTTGTCGCTGATAATTTCCAGCATTTGAAAAAAAAAAGCTTTAACATAAAAATGTTGCGAAGTTTTAATTTTTTTCTAAGGTAACCATATTATTTTCCAAAATTCTACGCGATTACTCTGCTACTACAGGTTCTTTCGTTTCCTATAGTATTTTTTTAAAATGGATATTTATGTTCTTTATCTTTACACCACGTCTTTAAAAAGTCGATTTTGGCATTAGGCGCCCCCTTAAAGGAAACTACACTCTGCAACTATATCTAGTACAGAGTGCAGCGTACTTAATTTAGCCTAAGCGTCTTGTTAGAACAATTAATTAACTATCATTTATTATTCTTATAGACCAATACGTAATATTAAAGTCTTACAAAACAAGTGATTTACTCATCGACTTATCATTTTTTCATATTGATGGTTTTACTCCTGACACGTCAGAAAAAATCTAGCCAACTAGCTACCTTTGTGTCTAGCACTTTCTTTACAATCACACACAAGTTTGCGCGTATTGTCGGCTGAGGCACATTCGCAGAACTAGATACAAGCAATGGCGTTATTTATCTAATAGACACGTTATAATATCAACTAACTATAAATCACATAAATTGGTTTATAACCGATTAGTTTTTATCCTCGGCTTTTCCTGCGTGAAATTTTGACTTTTGGTGATATATTGTAACCTTTAATTTTTCGGGATAAAACGTATTAAAAGCCACTCTCCGGCCATTGAGCTATATTCACGCGAAAAATCAAATCCATCCGTTGCTCCGTTGCCGCGTAAAAGAGGAACACAAGAAACACGCTTTTGGATTTATAGCAGCAAGGAATAGCCACACTTACCGCTATAATTTTCTTACCTTTCACGATAATAGTGTAATTTATTGATACAGTGACTTTTTCCGCATCGGCATGCAGAGTGTGAATGCTATATTTTTATGTATAATATGTATGTGGCCTTACATTTTTTATAAAAGCGGCTAAAATGTACTGTACCGGCTTACAGTTTGATACTACTAGGTATAGATAGCTAGGCTAGCTATGAAAACTGATTTGTCCAAATCCACCAGGCTAGCCCATTATTTCACTAACGCCATAGGATTTGTTCTACGGAGGTTGCTTCACGATATTTTCTTTATAATTAAGTAATGTAATAAACTTAAAAATAAATATAAATTAAATATTTCAAAACCCGCATTAGCATGAAAGAACAGCAAATACTCGTACAACAACTTTACAAAGTCTGAGAGAGACAGAAAATTTTAGTTAATAATTTATAAGGTGTATAGTCAAAATATAGCATAGGTACATGGAACAGACGTTATGTGTATATATACATACATAACGGCGGTTACACGCACTGTCATTAGTTGCGTTTGCGATAATTTAAGTTTAATATCGATAGGTACATCGATGTTTAACGATACAGCACTAAAGGCACTAACGTGAACAGTGATTTCAAACACAGGCTACTATAGATACTACGTAGTCTACGTATCAGACAGGAATCTTCAAACAACCAATAGCGGGCTGGTATTTTAGAGTTTGACATTTATTTATTTTTTAAAACATGGCGACCAGTCCTCTATTGGTTGTTCAATATTGACAATGTCATTTCCTTTCGCTGTTTCATAATGTCACTGTCAGTTTTTTTGCAATTTAGGCTTAATTTGGCTAATTTGGTTAATTTGGCTATTTGGCCAAGCACATAGTTAATTTTTCTAATTTTTTTAGAACCTATTTAAAAATTAAATGGCGATGAAAAAAATTCTAAAATATATGTGTTTGAAAAGATAATTATATAAGCTTTCTATTGGTATATATTTTGTTTCTGCAAGATTTCAAAAACCGCATCTTTTCCATATTCTTTACGTTTTGCTTCACTGCCCCTGATAGTTAAAAAGACGCATCTAACATTTTTTCACGATATTGAGTTATATGTATTAGCAGATTCGCCATTTTTTCCTCAGTTTGATAACTATGCATCTTACTAATCTACTAATCTAACTATGTATGTAACTTAATTACGAAGAAAGAATTACATACGTCTTTTTAATTATCGGGGATAACGCATTAGTCCCTGCATGACTGACAGCACTTGGAGCAAACCATGAGTAAAAAAGTCCACTTTTGGTCACACTGGTGTAACAAAGCGGTGTAACCACGAGTCCGGACCGCATTTGCCTTGTTTCCTATTATCAAAATAAGAGCGAGTAAAACGTATCTACGCATAAAAATCACTGGATACAAGCGGCATAAAGCATAGCGTACTACATCGTCACATCTGTCGTATCGCAGAACAAGTTGCTTCAAAGTTGCAGTTGAAACAAAGCGAGCTCCGCAATCCTCTTTCTATCAAGTATAGCGTCTGCATCTGGTACCGGCGGGAAGAGGATGCGAGAAATGTGAGGAAAGATTTCTACGGACTTCTGTTTTAAGATCTAGGACATTAATTTGCACATCATTAACTTCGAGAAATCTAAGATAATGTACAAATTGTACAATAATGGTTATTATTTTGGCCATTAATATCATCCCACTGTGGGGCAAAAGGTTCCCTCATTTATTCACATTTTAGTCGTCAATAGGTTGGAAAAAATGGGTGATTGCAATGAATTAAGGAGGCTACTTAGAAAGCACTTAGAAAATCCTAACTTCAAATTGTCAACAAGGTCAACCAGTCGTAAAATTCCAATGAACTTATTGGTACTAAGTTTGAACGAGGTTTGAACCTACGCCTGACATTTGAAATGCGAGTGTTTTCAGATCAGGCTACCGCAACTTTTAATTACATTTACTGTCTATCCTGACTTCTGGATCAAAGAGGCGTGGGTTCGATCCCCACCCAGGGCAAGCATTTATGAATAGAATAGAATAGAATATCATTTATTGTCATAGTATATCATTTACACATTTTTACTTAGTAAAATAAATTATATAAATGGTTCTACCATGGACTCGTCACAATTACAGTAATTTTATTTAAATACTCTTATCTACCCTCACAACAAGAAAAAAATATAGCTTGGATTAGATCAGAGAACGAAACATAAACAAAAATATTAGTTTTAACTTCCATGATTCCCTCATTGGACAATAGGTTTGATCATAATATAATTGTTAGTTTTTGAAAATTGTCAGACATTAATAACAAATATGTAGGTATTGTAGGTAGTCAAAATTGAGGGCCGCGGGTTTTTGTTTTTAAAAAGACAAAAATGAATTTTCACTTATTTAATTATGTCCGATTACAATGGGAGTTGAATTATAACTAACTTAAAGCTAAACTAAAAGCTAACGGGAGCGGTCTTATCTATCGACTCCCACGCTAATGCATACCGGACCACCGTAGAGCCAGACGCGTACTCAGCGGTTTTGCCGTCCGGCTATTCTGGGTAGAGCTGCTAATGAACAACTGTTATTGTTGCTGACGGTGTTCCAGCATGCATGACTCCTCCCTCCTTAAGATCGAAATTATCGCGCAGATTTTCTTTGCCACGATAATTTCGTCGATAAAAGTAAAATGAAACACAAAATGTAAAAACTATAACTAAAATTACGTATAAAATTAGTGTTCCTATGCTTATTCTCTTCATGTTAATCGCACTATCACGCTCACTATATTGGCCCATTTCACTTTCACTTTTCACTAAAATGCTGGCTAGTTGCTGTAGGTTGGTGAGGTCTATGCCCTTCACGTTCAAGGGCTCCACGAAGCGCGTCCTCTCCAGCGGCACCAATGCAGGCAGGTTTATAATGGGTAATGCAGGTAGAGACAATCTTCTTGAGTACTCTCGATGTTTTCTCATGACTAAGCCTTCGACTTCGGCTTCGCAATCGTCGTCTGTAGTCACGATGTAGGTCCCTCGCAGGTGGTGATGGGTTATCTCGTTGCCACAATTTTGAGTGAGGAGGACGTCCGTCCTGGCAAACACCATCCATCGGTTGTCCTGTATTTTCTGCACTTTTACCTCTTCTACGTCAACTGGTATCTGGTGGCACTGCGTTGTATCCGTTGCGAATCGGAGCAGGTTGGCAATGCAGGTATCCTTGACCAAGGAGGATGAGTTATCTTCTTCACAGAGAAATAAGGACTCTTCTATTTCCTTACATGGGCGTGTTAGTGACACCGTTTTCAACCTTTTCGTCAGTAAATAGGGAAATTTTGGCAGGATAACGTGAGTATGGCTACGGGAATTTGAGACAGGTAGGGGGAGGACCTTGTAGTATGTATATGTGTCGTTTTCTACAAGGGGTATGTCCATAATGAAAGTTATTTGATTTTCCTTCGCGTAAGCTTTTAACTCTATACATTGCTCTAATTTCAGTAGATTTTCGAAGTTTGCCGTGAACATAAGTTTACCTTTTCGTTCTACATCCTTAAGTATTGACAACAATTCGTTAGAGTCTAAAATAGCTTGGTGTAACATACCTAACTTACTGAAAGCTACAGTAGTTTCAATTTCGTCCAATATGGTATAGAAAGTTTGGAAATTATGGAAAAATAAGTGATACGTGTTAATGATCTTGAGAGTATCCTTAGTTGCGTTATCGTTAATTAGCTGTTGCTTAACTTCCCAAATTGCCTTATCCAATTGAATGAAATTGTTTCTAGTATCGTTTGTAATGTTCACCAATGATTTCAGCATTTCTACGACCACTGTTACTCTTTTATTTTCCGTGATTTGCTTAGATTTTATATTTTGTATTAACGTGTCATATTTCATGGCGTCGTCATTGTCTAAATTTCCGGAAATTAATTTGATTATCGATCCCAAGGGATTTAGGAGGCCGCGTTTAACTCTTTTAACTGGCATTAGTTGGTTTAATTTCTGCATAGTAATATTTTTAATAAAATCTGTCTGAGTCTTTATGTCGTTGATGCCTGCGTTAATAGGTTTGTTTCCGAAATGGTTCTCTACATGCTTATTCAAATCTAAATATCTATCAAAATTAAAATCTAAATCGTCTCTGATTAAACTTAAATCTAGAGTCTTAATAATAGACCACTTATCACTACTTATAAGAGCTTGACCTTCTTTGATCGGGAGGATTCCGGGGTTATCCCTGATCTGCTGAAGTAGAAGGGCCAGGGCAGCTGACGTCTGCAGCAGGACCAGGGCGCACCTGTGAAGGACGTTTTAAATCCTTAATTGGTGCTTTAGTCTCACGACCTTTCATTTTAATCGGTACTATGTTCCTGTCTATTTCTCCTACGACTTCCGCCTTTTCGTACCGCGGTTTATCCTTTCCTCTTCTAACGTTTACGCCTTTTACGAAAATAGTGTCTCCCTCCTTTACTTTGAACTCTTTTTCCCCTCCAAGTTTCTCCTTGATTTTCTTTTTAATATTTATAGCTTTATCTGTTAAATACTTGTATAGGAATTTAATGCGGTTTTTGTGGTCTTGCACTAATTTTTGTGTATATTCCCTGTTAAATTCGACATTAAATGGGTTCTTACAGTCGGTGTGACCGAATACTACTTCGAAAGGCGTTAGTCCTGTGGTGGAATGGATTGTATGATTATATGACATGAGCGAGTAGGTCATTACTGACGCTGCATCTGTGAGTTTGTGTTCATATTTGGCTAGCCTATAAATTTCGATAAGGGTTGAATGAAACCTTTCGACCACCCCCATTGAGTTCGAATTGTGTGGGGTACCAATATGTAAGTCTACCTTATAGAGGCTTAAAGTTTCCTTCAGCAGGGCATTATTGAATTCTGACCCGGAGTCAGCACTGATTCTATGTGGTACTCCATAGATAGAAAAATACCTAATAAGAGCCCTAATTATTTCAGGTGTGGTTTTGTTCTCAATCGCCATGGCTTGTCCGAGTTTACTGAAAGCGTCGACTAAAGTTAGATATGATTTTCCTTCTATGGTGAAAACATCGATGAAAATCTCTTGGAATGGTTTTGTTTGTGTCTGCGTGAGTTGTAGTTCCGGTTTCAGTGGTTTCCTGTCGTACTTCATGGTTTTACAACCGTCGCACGAATTTATTATGGTGGCTACTGTAACATCCATGTTATTCCAATAGTATGTTCGTTTTAGATGCGTAGTCGTCTCTTTTATTCCTCGGTGGCAGGTTTTTCCAATATGGTACTTTTTCGCAATTTCTACCTGCTCATTTTCATCTTCAATATATATGACCCTCTGCGTACATTCGATAATCTTTACGGTATCCTTTTTGAATAATGTGGTAATTACTTCGGCGAATTGTTTTCGGTGTCCTTTATCTTCAAAATAGATGAAATATTTCACTTTTGGTTTAATGTATTCTTTTAAGAACTGTTTTACTAAATCTAGTCTTTCCAATGGTAAGTGGACTTCCAAAATTTTTTGTTTTGGCCTTGATAAGTTCTTTACTGCCAGCTCTCCTCTGAACCACGTGTGTATTAATATTTGGTTCGGCTTAGTATCGATGGCTTCGTTCATAATGGGGATTCCGGAAGAATCCGTTTCGTAAACTGAATGTTCCGTTTCCGAGTGTTCCGATGCTGTCAACGTATCGCTTGTTGCGGATGGAATAGAAAAAGGCGACCTTGGTTCATATAGAGGGGTAAGCGGGGCGTATTCCGATTCGGATGACAAGATGATTGTGTCCTCGCTTTTATCTTCTTCTGATTCTGACGGTATTATCTGGTAGACGGTTATATTGTCGTCGTCTGGAGTGTCTCTATCTGTTTCCTTTTCTTGGTTTCTCTTCTGTTTCTTTTCTACATTGACCTTCATAGAGTCGACGTCTTTCTCTATCGCGTTGACTTTGATACGCGATAAGGCATCCGCTACACAATTTTGTTTTCCTTTTTTATAGACGATGTCATAGTCAAATTCTGCCAAACGGAGCTTCCACCTGGTGAGTTTGCTGTTATGTTCCTTCATATTATTGAGCCAGGCAAGGGGTCTATGGTCGGTATAGATGGTGAACCGCCTACCGTATAGGTATGGCCTGAAATGCTTCACGGCCCAAACAATGGCTAATAGCTCCTTTTCTACGGTACTATACCTGGTTTCAGCGTCGTTCAGGGTGCGACTGGCATAGGCTATTGGTTTATCAGAGCCTATAGGGCCCTGGGATATTACTGAACCGACCGCGAAATCCGACGCATCAGTTGTGAGTATAAATGGTTTTGTAAAGTCCGGGAATTGCAGGATAGGCGCATTTACTAACAGCTCTTTACATTTCTCAAAAGCGCCTACAAATTCTTCTGTGAGTTCTATTTTGTTTCGCTTTTTTAAACAGGATGTTAAGGGCCGGGTGATTTTGGCAAAGTCCTTAATGAATTTACGGTAATATCCCACTAGTCCCAAAAAGCTTTTAATTTGGGTAGTCGTTGTTGGAATTGGGAAATTCAGAACGGCCTGTATCTTATCATCATTAGGTTTAAGTCCATCTTTAGTTATCATATGGCCAAGGTAAAGTACCTCTTTGCGGAAGAATTCACACTTATCCAATGTCACTTTTAGGTTTGTCTCCCTCAATCGGTCAAAAACCATACGCAATTTCTCGACGTGTTCTTGCAGGCTAGATGAATACACGATTATATCATCTAAGTACACGAGGCAATGCAGTCCTTGTAATCCTCTGAGCACGTTGTCCATTGCGCGCTGAAACGTAGCTGGTCCCGTTTTTAGACCGAATGGCATTCGGGTAAACTCGTAGTGACCCGCTTGCGTGGAAAACGCTGTCTTGTGTCGGTCTTCTTCCCTCACTTCAATTTGGTGGAATCCGCTCGCTAAATCGATGGTACTAAAATACACTGATTTCCCTAATTTATCAAAGAGATCAGCGATATTGGGCAGCGGGTATTTATCATCCGTGGTCATTTCGTTGAGGCGGCGATAATCTATGACCATTCGGTATTTTCTTTCGCCTGAAGCGTCCGTCTTTTTGGGTACCAGGTGAACTGGTGCGCTCCAAGGTGAGTGCGATTCCCTTATGACGTCATTTTCTAAGAGTTTGGTCACTTGGTTCCGGATTTCTTCATTATAAAGGGGTGGATGTCTGTACGGTCGAATGAATATGGGGTCTTCGTTTTTGGTTCTAATTTCGTGTTTGACCTTGTTTGAGAAAGAAAGTGGTATACCTTCGCAGTGGAAAATGTCTCGATATTCAGAACATAATTTTTCTATAGCTTCTCGTTCTTCTTTATTGGTGTGGTCTAGTCGTAACTTTTTTAGATTTTCTTTTAGGAGTTGGTCAACCTCGCAACTACTCGAGGTTACGTTTATGTTACATTCGTCGCCTTCGTGTTTGGTTACTTTAAGCGGCTTAGCAAATGCCATTGAAATAGTGTCTTCGGAAGTATTTTGAATCACCGTGTACGCGAATGAATTTTCGCACGTGACAAGGGCACTTGGCATTCTTACTCCTTGTCCAAAATCGACAAAATCTATGATGGCCTCACCATTTTGTAGGTCGGTGGGGACTTTGACTCTTGATTCTGTTCGGGGCTCTAGTAGTATTTCGTACGGCGGGTTGTATATAATTGGTATGGTTGTGTAGGGTGTTTGTAGGATCTGATTTTTCATGTCGATTGTAGCTTCTAATTGTTTCAATAGATCGCTTCCTATTAGGCCGTCGTAACGACTGTCGACGTCATACACGTAGAACTTGTGCTTGCCTACGCATCGGAAAGTTTTTAGTAGCGGTATGCAAATGGCCTCACTGTGTTGGCTACGGGCGTGGGTACTTATCACCTCGAACGGCTCGTAGTATTTGAAAGCAGCAAAATATTCGTCCGCTTTTGCAGGACTAATGAAGGACCTTGTACTTCCGGTGTCAATCATGAAGCGTGCTTTGATTTCAGGTATTACTATGTGCGGTAATTTTAGAACAGAACTGCAATTTAACTCTATTATTTCGGGTGAAAACTGGAGGCCGTTAACTGAAAATTTTCAGTACTCGTCATATCTGCGTAATCGTACGCCTCCGCGGGCATGTCGTGGACTTCTGGGACCTCTGTATTGTACATGTAGTTTTCGTCGTAATATGCGGCATCGACATTTTGCTCGGTTGTTTCCTCTACAATTTCGTTATTATAGAATACGTTTTCTGTGTCAGCTGAGGCATTCAACATGTTTTGCCTCAATGGTCGGGCTGTCCTCATCGAGACGTCCGGTTCTTCTAACGGTTTGGGGCGGTTTGCGTTTGGCGGAATGCCGAATTTAAATCCGTGGCCAAAAGGTTGCTGTGGCATAGGTGGTCTTGCAAAATTTGAGTTAAATGGTGGTCTAGGACCTTGTCCGAAATTGAAATTTGGTCGTGGAGCGCCGAATCTAAAGTTCTGGGGTCCTGCATTTTGATTAAATCTGAAACCTGTTGGTGGGGTGCTCGTTTGAAAATTGGGTCTAAAACCAATCTGTGGGGGTGTGTTTTGGGGCTGAAGGCCGAATCTGAAACCTTGGGGTTGTTGCGGAATACCGAACTTAAAGCCTGGGTTAGGCGCAACGAATTTGTTTTGAGTGTTGGTTGGTAATCCGAATTTATAGGTATTATTTGGGATGGTGCTTATTGGTTTACTGGGTGCGGCCGAGGCCTGTCGCTGTTTTTGTTTGGCGTTAAACTGAGTCATAAAGTTGACCTCCTCCGTGACTATACTTAGCGCGGCCTCTAAATTGGGGCACCCTTTCAGGCGTACGATGCGGATTAAGTCCTCAGTCAGATTGTATAAAAATACATTTAATGCCATATTATTATACACTATCATTTTAGCCGCTTTTACTCCTTCGTCAGTTAAAAGATTAACCTTGGCAAAGAGTGTGCTACGGGTCTGCTGTATCCTGTGACAAAAATCTATGTAACTTTCCCCGTTGTTAATACGCATTTGTTCTAATTCAATCGCGATACACTCCTCGGAGCGTGGGTCGCCGAAATGCTGAATTAATACATCTCTGAGCGCGGGCCATGAATTTATATCTTCGCGCTCACTTAGTAGAGCAGCGGCTCTACCATGCAATCTACTGGTAATTGCGTGGAATACATATTGTTGCTGTACTGCATTAGTTGTTGAGCCATACCCGTTATATATATAATGTGCTTTTCTTATAAAAAGATTTAGCAGATTTTCTTCCCCCTCATATTTAGGTATTATACATAATAAATCTTTGGGTACAATTCTGATTGGTTGGTCTACCATTTTGTTATATTTATCTTAATTAAAATCTTAACACAATTTATAAAACTAGTTTAAGTAAGTAAATGAAATTATAGCGACGATGTCAGTACGCAAATAGAAAATCAAATAACGATTATTTGGTCTAACCAACGGAAATAAATGAAAACAGGGAATGGAATGCGAAAAGGTTTACTCACATAACGCCCGTCTTCATCCTTCTGCTGTAGTTAGTAATGCCTTGTAAAAACTGCCGCGTCCAATGAAGACAAATTTATTTGTTGGTTCGGATTGCTGCGAGCCCGGTCACTGAATTTAAGAAACCGTAACTACGTGTACGCGCGAATAGCACCTTACGACTTTACGCGACGTATCCCAGCAATCCTACCGGCTGCGCCAGTCAAAATTGAGGGCCGCGGGTTTTTGTTTTTAAAAAGACAAAAATGAATTTTCACTTATTTAATTATGTCCGATTACAATGGGAGTTGAATTATAACTAACTTAAAGCTAAACTAAAAGCTAACGGGAGCGGTCTTATCTATCGACTCCCACGCTAATGCATACCGGACCACCGTAGAGCCAGACGCGTACTCAGCGGTTTTGCCGTCCGGCTATTCTGGGTAGAGCTGCTAATGAACAACTGTTATTGTTGCTGACGGTGTTCCAGCATGCATGACTAGGTACACGAATTCACTATATACAAATAAAATCAAAATGACTCAGCTCTGTACAGAGGCATCGTTAAATTATTATCACAATAAAATAATATTTAAGAAATTCAGTCCTATAATTTAAAATAAATATGGGTATACACTTTAATTAATTTTGGCAAATAAAAATAATTTAATTTAAAAATGTCAGCTGTAAAGGGGCTTCGTCAAACAATAATACGATAATTACAGTAGAATAATCAAATAAAATAATGTAAAATTAATATAAACATTGGAAACGTTATGTAATGAACATTGGTGTTTGCTCTGTATCTGGGTGTTATTTAGGTACTATCTAAATAAGTATGTATTTAAAAATATGTATATGTAGTATATCAGTCTCTGGCAGCCATATCACAAGCTTTGCTTAGTTTGGGGTTAGAAACCGTGTGTAACATGTCCCCTAATATTTATTGTTATTTATTTGTTTTACAACTCACGGGTTGCCCCGGATCTTTGAAAGGCTTTGATGGAGCCGAAACCAACACCAAAAGGCCCTTTTACAAAAATACATATACGTTATACCAAAGTTATACTTATAAGTTTTTGGGTGATAGAAAGAGGGAAACTATTGTAAAGGGGAATAGGTACTTCTTGAGTTATAATAATGAATTATTACGTGATTATAAGCTGGTCTATGTAATGAGGTGCGGCACCCGCCAAGTAATGCCTCATTTAAAAATATTTAGGCGGGTGGTGACTTGCCATCTGCTAAATGAGCCCCCCATAAAGGCTACCGTAATTTGGCGCTGGAGGGGCAACATTGGTGTGGACGGCTTAGGGTGTCGAGAGGTGTGCTGCGCTTTCACTAGACGCTACTCGCGGCGTTATGCCCTTTAACACTTCCACCCTGGAGCTTAGGTTCTTAGTTCTTGCGGTTTCCACTCCAAGCCGGCCAGTTAAGGCAAGAGAGGAGTCAGGGGTCTCATTTAGCCCCAGGGAGTCAGGGTTCGCGGTGTCGCCACTCACCGACGGCTCGCCACAAAGCCGCCCCTGCTATTTTATTATTATCAATAATTATTTTTCCCAAAAAATTGCAAAACCAACTTTCGCCGTGTACAGAATTAGAATAGTTTGCACGAATTGATGTAACATCCATGTACATTATTGTTGATTAATTATCAAAATCAGCTCAGCCGGTTTCAATTAAATTTAAATGGGACCACTTTAGTTCAAAAGTGCATACTACTTTTGAACTAAAACAGATTTTTAAATCGGTTTACGATTGGCGAAAATATCGATGAACATATATAAAAAAACATACAGACAAACATAGTAACTCCTCCTTTCTTAAAGTCGGTAAAAAATAACAACTCTACACACACCTACTACAAACACCTTAGTCAATGTACCACAGTGTTTTCAGATGTTTTTGCCGAGCGATCAGTGGCGTAACTATAGGGTGGCAGGGCTGGCATAATGCCACGTGCCCCCGACTAGAGGGGGCCCCGGCCCCCAGAGAGCCAAGAGGACACAAGTTTAAAAATAACCTAACATTTTGAACAAAATTTAGTTCTGTTTCAAAAAAGTAAAAAAATTACGCTTGCTACGCCGCTTGCACGTAAAACAACCTCGTTCACTCACTTTTTTCAAAATTATGTTACTTTTATGAGAAAAACGCTGGGCTCGCATTTCGTGCTGTAGAAATGTTTCCTTTAGTCGCATATCAAACATGTTGTATTATTTTATCTTCTTTGTCTCAACTCAGCATCAAATTTTCCCTTTACTGAATAAAATATACAAAAATTTTCGCGATCGCAGCGCTCGCGCTCGAACTTAAATTGCTGGTTTCGATTGCTCACGCTCAGTACTGTTTCCGTTGGCTCAGTTTTCATATGGCAAAATTAAAATTAAATTACAACGCGACAATTTTTACTGGGAGGGCCCTATCTAAAGAATTTGCCACGGGCCTCAGATGGTATAGTTACGCCACTGCGATCGATCGTACGCTGGTATGGAAAAACCGTATTTCATAGAAAGAAGTGAAAAAATTCGTACATGATCTAAGTAAGAAAGTTTATTACATAAATAACTACATATACCTTATACAAAAAGATGGTTTTAGGCTCCATGTTTATCTTTTTGCTCCATTGAAAGCTCCTTTTCATAAGCGTACTAGGCCATGAGATTTGACATTATGCAGGACTACAAGGACGTAAATAACATTTGGGAAGAAAAAAAAACAAGATAAAACATCTGATTTTTCCAGGGCCACCATTTGAAAACCATTTTGTATAGGTCATTCAAAATCTTTAAAAGATTGTACGATTTCGGTGCTTCGATCCTACAGTAGTAAAACAGAGAAAAAAATCGTATGAATACAATTTAAATCGTGAATCTGGTTACGCTGATGTACCAGTACCAATCTAGGAAAATTCTAGGTATAGATATTCCTGCGTACGTTGCACCCAGATTTTCCAATTTAGTAGAGCGGCGCGCTCGGTAAATCACCGGCTTATGACTATCTCGCTCATGCAGGTAACGAGCAGGTAACCCTATCGGATTACCAGTTTTTGCGCTTCGGACTCCCTTTTCAATGATACGAGTATTTTCACGCAGAGGATTTATACGCTTAAACATAAACGGAAACTAATCTGTAGTGTCCGTGAAACTGTAGCATAGCTACTTTGTAAAACACTAATTCACTACGAAAACACATTATCACTTCATATTGCTGAAACAAAACACCATATTTTTCATATATGATTTTGATAACTAGAAACAATGATGTTTAATGTCTAGATAAGCAGACTCAAACAACTGCGTTGCTAGGCATGGCGACACATTAACCGCCCGAATATCGTTGGTAGGTAATCAAAGAATCATATCTCTATCCCTGTTACACTAGTTGCTAAAGTACGGTAAGACGTTAAAAATGACAGAAATAGCAATATTTTTAAATTTAGTCGGACAATACTTAGGGTGCCAGTTCATTAGATTGTAATTTCCCCAAAATGTTACGATATCTTCTCAATGTCAGTGATACAAACCGATATTTTTAATAATCAACATTTTAGTAATAACATTATGAATTTGAGTCATTAATCAAAATCAAATATAATATGATTTAATTATGAATAAAGTTATAATACAAATAATATTTTATTCATTTATCCGACCAATATTTATTCGTTCTTGATAATTAAAATAATTATCGCCATAATAATACTTAATTATCAAAAACGTGTCATATTGTAGGACAGGATATTCCTTAAGAAAATTCGAAAGCATTGCATGAAGAATCTACAATATATTGTTTTGAATTTTTTTTTTAAATAAATAAATAAATATTTGGGACATCTCACACACGGCCTCTGACCCCAAACTAAGCAAAGCTTGTGATATGGCTGCCAGAGACTGATATACTACATATACTTATTTTTAAATACATACTTATATAGATAGTAACTAAATAACACACAGACACAGAGCAAACACTTATGTTCATCACACAAATATTTTTCCCCTGGTGGGGATCGAACCCACGCTTCTTTGATCCAGAAGTTAGGGTCACTAACCACTGAGCCACCGAGGCAGTCAAATTGCAGTGATGTTTTTTTTTATTCTGGAACCGTTGGAGTAAACAATTATAATAAACAATAATAAATATAGCAGACTAACAGCTAGCATAGCCACACTGCCACCCGTGCCCGAGTTCGTGAGCTCTTACCACTAGTTACCACGCACCCCGCACGGCCCGCATGCAGTCTGTGTCACTCATACATACCTATACCACGCAGCGCGCGCTTTTTCAGTATCTCTGTATCACGT
This sequence comes from Hypomecis punctinalis, assembly GCA_949316475.1. Taxonomy (NCBI): domain Eukaryota; kingdom Metazoa; phylum Arthropoda; class Insecta; order Lepidoptera; family Geometridae; genus Hypomecis; species Hypomecis punctinalis. Next base: position 16,600,456 of record OX438802.1, read on the forward strand.
AAAACTTCTTTGAAAATTGTAGCCTAATATGTTATACTATACCTGTACTTCAATCTCCGGACATAGATACCTGTTGCCGTCGAGCTATTTGATTAAACTAATAATTACAAAACGTAACCTATTTAAGCCTGATTTTGCTGCTTGATTCATAACTATCAATAATTATAAAAATAGTAATGATTATTAGTATTATTTAAAATAGCTGTAGACGTTAATGCCGCCCATTAATCTAGGTACCGGATTTGTTATTATCTTTGTACTCTTGTATGTTTAGTATTTATTGAAGTTATATTGTAATCTATTGTAATTTTACTATTTCACTATTTACTATTATTATCCAGTCAGTTTCTTTTCGTAATATTCTAATGGCTTTTATCCATTATTTATCGTTATCTTTACGTATTTTGTCTGCGGATATCCTATAGTATCAAAAAGTAATTATCGATTAGTCGAAATCTCCCATAATTATGGGGAAACAAAATTATGTTTCACCTGGCATCACCAACTGTAAAATTATTTACTTTTAAAATCATGATATTATATGTGATAGTTTCAATTAATACGAATAATGTAAACCGTATTTACTTGTGGAAATAAATTCCAGTAGCTTTATGAAGAAATTGAGAACGTGATTAAGAGGTTTTGACTACACATTTCCCCATTTTTAATTTTTTAAATAATATTTTGACGTCTGATATATTCAACCATTTTGTATAATCGCGACTAAGGCCGGTCGGCGCGCTTCGCCGGCGTACGCCGGCAGTTGGCTGACGTCGTCATAGACAACAATCTTCAGTTCTCGTGTATTATACTTCAATGACTAGAAATTAAACAATTCTTTAGTAGTTTACATTTCGATATCTGTCATTTGACTCAAAAGACAGTGACATTTCGTTGGCATCTCATAGTTATTTTTTTATCTTTGTGTCATTTTGTATAGTCTGTATTATGGCAAGGACGTAGAATGGAACGTACACAGTAAGGAAATCTGTTCTTTAATTTTGTTCTCATAAACTGCTCCAGATATTTACTCAGTACGGCCTCTTGACTCCAGGGGTTCTTTGTTTTTTCCGACTATAGTTTTATACAGGTAACTTATAGCTTATTTTCTTTATTATTGATACTAGACTCACCGCAGAGGTATATCTAGGATCCCCTTAACGTGATCTTGCACTTGGGACTTAATTCCCATCTGCCACTTATTTTCCCACTCGGAACTTTTTCCCATCCGGAACCTTTTTGATTTTAAATATTATTTTAAACGTCACAATTTATAAACGTTACAAAACTCCGTACATATTGTATAGGCCGAATCAAACTTGTTGGCGATTGTGAAGTAGTACAAGCTGCGCACATCTCCGCTAATACATAAATAATATATATTGCTATTGCGCTAGTACTCGTCTAGTGTTCAGTTCACTCGCCAAGAAGTTTGATTCACACTATATAAATCTTATATAGGCAACGACCGGTCCGCGGGCCGGATCCGGCCCGCTGTAAGATATGATCCAGCCCGCGAGACATTTACAAAAAACCCAATTAAAAAAATATTACATTAGGTACAGTCCGCGAGGCGTAAGCTGAGCTTTGCATTTGTGGGAGTGATCACCACAAGTAGAGTCAGACAAAGAAGTCATAAAAATAAATTCTATTATGTTTTAGGTTGGTAGGTACATAACATAAATGGGAGAGGTATTCTAGTATTAAAATAAAATAAAACTAAGTTGTTAAAATAAAGGCCAGCTATATGTATGACTGATAAGTGTGTCGAACACACAAACAAAATATTAAGAATTAAAGACGTCAAAAAACAAGTCTTCAGAAACATGGAAGACTGTTTCAGTTTATTTGCTACTCCTACAAAATGTAATGTACAAAATGCTCCAATACACTCACAAATGGAGTTGATCGAGATTCAAGAAAACACACCCCTAAAATCCAAATTTGAAGACGTAGAGTTGTGCGATTTCTACAAAAAATACCTAGAAGAAGACAATTTTCCGCAGCTTAGAAAATTCGCAAGAAGATTGATTTGTGCGTTTGGCAGTACTTATAAATGCAAACAGTTCTTTTCATTGATGAAAGTTAATAAATCAACACATCCTACAAAACTGACTGACGATAATTTGGAAAATTCTTTACGTCTTTGTATCAGTGGAATTAATCCAAATATCGATAGATTAGTTAGTTACCCTAATTCAAGCTCATGTGTCTCATTGATTTCGGCGTATTTAGCTTTCGTAGTTTGTAACAATTGCGAATTAAACAATTTAATTATAATGTACCATTTTACTAAATTTTATTTTGTTATTTTAATAAATTGTATTATAATAACATTGTCTTATTATTTCATGTCTAATATCTATCGCAAAAAATATTATCACTACTTTAAAATGCACTAAGTTCTTTTAAAAGCGGCCCGCGAACGTATTTGCACGCTAAGGTTTGGCCCTCAACTTGTCAAAGGTTGCCCATACCTGATATAAATATTCGCCAAAGGGACTCTTCCTTTGGCCGTAACGATGAAAAAATAACAAAAAAGTTTAAGTATATGGAGCCATACGATAACGATAATAGTTTCCGATTCTTATTGATAGTGACCTTGACTTTTGAGTCAAAGAGGTGTGGGTTCGATCGCAAGCATTTTTGTGAGTGATGAACATAGATGTTTGCTCTTTTTCTGTGTAGGTAAGTATGAACCTATTCAAAAATATGTACCAATATGTAGTACACCAGTCTCTGGCATCTATATTACAAGCTTTGCTTAGTTTGGGGTCAGAATACGTGTGTAAGATGTCAACTAATATTTATTTATTCATATGATAGGTGTGTTTTGGTAAAACTCAATGCTCTTAGTAGCAATACAATTATCCCACAAGAAACATTTTCAAGTAAAATGTTGCCAAGACGAGACTACAGTTCGCACTATTAAAAGTTATCAGATCTCATGTAGAGCCAAGATTCTAACTCTACGTGGTTTACCTCTACAAGCTCTCACTTCACAAACCTTTATGCTAGCCCAGGGGTCGGCAATTAGTTTTTTGTGGGGTCTAAAATTCCGAATACTGCCAGAAAGTTTTTAACAAGGTCCAGTAAAAGCAAAGTCAAATCATTTATTGCAACATAATATGAAATTTACACGCGGTTCTTAGTTAACATGTTTTGTATAGTGATACATATGACCCTATAAGGGTGTGGCAATTTTATTATTTGTATTGGAACGATTTATTATATTATGTTCTCTAGTTGTTTATATAACAAATCGTTCCATTTTTCATTCCAAAAGCAACTTGTATAATAATTATTAAAGTACCTACCTACTAGAGATCTTCTACGATAATGGCCCGCCAAGAAAAAAAATCAAGAGAGAACGTCGTCGAACAGTCAAGTGAGGCCGGTTTTTTATACATGTGTGAGTGCGTCGGTGTTGCGCCGCTATAGTTCGACTGACAAGCCAAGGCGTAGTTTCGTTGTACGTGGATGTGTGTATAATTGTATGTACACGGCGAGGCGTAGTTTTGATTGGCTTTACTTGTTTGTTCACAACATTCTCTCTTGTTTTTTTTTATTTGCTCTGAGGTTGAATCATAAAACAACACTGAGAAACTACACGTTGGTCTTAAGCCAGTATATAGATAATATATGAAAGTTATGCATATGGTACGTACAGTTAGTGAGAAACATAGTAAATAAAGAAATAACCCTGTAGACGATATTCAGCGAATTCCTCACCCTTGTAAAAATATTGCCTCGTATTTTTAGTCTCGTAGAAAAATACTGTTGGTAGGCGCTCACAACAGGTGCCGTAGTAATCTCAGGAAAATATGTTTAGTAAAATATATTGTATTTATTCGTATGTCACTGTACAGGGTGGACAGCTGACGCCGACACTAACTTACTTTACCACGAGATATACTAGTACCTAACCAGTAATAAGCTTATTAAATGCAATAAGAAAACAAAAACGAATCCTTAAATTGAAAAAAAAAAAACAAACTAAATATTTGTGGAAGTAATTAGACATACTAACTATTTATGGAATTCATTCATGTCAATTTGACATCAGACTAACCGAAATAGTGGCTTTTGTAACATGCAATAAAGAATTTATTTATTATTTATTGCAGTTATTCAAGCTATGTTGACTAAATCTTAAAATAGCTCGAATCGCTGTATAGATTCGTCAAGATAACATTCCTAAAAATTTAGACATCAATTTGCTGAATCAGCATTTCTCCGCGTCTTCTAATTTCGAAGGACCGGTAAAAGCTGCTACTCTAAAACATCTTTCTACTCACCCTACTCCTGATTATGAATCCTTTGCATTTAGTCAATTTTCCGCTTGTGATGTTAAGAAGAGTATACAGTCAATATCCTCGAATGCTGTAGGTAGTGATGGCATAAGTCGCAAGATGATCATGCTTATACTCGATGAAGTCGCCCCTGTGATTCAATATCTCCTCAATTTCTCTATATCCTCGAGCACATTTCCAACATCGTGGAAAGAAGCTCAAGTAACACCTCTCCCTAAAAAGCCTAATCCTGACTCGTTCTCTGACTACCGTCCTATCTCCATTCTTCCCTTCTTATCCAAAGTGCTCGAGCGGCTCATTCACCAACAACTTTCATCTTTCCTTATCAAAAACAATCTTCTTAATCCGTTCCAATCCGGCTTTCGTCCTGGTCATAGTACTACGACAGCTCTGACAGCAATCACCGACGACATCAGAGACGGCATTGGTCATTGTCATCTGACTGTGCTATCGCTGCTTGACTTTAGCAATGCCTTCAACAATGTGGATTTTGACGTTTTATTGGCAATTTTGCGGTCTCTTAACATATCTCCAACGGTAATTGATTGGTTTCGTACATACCTGTTTGGACGCCGGCAGCGAATTCGTATTGACGATTCATATTCAGATTGGTGCTCTATATCTGCTGGTGTTCCACAGGGCGGCGTTTTGTCCCCTCTTCTCTTTGCAATCTTTATAAATTCAATATCAAAACAGTTGACTTCTTCCTACCATCTCTATGCAGACGATATGCAGATCTATACTCAGGCTCCTCTAGGGCAATTGCATGAGGCCATTGATACTACGAACTCTGACCTTAAACGTATACGGGACTTTACTCCAGTCCCGTATGGCCCGTATACGTATATCATATGGCCTCTCAGTTAATCCTGCAAAAACCCAGACGATTATAATTGGGAGCTCTCGCTTGATTTCGAAAATTGACTGGTTCAGACTACCCCAGGTTATCTTTGACAATATTCCTATCCCATTTAGTGATACTGTGAAAAACCTGGGAATAATATTCGACAAACAGTTTTCTTGGGGTCCTCAACTGTCTGAAGTAAGTCGAAAAATTTTTGATTCTGCGGCGTCACTCAGACGTTTGCAGAACTTTCTTCCCATTACTACCAAAACTGCACTTGTAAAATCACTTCTACTCCCCATATTAGATTACGCTGACGCTTGCTATCTGGATTTAACTGAAGAGCAACTCGATAAACTGGAACGTCTTCAAAATTTCTGCATACGGTACATATTCGGATTACGTAAATATGACCACATTTCTCATTTTCGCCAAAAGCTCAACTGGTTACCTATCTGACTTCGCCGTAATTCTCACATCTTATATTTCCTTTATAAAATTCTGTTCTTTCCTTCCACTCCTTTGTATCTCAAAGAACGCTTCGAATTTATTCAAGGTCATTCTGGTACTTTGAGACCTTCCCGTGCCTTGAAACTCAAAATCCACTCCTCTTCCCATACCAATCTTTCCTATATGAAATCTTTCTCAGTACAATCTGTCCTGCTTTGGAATGAGCTGCCTGCAGCTATCAGGCAGGCTAAGTCTCTCCATATATTCAATAACCTAGTTTTCAAACACTTTCTTTCATTATGTTAAATAACAACTATACATGATATTTATGGTATATAAATATGTATTGTATTTATTATATATTTATGTAATTGTTTATGTATGTATATTTATCTTATTGAAGATGTAGTATATTATTATACTTAATATGTAATTATTGTATTTTAGTTTGTAAGTACCTAATTATTTTTTCTTTCCACATTTTACTTTTATTATACACCACCAACCACATATTTGTACTCTTGATTTTTTGTCCATCCAAAGGTAGCCTGGAAGAAATCGCTTAAGGCGATAAGGCCGCCGTTGTACCACCTAATTTTAAGCAAATTTATACTTTGTTATTTAAGCTGTTTTTCTGGTGTACAATAAAGTTATATTGTATTGTATTGTATAGATACAGATTGCTTCAAAATATTGTTTTAGAAAATTGTGCATAACTAAGTAGATAGCTTCAACGATCAAATTCCAAACAATGGAAGGCTTTAATAAAGAAGGCCAAATATGTGACATTCCATTTATTTAACATCGGCGTCAGCTCTCCAACTCGTATAAGGTAGACATCGCGATACCACTGAAGTCCGACGGCAGAATTTGGGAACTAATTACTTACCACGGAAACAAAGAAACTAAGCGATCGAGGCGCCTCGTTTATCGGACTTCAATAGTGGCGTGAAGTCTATCTGCGTATCAAGAGGCATGACTTTTGAAGCGAAAACTTCTTTAGCGGCGTTGTGCACTGCAGGGGACGAGTAAAAAAATGTTAAACTCGCGTAACCGGACAAGTACGAGTCAGGCTCGCACATCGAGGGTTCCGTACAAACACGTTGTTAAAATAATTAAAAACCTGTTTTAGCATGTGCTAAATAATGCTAAATGACTAAAATGAAGTCATAAACGATTGCTATTACGATTGCTATTGCTCTAGGCGGTAGGGGGGGCTGATCGAAAGCGCAGGGCGCTTGCGCGAGTGTGCGTGTGTGATATGGTATTTTACCACATAAGCGATGGTAGGTAAAAGTATAGGTAAGTACTTCATATGTTCTAGTTTTCACTTCTGTCGGCACTCCCAGAGTGCAACTCGTTTTTTTTATACAGGCTTATTCAGAAAGAGTGTGCTAATACATAATTATTTTTTGCAAAAAATAGCATGACCCACTACACCCGTGTACAGAATCATTACATAGTATAAAACAAAGTCGCTTCCCGCTGTCTGTCCCCATGTATGCTTATATCTTTAAAACTACGCAACGGATTTTGATGCAGTTTGTTTTAATAGATAGAGTAATTTAAGAGAAATGTTTATACGTATATTGTATAATACACCTGTGCGAAGCCGAGGCGCATCGCTAGAACGCAAATATTATGCACGGATCGATGTAGCATTTTTCACATTATTATTAATTTATCAAAAATGGCTCAGCCGATTTCTCCGGTGGTTCGTCGGTCAAAAATGGGGTAATGCGAGCCGCCATTAGGTATACAAACGATTTTTTCTATATAGCTGCCCCACCTCGTCGTATTTTCTTTTGTACCTATCTCTCTCCATCCTAAGGTTGCCTGGAAGAAATCACTTTCAGTGATAAGGCCGCGCCGGTTGCTTCACATGTTTTAGCATCTATTTTTCCTCTGTTTTCTGTTTTACGTGTGTGTGAATTTGAATCAATAAAGAGTTTATATTATTATCTATCTATCTAATATAGAATAAAAAGTCGGCTGTTTTAAATATTTTGTTGAAACTCACTGATTTTTTTATCATATTCCGGTTCGGCCTCATAAAAAACAAAGTACCTAAAGTTTGTTCATAATGATGCTGATGGTCTCAATTCGGCTTACTACATCCTTTTTAATTACTTTGTATTATATTTACGTAAAGAGGAGCTTTTGGAATAATTTATCAATAGAGAAAATATAGAGATATAGGTAAAAACTTTATTGATCACTAGTTTTTACCCGCGGCTTCGCCCGCATACGCAATATATCATTATAATTTATAGCCTATGTGTTATTCTGATATATAAGCTATATTATTGCAAAGTTTCATCTCAATCCGTTCAGTAGTTTTTGCGTGAAAGAGTAACAAACATCCATACATCCATCCATCCATCCATCCATCCATCCATCCTCACAAACTTTCACGTTTATAATATTAGTAGGATATTATTGCAAAGTTTCATCTCAATCCGTTCAGTAGTTTTTGCGTGAAAGAGTAACAAACATCCATACATCCATCCATCCATCCATCCATCCATCCATCCTCACAAACTTTCACGTTTATAATATTAGTAGGATTATTTATTTTCTCTCTATAAAAAAATTCAAGCCAACTTATTATAGCTACTGCTAGCGACATCTATTGAAATAGTCTGAAAATGCGCTAAGTATGACAAAGCCTTTTCCTTGGATTCATTTTAGTTCACTTTGTAAGGAACAGATGTCGCTTACAAACGATTTGTTTCACATAAAATAGATTTCTTTTAAAAGTTTAGTTCATAGAGTAACTTATAAATATTTTGTTCGAGTAACATGTTCTTAGAAAGAGATTTTACAAAGAGTTTTATTATTTTTTAATTATTATTTTTTATATTTTTCCGGATTAATTTAAAAGTGACTTACTACGTTGTCCCAGTTTTAAAAGTGATTCGTTAAAGAACATATTATATTAATCCAGCGAATTGGTAAAGTAGTAATAGTAGCGGGCAGAACCTACTGATGGCTGATGCTGATAGAGTCGAAAAAATCTGAGTCCACGCCATGTATCTAGTAGAAAGCCTAACCACGCACCAAATGGTCTAAAAGAAATTACTTTTATTAGGCTTCCCATTAGGACACTTAAGATTTTAATTTGTAATTTCAGTTGTAATAATAATGAATAAGTATGTACTTAGGTATCTGTCTTTTAATTTACCAGATAAGGTGGCCAAACGTTCTCGAAGACCGCAGAATCACTGTACTGTACCAGCCTTTTTAATAGTCCACTGCAGGACGTAGGCCTACCCACGAAGGGTGATTGGGCCATATCCACCACACTGGCCCAGTGCAGGTTGGTGGATTCACATACGCCATGGAATTTCTTCTACGGACGCATGCAGGTTGCCTCACGATGTTTTCCTTCATCCCGGTCAAATCCCGGTCCCGTACCAATGAATTCCTTGGAATTTATGAACGGAATTTCACACCACGGGCTTTTTCGGTGAAGGGAAGCAGAATCACGCTGTTTGGTAAATAAAGAAGGACGATAACTTAAAACAAGTGAAACATTAATTACTTAAAAGCTTTATAAAAGACTAGCCGACCTGGTGAACTACACAAGGGAAAATTAAAACGATGTATTTATTATTTTTCACCAGTCTTCTCTTTTTTTCTTTCATAAGAACCTCCTTGACAAAAACAAATACAACAATAAAATAATTGGTGAAATCGGTCCCGCGTGATGCCGTGACCAAGGAAATAGCGATTTATTTTTTGACTGATAAACAGCTACCTTTTAAGGGCTTATTCTGTACATCAAAACTAACAACTTTTGTTCTGCGACTTGTCTAAACTCAAATAAAAAATTGGTGTTCCATAGAAAAGCAATAAGAAAACAAACAAATGTATGGAACAGATGTTTTTTTTTTAGTTTTGACTAAAGTCACAGAACAAAAGTTGTTAGTTTTGATGAACAGAATAAGCCCCTAAAAGGTTGTTCAATGTTTACCAGTCACCCTGTATAATAAAATAAAATGATGTGTACGTGCATTAACGATGAGGAAAATAGCAAAAAGAGAACTCTAATAAAATATACAGGGTTATTTCTAATCAATTAGCATCCTTTTAGGAGCTTATTCTGTACATCAAAACTAACAACTTTTGTACTGCGACTTTTGTCAAAACTCAAAAAAAATAATTGGTGTTTCATAGAAAAATATCGTTCACCCAAACCAAATGTATGGAACGGCTGATTTATTTTTTTTAGTTTTGACAAAAGTCGCAGAACAAAAGTTGTTAGTTTTGATGTACAGAATTAGCTCCTAAAAGGATGCTGATTGATTAGAAATAACCCTGTATAATGGTTATATGGTTACGATTTCAATACATTAAGTACTAGAGGAAAGTAACCAAATATGGAATAGTATCCCTAATGTGGAATACCGGCACTTCTCGTAAACTATGATATCTAGACACATTAAACAGTGATTATCAATCACGTCCTATCACTAAACATAATTATGTAGATATAGTTTACGAACATGTCGGTCGGTCGGGTGCTTCGTTTGCGGTGAGAGTGTTTTGTTTTGCTGCTTGCAGGAAACTTTATCACATACGTAAAAACGAGTATTTTTCATGGTGTAATTGTAAATAGCATTACATTTATAGCTAATATACATTGTTTACATGTTTGTTTAAAAGTTTTAGGTAAAGAGCTTTTATATTTTATTACTTTATTAAATTTAAAAATATGAACATTAGTTAAATTAGTTAGGAATTCCAAATTTGGACAGGTGATGGGGTCTGAATAATTTTGAGGTGGTGAAGTTATAGGACACCTTGATAGGACATGTAGCTGCGGACTCAGAAGATGCGAAGTACTTATATTATTATTTTCTATCGTGTGATGTTTTCTAGTAACACTCAAACCTGGATCATATGCCTCATTTTCGGTTTCAGATTTGTAACTAGGGATTGCAAATAGCTTTATTTTCATATTTGATCAAAGTTCCTAAAGATTATTATGTAAGTAAACGTTAATTTTTGGAAGTTTTTGCAGTATTTCATAATTGGGGTAGGTACCTATTCCATAATTTTTTGACACCTTTATGTTATTTTTGTTTTTGAGAAATTATAATACTTATAATTAATAAATATAATACAAAACTGTTACTCAGTAAAGCGCAAATATATATTTGTTAATAATAACGGATTGGCAAGTTGAAGTGGCAATGGGCAGGGCACATAGCGCGGAGAACTGATGACCGATGGGGTCGAAAATTTCTAGAGTGGAGACCACGTACCGTCCACCCACAAGGTGGACGGATGACCTTATTAGGACCGCAGGATCGCGCTGGATGCAAACCGCTATCAACCGGTCTTATTGGAAATCATTAGGGGAGGCCTATGTCCAGCAGTGGACGTCCTATGGCTGATATGATGATGATGATGAACGTTTATTTTTTTTTATTTCTGATGCATTTTTTATTTATGCCTAAAAAACAAAATGGCATTCCATATTTGGTCACTTTCCTATAAGTACTTCCTAATATATTTAAGGGATTCCAAATAGATTCAGGAATGAGGAGATCCGCAGACGAACCAAAGTTACCGACACAGCCCATCTGATTAGGAAGTTAAATTAGCAGTGAGCACTAAGCAGGGCACATATTTTGAAGAATGTATGGCCGATGGGGTTAGAAAGTTCTCGAATGGAGACCACGTACCTACCAGCAAGCGAAGCGTGGGATGTCCACTGGCTAGGTAGACTGACGATACAAGGAACACGCTAGATGCAGGTTGCTTCCAACTGGCTTTATTGGAAATCCAAAGGGGAGGCCTATGTCCCCAACGCTACTTCAGTTTCATGACAGGAAATCCGATGACGTTTCGTCTTCATCGGAATTCTGTAATTGAAAATAACTTGTAATAAGTTTCAAAAATGTTTGAGAATCGGTCATAGGTTTGCTCTCATAATCTTCCAGATACTAATCCCCGATAAGAATGAAATTCTCGTACATTTTCAAGGCTTGAAAATTTCATTATGAACGGACGAAATAGCGAGGATAAAATTAAATAAAAGCCTTATTCTTATTAGATTGGGAAAGGTACACGTGAAGTATACGAGTACATGTGTAACAATTGAAAAGCATGTTTGGCTCTAATTTTATGTAATTAAGTACCGCTTTCTTTTGTAGGTGGTTCGATCCCCATGATGAACATAGGTGTTGGCTCTGAGTCTGGGCGTTATTTAGTTACTATCTATATAAGTATGTATTTCAAAATATTTACATGTATACTCTAAAAAATTTAACTTGATCTCTGCGACAGCTGTCAGAAAAATCACGCCTATAAAGTCCTGAATTTCTTAATAGTACAGACAGTACCTGTAAAATGTAATTCTTTATGGGCATGCCGATTAGTGATGGGCGACGAATGATCGTGACCACAGAGTTTTAGAAAGAGTTTTAATTAAAATATCGATAGTTTATACTGACGATATTTTAAATAAAACTTAATTTATCATTAATTTTACTGTATATTTTAATATCATAACATTTTTACATGTGTAATTAAATTAAACCCAATTATATGTTACATTAGCATCGATAATAGTGAAAAACGTCGATAAATACTATCGTTACATATTATGAGTATTTAATTAATATCATAACATTATTTACATGTGTACATACTTGATCTTAAATAATAGTAAGTAAATAAAATCCAAATTCTCACCTTCAACTACTCATTCGATTTCATTACAACATTGTTTGAAAATCGACTTTTTCCACCACTATCTCAACTCTAAATATGTCAATATGTCACTGTCACAGAGATCAAGTTAAATTTTATAGAGTACAGTATATCAGTCTCTGGCAGCCATATCACAAGCTTTGCTTAGTTTGGGGTCAGAGACCGTGTGTAAGATGTCCTTGATATTTATTTATTTATTTAGTTATATGCGCGCTCGTAGCGTAGTTTAACTAAGTGTTTGTCAGCGATCACTGAAATTAAGCAACGTTCCGCACGGTCAAAATTTCTAAACTAAACGTCTTGGCCTAGCAGATTTTCCACGGTAAAAAAAAAACCTATTCATCTGTTGACATGTCCTGGGTTCTGGACTCTAAAATCCGGGGTTTTCACGCGACTTGTCCTGGTTGCTGAACTTTAGAGATGGCAACCCTACCTTAAGAGAATGGACAACAAAACATCTTAGATTTATTTACCAGCATGGCAAAATTTGATAGTCTTTCCACTGATTCATCTGTAGGATTCATCCGTCGAAGAAGAAACAAAGTAGGTATGTTGACATTGGCAGCCTTAAAAGTGGATAAAATCATGTAATCCCATTGTCGTAGTAAGTAAAACTTTAAAACACAAGCAGGGAAACATCTCGAATTATTTTGTAAGACAATTTCACAATTTCTTATTTTTTATTCATGTTTTCCCAAAAAAATGTTACTGAACAGCCTATCCCAACAAAACTTATAAACCGCAACGAGAACGACGTCCCAAATTAAAACTTCCAACAAAAATGTAGGTATGAATGAGCGATACAAACCGTCCACTTTCCCGGAGCCAGCAACGTAAACAAAACGTAAACTTCACGTAACCTACTATAGGAGCATTTGACCTGAATTCATAACAGGCGTAGGTAAATGTAGACCCAACCGCCAGACCCCGGCTGTCAGATTTCCATTTACTTTAGTGACAAGCAACGATGTCAAATCCGCATCTACTCAACATTAAGAGCACTCTCCTCTCTAATTAGAGATTAATTGAATCACGGAGGAAAGCTCTTTGTCCGTTAATGGTTAGCTACTCAAACTTATACCCTTACTTATAGAACTACCTCCCTAATTAGTTACTTACACGACGCGCCTATGTATTTTTTATCCTAAACAACCCGACGTGCATGTCATAATTTCAGCGTTTTGAATTTAGAATGATTTCAATTTTCTCGAGGAAACTGCTGTAATAGAACAATTCGCGGAGTCAGTCAGCGGTGACGCGTTGCCGGCGACGCACGCTCCACGCGAGAATGTTTCGTGCTGTGACCGACGGCTGGAAGCGGTACTGGTGGGGAACAGGTACGGAACATAATCACAACTTCCTCTGTAGTTTGGCGAACTGATTATTCCCTTCGAACCCGTCGGAACCCTTTTCGCTGCATCGAATGCAAAGCAAACGGCACTTTTACCAAGAAATCTCAGCTGCAGTGTCATTTCCTGTATCTTTCCAAAGAAACCTGTTTGAGAACCTTGGTAAATTGTTATTGATTTGTATCGATATCGAGCAAAAAATTGTTTTGTAACTGGTAGAGCGGTACGAAGTTCGGTGTTAGTAAAGTTCAAAACTATTTACGTCTGCGATCGTACGGTCTCGGGAGAGATTCGGCCGCCACCGGAGCACGTGGTGGCCACCTTGTTTGACAGGTGATTGCAAAAGTGATAGCGGAGATAACTAACCGACATAATACTGATAATAATCAGCTAGAGTCGGTAGACGTTGACTAGCTCTACTTTGAAGATGCGCTACATTCCTTATCGGCTACCATACATTTTAATAGAGACTACTATTTTTCTTTTATTTATATAGATACATGTATGTATATTACCCGCTCACACTGAATAAAAGTGGAGTAGTATGAATCATTTAATTGAGATAGAAGCCAATAAGTTACAATTGATCATCTCCATAGACACACAAGTGGTAGTTATTGATGTAGTGTGTATTATTAGTCCCAATCAGATATTTTTAGCTTCGTCTTCATTAAATTTTCAAGACAAGTGAAAGCTAACCAAACCTAAAAATAACTACTTTTATTAAAGGCAGCAGCTTTTATAGTCAGCCAATATAATAAAATGCCATTCATTTATAATAGATTTCTGTTATATGTGTGTTCTGCAAACTCATTATCAATTTAAAATCTCCCTCGTGATGTGCACGCAAAAGCCACGCTCAGAAATGGGATATAGTACAAGACCCATAACGATAACAATAAACTAAGGGTTCGTTATACATAAACCACTGATTACCCGTTAGAATTTGCCTAAAACATCAAAGTTTTTTTTTTAAATAAGACCATATTCTAATTTAGTTGTCACCATATGTTGTAACAACAATACATACAGGCATTCAACTCAACAACCTAGTTAACGTTATTTTCATTTTTTCCCATGTATGTATGTAATTTTATTATATTGCTAATATCTTATTTATACCTATTACTTTAGTCACAATCCAATCTGTTTTTAAATAACTGTACTATCGAAGTAAATCCTTCCTGATTTGATACGAGATTATAATCACAAAACGTAATTTTCAACGTCGGTGATTTTGCCAAAAACATATTATTAGGATTAACCTCGAATGTCGGCTTTCCTTGAAAAAATATGTGGTTCAAAAATACATATATTGCGTATTTTTATCACAAATCTTTAAAAAATTAGGCAATAAAACTATAATACTTTTACGTATGCCAAATTTTCATGACAACTAAATTAAATCATTACACAGTTATGAATCATGTTTTATCACAGAATGATAGTGTAATTTGACAAAAATCACCCGATTCACATATCTTATCTTTTACGCAAAAAACGGTTATAGACAAATGACAAAGTTATCGCAAACGACGCGTTCATACTACGATACTGTTATCTTTCATCATTTGGTTGAAATTATAATCTACTAGTTTTTACCCGCGGCTTCGCCCGCATGATATTTTGATTTTTGACGCAATATCATTATAATTTATGACCTATGAGTTATTCTGATATATAAGCTATATTATTGCAGTGCTCAGTAGTTTTTGCGTGAAAGAATAACAAACATCCATACATCCATCCATCCTCACAAACTTTCGCGTTTATAATATTAGTAGGAAGTAGGATAGAACTAACAGAAAAAATAATCGGCCAAGTACGAGTCGGACTCGAGCATGAAGGGTTCTGTACTGTATGGAAGCCCCCCTTAAGTATTTATTTTATTCTGATTATTTATAATTTAAGCAAATATAGAACCTAATATTCTGTGAATATTTCAAGCATCTACCTGTTACCATCATTAATATCGAGCGAAAAACGGCTAAAAATTCAGGTTTGTTGTATGGAAGCCCCCTTAAATATTAATTTTATTCTGCTTTTTGACCGACGAACCACCGGAGGAGGTATACAATTCGACGCTTATATTTTTTTTTCTTTCTTTTAATGTACTTAAAAGAAAGAAAAAAAAATATACGCATGCCTTTTTCGTATTAGTCCGATTTCAATAATTATTTTTTTTTATTGGAAAGAATATACTCCGAAATTGGTCCCATTTAAATTTTATCGAAATCGGCATTGCCATTTTTGATAAATCAACAATAATTTTAAAAATGCTGCATCGATCTGTGCGAAATATTCGCGAATTCTGTACACGGGTGAAGTCGGTCATGCTAATTTTTGCAAAAAATAATCTTGTAGTACTTGTTGTTATAGCGGCAACAGAAATACATACATCATCTGTGAAAAATTCAGCTTTCTAGCTAAAACGGTTTATTAGATACAGCCTGGTCACAGACGGACAGCGGAGTCTTAGTAATAAGGTCCCATTTTTACCCTTAGGGTACGGAACCCTAAAAAGTAGTTGATGAATTTTTCTTCTCTTCCTTTCTCTCCCTCTCTCGATCTTTTTTGTGTGTTATTTTCTCAAATATAAAGTTTCAATTTTGATTATTCCATAGATTGATACTTTTGAAAAAACCAAGATAGGTGTCGATCTTGAAATAAAAACATGATTTAAAGAAAAACTATTTTGTGGGTACACATGCTCCACCTTACATAAGTTTTACACTTACAATACCTTTTTACTTTTTAATTTAATAATAAAAAATACGGGTTGGACTCGCGCACGAAGGGTTCCGTACCGTATGGAAGCCCCTCTTAATTTATTTTATTTTCATTATTATTTATTTTTGTAAGTAATATACAACTTAATATTGTGTGAACATTTGAACCATTTTTTTGTCGCCGTTATTAATATCGAGCCAAAAAATCATGTTTCTTGTATGGGAGCCTCCCTTAAATATTTATTTTATTTTAATTATTTATTTTTGAAGTAAAAATTAACTAATTATTCTGTAAATATTTCGAGCATCTACTTGTCACCGTTATTAATAGCGAGCGAAAAACGACTAAAAATCAAGTTTGTTGATTGGGATCCCCTTTAAATATTTTTTTCTGTTTTTAGTATCTGTTGTTATAGCGGCAAAAGAAATACGTCATCTGCGAAAATTCCAAAGTCCTAGCTATCACGGTTCATGAGATACAGCCTGGTGACAGACGGACGGACGGACGGATAGCGGAGTCTTAGTAATAAAGTTCCGTTTTTACTCTTTGGGCACAGAACCCTAAAGATGGTACTCCGACGTCCACGATATCATAAACGCACCTCAAATTAACTATATACAAGAGTGAAATTGACAAAACTATCAGCATAGCTACTATTGAAGTTAGATACACAGACAAGCACCCAAGACAAACTTAGAACACCCTTCTTTTTAGTCGGGGGGCTAAGAATAGAATGATACTTTTAAATGCAGCTGTAACTGGAGGTTTATATCTAACATTGAAATAGTATCACGTGTAGTGGATCGTTGTATTTAAAACTATCACGTACTAACATCGATTCCATGCAGGTTTATCAGAACGGCGTACCTTATCTAATGAATGGATCTCACTGATTTTTTTTTTTAAATGAGATAATTTCATACTAGTATTATTCTAATCAAAAATAGGTCTACGGAATTGTAACTGGCTTCGAATATGCATTGTTTTTGTAAAACTTTAAGAATTGCATTTTCAGTATAAGGAGAAAACTGATATAAAAAACATTTAAGGTCATTATATTATTATTATAGTTAGTGCATTTCATATAGGAATAATTTGATTTTATAAAGATGCAGATTAAAATAAGCTAACTATACCTACTAAATTGGTAATAGATTTAGAGCGTATTTGAATTTTCTTTAACATACATACTACCTATCATTTATAAATTTGTAATCCAGTTTTCTACTTCAAAGCTTGACTTGAGTATAGTTAAATGTTAGTCATATGGATATATTTGCACCGGTCCACTGAACAAAGATTTTATCATACGCATTTTGGAACTAGCACACTTTCATAATGCTGGAAAAATCACTTACGCAACAGAACAATAACAAAATCTCTTCTTACGAAAAACTTGTCACATAAATAAACAACTAAATACGAGACAACCGGTTATGAGAAGAACCTTGCATTAAAATATGCAATCTCGAACCAGTTTAAATTTAATTTTTGGTTACCTACAAAATAACAGGCGTAGAGAATGAAACTGTTATTTTTTGAGATCGTTGTGTAAATAATTATTTTTCACCAAAAATGGCTAAACCGACTTCAACTGTACAGAATTCGAATAGTTCGCACGGATCAATGTAATTTTCACACTATTATTGACTTTTCAAAATGACTTGGATCTTATACACTTCGGTGAGTGCGCCCAGGAGTTGCACAATCTGGCCCCATCTGCCCCTTTCTTCTATCGTACGACTAGACAGGCGCGACCAAAGCGCCACCCTTTTATGGTAGACATCCCGAGCGTTTGAACCAAGCGTTTTGAGGCCACATTCCTCATACGAACTACCAGTTTGTGGAACGCTTTGCCTGTGTCTGTCTTTCCGCTAAAATACAATGTAGGTGTCTTCAAATCTCGAGTAAATAGGTATCTTCTAGGTAAGCGTGCTACATCCTAGACCGCATATCTGCTTAACATCAGACTGTGTAGTCAAACGCAAACCTATTTGAAATAAAAAAAAAGACTGCCGATTTTGACACATATTAAATTGGACCACTTCTGAAGTATAATCTATCATAATCTATTATTAAAATCGGTTCATAAGTGGCGAAGTAATCGCTTAACATAATACAAAAAAACCGGACAAGTGCGAGTTGGGCTCGCACATCGAGGGTTCCGTACAAACACATTGTTAAAATAATTAAAATCTGTTTAAGCATGTGCTAATGAAGTTCTTTTATATGACATCTTACGAGTACATGATACGATTTACTCACTATGAATTTTGAACCCATTTTGTGAATTTTGAGGCCCTATTTTTTTGTGATGTAAATAAAAATGTACAGTTTTTAGATTTATTCCTATATGTGTACTCTAAGACAATGCTTCTCGCCAAATTTCATAGTTCTATGTCAACGGGAAGTACCCTGTAGGTTTTGATTTTTGTGAGTGTCGAAATATGTGGTTTTTTTACGACATAAACAGCAGTAAACTTTTTATACAATAACTGAAAAGTGTTTTTTTTACACAACTGCAAGAGACCATCGATATATACGTATACGGTTTAAATTTCAACTCGATATCTTTACGCGTTCCTGAGATAAAGAGTCTTGACATACACACAGACAGACAGACGGACAACAAAGCGATCCTCAAAGGGTTCCGTTTTTTCCGTTTAAGGTACGGAACCCTAAAAACGTAAATTAGTACGATTTGAACTCACGGCCTCACGATTCCACGGCGACCGTTTTTACACTACGCCACCAAGTCTTCATAGGAGATGATACGACAACAAAATAGCATATTAATTTGTGTAAGTGCTGTAGTCTAATGACAGTTGAATAGTGTCGGACCGTCACGCTATCACGCTATACTATCGTTATTAAAAAAGAATCAGCATAACGTTAACCTTTACTATTAAAGTGTGTAACTACTTAGGTGTTACTACATACTGATAGGTGCTAATTACTTTTCAAACTAATTCTTAGAACAAATAATATGTTTATACTGTATTGTACCAACCTTTTTAATAGTCCACTGCAGGACGTAGGCCTACCCACGAAGGGTGTTTGGGCCATATCCACCACGCTGACCCAGTGCGGGTTGGTTGATTCACATACGCCATCGAATTTCTTCTACTGACATATGCATCGTACCTCACGATGTTTTCCTTCACCGAAAAGCCAGCGGTGTTAAATTCCGTACATAAATTCCAAAGAACTCATTGGTACGGGACCGGGATTTGAACCCACGACCTCACGATTGTAAGGCGGGTGTCACTACCACTAGACCACCACGGCTTTTTTTTACCACTAGACCACCACGGCTTTTTTTACCACTAGACCACCACGAAGGTAGTTTGGGCCATATCTACCACGCTGTCACACGGGTTGGTGGATTCACATATGCCTTCGAATTTATTCTGCGGACGTATGCAGATTGCCTCACGATGTTTTCCTGCACCAAAAAGCTAGCTTTGGTGTGAAATTCCGTAAATAAATTCCAAAGAACTCATTGGTAGATACGAAACCGGCATTTGAACCCACGACCTCTTGATTGTAGTAGGCGGGTGTCACTCCCAATAGACCACCACGGCTGTTGATATTTATCTAATCTAACAATTTATCGTTATATTTTTAATAGGAAGGAAAACACTCGCTCTTTTACAGTTAATAAAATAAATTTGTAGGTATAATTATTTTGAGTACGTAACTACTTATAATCATTTCCTGAAGACTAGAATACGATTATACTAACCTGAGCTATGTTTTGATCGACGAACCACCGGAGGAGGTTTACAATTATTCGACACGTATATATTTTTTATGTATAACCACGCATAACTTTTTTCGTATTAGTCCAATTTCAATAATTATTTTTTTATTGGAAAGAATATACTTTGAAATTGGTCCCATTTAAATTGTATCGAAATCGGCTGCGCCATTTTTGATAAATCAACAATAATATGAGAAAATGCTGCATCGATCCGTGCGAAATATTCGCGAATTCTGTACACGGGTGAAGTCGGTCATGCTAATTTTTGCAAAAAAAAATTTTGTACAGTAACAGTAAGTATTTCATAGTACTGTACTGTACCAACCTTTTTAATAGTCCACTGCAGGACGTAGGCCCACCCACGAAGGGTGATTGGGCCATATCCACCACGCTGACCCAGTGCGGGTTGGTTGTTCGTATGATTTCATAGTGCCGAGT
Organism: Hypomecis punctinalis; assembly: GCA_949316475.1. Lineage (NCBI taxonomy): Eukaryota > Metazoa > Arthropoda > Insecta > Lepidoptera > Geometridae > Hypomecis > Hypomecis punctinalis. The sequence continues at coordinate 16,621,066 of OX438802.1, forward strand.
AAATAATAATAAGTATGTGCAATTTGCAACGCAGCACCTCGTGTTTATTAGGATACTATACACCTTGAATATAAATTCAGTTTTCATCATTTTTTAATTTCCCACAAGAATTGATCAATCTTCACCCAGAAGCGTATAATCAAATACATACCAGTGTCCGTTATTAGCACTTTATACGGCTTCATTGCTCTAATAACCATCGTGTTGCAACCGACGGCGCGGAACGCAGAGGACGCACTTACCAGGACTGTATGAAGTTAAGTAGGTACTTGGTTGCGATCGATGAGTCATCGAGATAAGGGTCTCAACGTCCATAGCTGTCCGAACGAATGTTGGGACCTGAAGTTGATGTACAAGTAGTTCATGATTATGATAGTATATTCTAGCTAGAGCATTATTATATTCATCATTCCATTCATCATCCATCTGCCATAGGAAGTCCACTGCTGGACATAGACTATGGATCTACAATAAGACGGGTTGAAAGCGGCTTGCATCCAGCGCGATCCTGCGGTCTTAATGAGGTCATCCGTCCACCTTGTGGGTGGTTCCAATACGTTGGGCTATGTCGGTAGCTTTGATTCTTCTACGGATCTTCTCATTTCTGATTCATAATTATGGTCCACTTAAGCCACTTTTACTATTGAACCAATCTCAAATCTCAATCTCAAGGAATGGCAAAATAGATTGGACAAATCTTACAAAATTAACACCCTAATTGTACTCTATTTTTTGTGAAATAAATATCATTTCATTTCATTTCATTTCAAAGTCGCGAAAAAATCAAATCCACAGGCGCAGAAAGCAGAGGACGTAGTTACTAGAACTGTATGAAATTAAGTAGGTAACTTGGTTACGTTCAATGAGTCATAGGGTCTCAACGGGTTGAAAGCTAGGACTTGAAGTTTATGTACAGAGTACCTAATTCTTATGACATGTCTAGGATATTGTTGTACCCATCATAATGATCAATGACCAACTTTTACTATCGACTGCCCTATAAAATAATTTTTGTCCAAAGTCGATCAATTTTCTATACGGAAGAGCTATTTTTTTCGCGATTTTAGGGTTGGTTCCATAGTAAAAGTTGGTCTTCTATATATAAATACCTATAACCATCGTGTTTCGACCGTCGGCGCGGAACGCAAAGGGCGCAGTTACTAGGAATGTATGAAATTAAGTGGGTAGTTACGTTCGAGATTATCATCATCGCGATAATGCTCTCAACGGCCACAGCTCTCCGAACGAAAGTTAGGAACTGAAGCACTGCACGGTACTGTATCAGCCTTTTTAACAGTCCATTGCAGGGCGTAAGCCTGCCCACGAAGGGTGATGTACAGATTGTTGCAAATGACCTATTCTAGGCCGACGTTTACGATAGGACCAATCGCAAAATCGTGAAAAGAAAGAACTTTCAATCTTATAATTAAGTGGGTAGGTACCTAGTTAGTTCGTATTTTATATATTACAATTAAAGTAAAATTGTATATGAAAATAAATGTCAATGCACTCTGAAGTAAGTATTAACTTACTCGTAAAAGTATAGTAAAGTAACTTTTACTTCATCAAAAAGTAAGTTGGCAAAATCAATGAAATATAAGTAAATATCAATAGGTACCTACCTATTATTGTATACCTACGCTTACGCATTTTTTCGCAAAATGACACCTACCACTTAAACATTAATACAGCATTTAGTCCTTTTGAGAATCTGTCATTTTGAGAACAAGCAATTTACCATCGGAAAAATGCCGTCACGTTAATTTAAATGACAACAAGCAATTATACAGTAATTTTGGCCGAATCGAATCGACCGCATCATTAATTATGGTATGCATATACTAAATACATCTGAGTAAATACAAGGCATTATAATTTCGAACGATGTTTAATTATAGTATACATCTTCACAAATTCAAAAATTTGAAATTGCGCTTACTTGCACAAAAAACTAGCTTATAGGTACTATTTAGTCATGCTCTGGTTCCTACAGTAGGGTGACCTGGGTTGTGGGATCCAGGATTTTACTGAGATGGAGAGCTCTTTATGCAGGTTTTAAGCTACATTACGAAATTAGTGACATGCACGAAAAATCTAATTTCATGAAACTTGTTCCAGGACTATTTTATCCTACTAATATTATAAACGTGAAAGTTTGTGAGGATGGATGGATGGAGGGATGTATGGATGTTTGTTACTCTTTCACGCAAAAACTATTGAGCGGATTGAGATGAAACTTTGCAATAATATAGCTTATATATCAGAATAACACATAGGCTATAAAAAATGATATATTGCGTATGCGGGCGAAGCCGCGGGTAAAAACAAGTTTAAAATATAATGTCATGAACTCATGAAACCTTCAGTATCACAGCAACCATGGCGCCATCCGCATAGAAACTTGTTTCTGAAATGCATAACTTTTTATCTACAATTATCTAGAAAATAAAGAAAAAGTATTTTAAGTAACAAAAAACTAGTAATATAAAATAGTTTTTTTATCGATGTCCAACATTGTTTCGCTATTTTAACCACATGTCCATCCTTCTTCGTTGCGTTTCGCGTTTGAAATTAGTTGCGTAACATTAGTTTTACCAAAAAAAATGCGCAGGACATAAAACTAAATCAGTGTTATGAAATTAATGCATGCATTGTAAAATTTGATTTTTACACTTGAAATTATTAATGAAACTATTGTCGTGAAATTAATTTTATGTCACTAAATTCCTAATGTAACCTAGGCTTTATAAGTATGTCTGTTCCATATTTTATTGCAAAAAAAAACTATCTAACATAAAATAACTTGTCAGGCAGTACGAATTCCACACTATTATTAAAACTAGTGAAAATGTCACTTTTGTGACATTTGGACTAGTTTTAATAATACGGCAAACTAGTCCAAATGGCACAAAACGTTAAAGTGACATTTTGACACAAACTAGTTTTAATTACCTACTTATAGAAACATGCATTGTGAACGGCGATTATGCTATATGAAACCAACTTGACTCCAGAGTATATTAAATTGATTTCAGAGTAATATAAACGCTCATAGCGTAGTTTGACTGGGTCCTAGGTGTTTGTCAGCGATCACCGAAATTAAGCAACATTCCGCACGGTCAGTATTTGGATGGGTGACCGCTGGTGACATTTTCCAACTGAGTGCTACTGTGGCTCAATTGACACGTTTAGTTGTAAGTCCCGGTTGTTTTAATCGTTTAGCCACGTCAGAGGCCTTCAGACGGCTTAAAAATTCTGACACCAGGGCTGGCCTATACAAACATACTTACTCAGAGTTAATTGATCTCATTTCTATTCCTGAAATGTAAAACAGTACTGAGTGTACTCATAACTATCGATACTCATGACAGAGTCTATTGGCCCAATAAAGTAAAATTATTACAACGACTCAGTCAATCAAGCACGTCTCGATAAATTGAACTGGAATAATAAACAGATGGTAGATAATTATCCAAGATACGGGTGTCCATAAGAGATTCTGTCAAGCGTATCGCCATAATGCTTATAAGATGTTGTGTTGCATGGTGTAAACATTTAAAGAGGGTATCAAGTACAAATATGCATATGCACAATTGCACATGTGTTGCTAGGACCCCTCCCTAACCTACCTCCCTCGAGGTAGGTACGGGTGGGCTATGCACTTGAAACTTCTTTGCCTACCAGAAAACTTGGTCAATACATTATATGAAAAGATATGTGTATTGTGGAAATGAAATGAAATATTTTTCTGCATTGACAAAAGTAGGCAGTTCCCCTCCGAAAAAATCTTTATCATTACGTATTGTTATGTGTAGCGTGTAGCCTTTGTGGCCTGGTGGTAATGACACCCAGATTACAATCATGAGGTCGAGAATTCAAATTCTGGTACCCGCAGCAATGAGTTCTTTGGAATTGATGTATGGAACTTCGCACCGCTGATTTTTCGGTAAAGGAAAACATCGTTAGCTCCCTGCATACGTCTGTTGAAGAAATTTGATGCCTAGCCTAGAAACTTTTTCGCCAGAAACCCATAAAACTTGAATATCAATACATTCTATTTTCCTGGGGTGCATGAAAGTAGGCACTTCCCTCTCAAAGAGAATATACTACACCAATGGATTAGGTGTATTGTTACTAAAGTTGCGTAATATTATGTATTAGGTATGTGATGCCTATAATAGATCAGAAACACCCTACATTTTTACTAATAGCAGGGTAAAATTCTACGTAGAGTTCTCGCTCCGAGATATCAACATCTTAAATCTCATGTTATCTTGTTTCGCCGCGTTTAAGCTGTACTCTTAGTAAGAGTTCGTCTAAATTTCTACTCGCTCCATAGCATTAACGTAAACAACCATTTTGCATGGAAATGAAACTGTGCTAACATTGAGTTGCCTATAGATTGCACTGTACACATTGTAGCTCCTGGTTGTTTTAACCGTTTAGCCATGTCAGAGCCCTCTAAGCGGTTTTAAAAACCACCAGTATGCTGTGAGTTTTGTCGTAAACATGACGCGCTCTTCGTTAAGCGCGTAAGCATGTAATTTGTATGAAGAAATGTGCAGCGACACCAGCGGCGCGTTTTTTGAGACATTTTGTGCGAGTGCAAGTTCTTACAAATTACATGCTTACGCGCTCGCCGAAGAGCGCGTCATGTTTAGGACAAAACTCACACTCGGCATACAGGGCTAGCTACCAGACTTACACGAACTTACTTACTGTACACTTACTAGAGAAAGGTTTTTTTTTTTATTTCAAGTAGGTTTGCGTTTGACTACACACTGCCTGATGTGAAGCAGATATGCGGTCTAGGATGTAGCACGCTTACCTAGAAGATACCTATTTACTCGAGATTCGAAGGACACCTACGAGTACGTTGTACTTTAGCGGAAAGACAGACTCAGGCAAAGCGTTCCACATTCTGGCAGTTCGTATGAGGAATGTGGACCCAAAACGCTTGGTTCTAACGCGTGGGATGTCCACCATAAAAGGGTGGCGCTTTGTCGCGTCTGTCTAGCCGTACGATAGAAGAAAGGGGCAGGTGGGACCAGAGGCACACCTCTAACAGAATATTGCAGCTTACTTACGCTACAAGCTGAATCAAACTTTTTGGCGTCATAAAGTTAGTTACAAGCTGCGCACATCCCTGCTTCTCGCGCAGCTGGCATAACGAATTTGCCACGACGTGTGTGTGTTTTCACGACAGTGTTCACAGACGCCAAGAAATTTGATTCGGTCTGTAACTTATGTGCGTAAAAAACTTGAGAAACTCATGATAGGGGTATTGTAATGAAAATTATTTTACAGTAATTTCAATATATCTTTTTAATCGGTTCGCTTGCTCTACTTTTAATTTGAACATATTGGATTGGTGGCCCGAAATCCAAGTGTTTGTAAAACCATGCCGATGACCCTTCTATTCTCGATAGCGGTTTGGAATGAATTTTTAATCACACGACGCGGGTCAGCGGAGCCCTTGTACTGGAGGCCACATGTCATGTTCGATGCCACTCACTTGTCTCGTGTCTATGTACCGATATCATCTCTATATACCGATACTACTGTCTACCCCGGCTTCGCAATTTATAATATTATTTATTATCTCTAAATCATACGGAAGAAATCTTCTAAAACATAGTGAAAATCAAACTTTGTGTAGATTGACAAACAGTTAGACAGACGCACAAAAAGGGGATTTTAATCTATATATCTATCTATATATATAAAAATGAAACCCGTTTTCTGTTGTCACGACATAACATGAAAACGGCTTGACCGATTTGGCTTATTTTTTTTTTGTAGTTTTCTAATACTCTGTACAAGGTTCTTACGGAAAGCGAAAAGAAGTTCGCCGGGTCCGCTAGTTTATAATATGTTTTCATTCTATTATCAAAGCCTTGGTGACTTAGATGTAGTAATGATTGCCTTCTAATCATATTGAGCTCGTTGGTTCCGTTGCTAGTCTAGAACCAATCAGTTCTTTCTAATTTAAGTAGAATATAATATAAGGATTTTAACAGCACTGGCTTAGGTATCGGTGATGGAAAACATGGTGAGGAAACATGCATGCGTTCGTACAATTTTTTTTACAGCGTGTATGAATCCATTAACTCGCATGGTATGTCTGTGTTTACTTAGGGACTATTAAAAGGCCATTACGGTACCGACATCATGTCTATATATCGATATCAACACGATCAATCAATATCGTCATAATGATATTGATTATATTATTCATATTTATCGATATGTAATGTGTTTATGTGCTGATTTCAATTTATTATAAGTGTATAACGTGAGTTAAAACCGGTATTTTATCTAATAAAGTGTATAACTGTTAAAATGGGATCAATACTAAAATGCCAAAAAATCAGCTCTTCTATACAAAAAGTTCCTTTATAGGGTTCCGTACCCAAAGGATACAAACGTGATCCCGTTACTAAGACCCCGCTGTCCGTCTCGGTCTATCACCAGGCAGTATCTCATGAATCGTAATAGCTAGAACGTTGAAAGGTGACGTCCACAAGTGGTATATTATTCAGTGAAAAATCGAACCAAGATGATATATACATCATTTGAAAGCTTGTTTTATGGGCTTCCCAAAAGTATTTAATTTAGATTTTTTCACCCCTCCATTTTTTTTAAATGTGAAAAATAACAATACAGCTTATTACTTTTTCTAGTTTAGCAATAATAAAGTGCTTCTATCGTTATTTTACTTGCATTCGTAGCTGATTCTTCCACATTCATGTCTTAATTTGCTAAAATTAATAATTATAACCTACCAGTGTGACCAGTTAGTAGGTACAATGTGACAAATAAACACTTAAAAACTGTATCTAGTTGGTAAAAATGCTTTTAATTAACAATTTGGAGGTTATTTAATCAGGGCTGCTAGAGATAAACTACCTTTTGAGCGATATATATTTATTTTTTCTAATAAATTCAAAATTAATTTTAAAAAAATCGGAGGGCTCTCTCAAAAAAATATGAACTTACTCGAAATGTAACGAGTGTTGTGGTTAGAATTTTTGATTATTATTATACCAGCCTCCATACATTTTGTGGACATGTCCTTTTCACTGATGACGCATTTTAGTTGCCGCTTTAACAACAAATACTAAAAATTGAAAAAATGGCAGACAATCAGTGGGGCCTCCCATAACAAACCTGAATTTTTAGACAGTTTTCGCTCAATTTTAATGACGGTGACAGTTAAATGCTTGAAATATTCACAGAATATTTAGTTATATATGCACTTTAAAAATGAATAAATTAACTAAAGTAATATACGTATTTAAGAAGGGCTATACAAGTATCGTGATTTTTTTTTTGCTCGATATTATTAATTGCAACAGGGAGATGCATGAAATGTTCACAGAATATTATTTTGAAAAAATATACAACTAAATATTAAATTTCAAAAGGCGCAATAAAATTTTATATTAATTATTTATTTTCTCATAGAGGTGATGAAAAGTAGAGTGTACCACTCGGGCGCAAAATATATTTTTGGCTTGGGCGACGTACTTTGAATCCCTTGCTCCGTTCAGGATTCTACTAACGAATCCCTCGCTACGCTCGGAATTCTACTCTAGAATCCCTCACTTTGCTCTGGATTCAAAAAAGCGCCCTTGCCGTAAAAATATTATTTTGCTCCCTTATGATACAATCTACTATTTTGCTACAACAAAGTAGGTATACATTACCTTTAATTTATAAACAGCTGCAAAACTTCTTAGCAGGCATATTAAATATTAAGTTAGTTTTATTAAATGAGCGTTACAATATGATCACAGCTGTGTGTATTTAGTGATTTTGGATAACACGTGTATATAATGCAAATTCAAGGTTCAGCTGATTCAAGGTTATCTAGTTTTTCAGATGTTGAAATTGTAATGCAAAAGTTTCAGTAATATTTGAAAAATAATCTTACAGTATTTCTAATCGTTTAATGATTAAATAAATTACTTAGGTACTAATTGTTCAAATGTGTTTTCCAGGTATTTTACCGGACCGAAGCAACCGAATAGAAGATATCTACCTCAGATACTACAATGGGTGAGTTTTTAGATTAAACCGTTTTTTTTTCATTTTAATATTTATTGAAGTGAAACTTCTAATGTGACTTGCAACAAAGTTGCGTTAAACGTTTGTCGCTACCATGTATAAAGAGGGTATAAAAGCACTGTTCCGCGTGGAGGGACTCCATGCACTATGTTTTATATTTTTATTTTCTTTATTATCTATAATATATTCTATATTATAGTATCTTTTTCTCTCTCATTATTTATTTCACTGTATTTATACTTCACCGACCGTATTTCTATTTTTCGTATCCAATCCATCCAAAGGTTGCCTGGTAGAAATCGCCAAAGGCGATAAGGTCGCCATTGTACATCTTTTTTTGTCAGTATTGTCGTATATTATTGTAATTTTTGGTGTACAATAAGGATATATTTATTTATTATCAGGCCAGCAGTATACAATATTAAAATTGTAGATATACTTATCAATAGACAGCGACGACTACTAGGTAGTGTAAAATATTACAATAAATGTATGGCAACTTCAAAGTCCAATGACAACCTTTGCGAAGTTAAATTAAGGTCTATGATTAAAAGAAACTAAAAATTATAACTTTTGATTTGCGTGTCTGCACCTTTGATTATTGAAGGCCTTTACCCCTAGTACTGTACCAGCCTTTTTAATAGTCCACTGCAGGACGTAGACCTACCCACGAAGGGTGATTGGGCCATATCCACCACGCTGGCCCAGTGCGGGTTGGTGGATTCACATACGCCATCGAATTTCTTCTACGGACGTATGCAGGTTTCCTCACGATGTTTTCCTTCACCGAAAAGCCAGTGGTGTGACGTTATCCCTAGTATGGCAAAGGAATCAAAGCAATTTAAATGCACTTCTGATGTCAGTTGTCAATAACTAATGACTATCGATAATTAGTTGTCTCTTCAAGGCAAGGAATTGGTGGAAACATAATTTGTCTATTGGCTATGACAGGGAATATTTCATAAACGCTACCAACTAAAATGAATTTTCTGCGGGAAGAACAAACTAGCTACAGCTTTTCCTCAACATTTATTTATGAAAATGACACATTTCAGATCAACGGTAGAAGAATACATAGACATCCCTCTGAGTCAAGCGAGCACTCTACTGGAGAGTAAGGGCTTTGAAAAGAACAGTCCTACGGTGCTCTACATCCATGGGTTCATAGAAGTAGCGCAACAGGAAAGTGTTCAGGTAAATGTTGTAATTAATTCATAGACCTACCTACCTACCTATTACATGATAGTTTTAGCTGGTAGTTTTCCTTATACCTATAATATTCAAGATAAAACGCTATGGTCCTATTTTTCTATAACAGAAAAAATAGACCTTATATTACATAACAAGAAAGAATTGAGTATATGCAGAAAATTTAAGCAAAAGCCTTTTTGCCTTAGCGTTGCTTTAATCTTTAGAAAAGATTTGACAACTTATATTGAGTACTAGTATTTCTCTTTCCGCGGCTTCGCCCGCATGATATTTTGATTTTTGACGCAATATCATTATAATTTATAGCCTATGTGTTATTCTGATATATAAGCTATATTATTGCAAAGTTTCATCTCAATCCGTTCAGTAGTTTTTGCGTGAAAGAGTAACAAACATCCATCCATCCATCCATCTATCCTCACAAACTTTCGCGTTTATAATATTAGTAGGATAAGATGATAAAGATTCTTGGAATTACACGTTATTTGTTACTTGTAACGTCATAAAAATTTGCTATGGGAAAAAGTACAGTATACAGGGTCATTGCCCATAGGTAATAAACGCAAAACCTTTAAGGGCGGGTCTAGTACATCAAGTCAAACAACTTTTCTACTAACTTCTTACTAAAACTTTTAAAATTCGGAAAAAAGATTCGCTTCTCCATACATTATGCCGCGCATTGACGACCTTTTTGTATGAAAAATTTGATTTTTCTTTGTGATTTTCCAAAAGTCCTAGAACAAAAGTTGTTTGTCTAGATGTACTAGACCCGCCCTTAAAAGGTTTTGCGTTTTATACATATGACCCTGTATATAAAATATTAATAGATTGAATAGATCAATAAAATATTAAAGTACTCCATTTGCGTTGTCCCCGACCTTAGCGAGAAATACAATTTGCCAAAATCGAAAAATAATAAACAGGTTTAAAAATCCGAGTTTTGTTATAGGTGATGGTAAGCGCATATCTGGAGGCGCGGCCGGACACAAATGTGGTGCTTTTGGACTGGGCGAATATGTCACACGGCTCATATTTGGTCAACGCTGCCAGAAACACTAAAAAGGTACGCATCAATACGTAATATATTTTGTAACATATTTGCTCGTAAAGTGGCTGTAATTACACCAATTTCAATATCGTAATATTTTTCATTACGCACTTGTGCGTTATTGTAATGTAAAACGCACGAGTTTTTTTTTTAATAAAGTAACATGCACGGTTTTTTAAGTCTAAAATTGAACGATACTTTTTAAAATTTTAGCAAAGAGCTTTTATGTCAGAAAAGTGGTCAATATTTTATGAATAAAATTAACTTTGGGAGATAAAAAATATTTCGCGCGCTTTTTCTTTTCGCTGTATTGTTTTTATTTGAAAATGTCGTCAAGTAGTGATGACAACATTAAAAATGCAAACTGGCAACGTAACAATCACTTTTAAAAATTTCTATAACTGCTTTAACAAGTAATTAAAGATTTATTCGTTTAAGAAAGTCCGAGTTTTATTAATTTCCTCGCAAATATGTTATAAAACGTCGTATGACATACGTGCGCTTTGAAAATTACAGCCTCTGCTTCCTTATAGCAATATCGCCTCGCCTGTAATTTTCAACTTACCGCACTAATATCATAATGTACTATTATTATTCTTCTAATTGTCATCACGGCTATCTGGTACAATTTTTATAATTGATAATAATAATATTCTTAAGAATTACAAGAGTGGAAATCAATTAGAAAACGAGTACAGTACAGTCTTTGATGCGTGTGCTGCCATAATTATTATAAACGATCCATAACTTGATGGCTGCATCAGCCATCAGTTATGAATGTTATGATATGTGTTTTTCCCATTACCGCTATAATTCTCTGAACTATGTCCACAAGCTGATAAATTACATAATATATATGGCCAATCGATGTCTCTTTCCAATAATTCACAGTTTTAATTAAATCACTCAGTAACTTATCCAAACTTCGACTGCTATTAAAAATCGTCCGCCCACAAAGTCTCACCGTAACATACTCGTAGGCACCTCAATTCGAATGCCACTTTTGCTGACTCCATTTTCTTCCTTGGTTTCCAGTCCACATCTTTTGAATCAACATAAAACCATACACTTATAAACCCTCTTTTTGTGTCGTGGGTCAACTGACTTCACAAACATTGCGCAAAATGTAAAAATCGAGCTACCTAACCAGTCAAAATAACATTCGTAAAGCCAGGATAAGCCAGGATAAATTCTTTAAATTGCGTAATAATAAATTATCAGTTTCATCCAGGAAACCGCAACGCAAACGTAAAGTCATCCCGTCATAAGGAATCCTTTTAAAACCCTGATAAAATGTAACAAACAGCAGGAACAGAATAAATATGGTTCTTATAGGCATAAATACTAAGGTTTTACCTCTGAGTATTCGGATTTCCTTGTTTTAAGAAAAACTCCCAACCAACATCATAAAGGATGTTTACTCTGGGAAAAGATCTATGCTTCCTTCCTTATTATTTCTTCCTGTAAGGTCAATAGTAAAGTATTATTATAGTTCCCGTTATTAGCTAAAGTTTAAGATTTGTCTGTTCCTGTTTGTATCTTAAAATAGGTATTTGAGTTAAATTAATGTAACTCTAATTGACCGAAGCGAACGAAGTGAGTGATGTGTCTCCGTTTTAACTCAACTTTCGTTTGTCAGGATGCTGATTATCCTTTACAGGTCTCATTCTTCAACGAATATGGATATGAAACTTGGTACGCAGGTTTTACAATTATATTAATGGATCGTAGTCGGCTATTTTTTATTTCCACATATCAGAGATGATTTGTGCGTATTTCCCTCAAAAAGGGGGAAAAAGAGAGAAGAAGCAAGTGGTATATTATTCAGAGAAAAATCTAATGATGGTATATAGGTACATCATTTGAAAGCTTGTTTTATTGGCTACTCAAAAATATTTAATTTAGATTTTTTCATCCCTCCATTTTTTTTAAAGTAAAATAAATTGTTTTAAAAATCGGAGGGCTCTTTTTTGTTTTTAAGTGATGCAATAAACTCTGAAAAATATGAACTTTCTCGAAATGCTACGAGTGTTCTGGTTAGAATTTCTGATTATTATTATACCAGCCTCCATACATTTTGTGGACGTGTCCTTTGCTGTCGTGCTATTTATAAACTGATTCCGATAAATATTTGATAAGATCATTTAATAATCATCTAAACTCTATCAAGATTTACGAGTATTAACCAAATCGGTCAAGAGCGAGTCGAGATATAGGCTTATGAAGATTATGTTAAAACATATCTGCTGAGAGGTCTACTGTTTCGAGAACTACTAGTAAATAGTAAAATTATATTACGTAATAAATAAATAGGTTAAAAACACTATAACTACAGACGACCTTCATTACGTAGTATCCCACCGTGTACATAAAGATAATAATCGTGCAATTTGCATAATTATATTATTATACAAACCTACCTATTAAGTTATCTACCTCAGAACAATACGCACAACTACGGAAGCCATTTTAAAATAAACATAAATGTTAACGTTTGCCTAAATCTATAAAATTTTATGTAAAGTGAAATGAAGATACTGTTCCGGCCTTTTAATAGTTCATAGCTGAGAATAGGCGTATCTTATCCACAGAGGGCCAAATCCACCACGCTGGTTCGGTACGGGTTTGGTGAATTTACATGCGTACGACATCAAAATTAGTTTCGAACGTATGTAGGTTACTTCCCGATGCTTTCCTTAACCAAAAAGCCAGTGTGTCCTTCACCAAAATTCCATAGGAAGAAAAGATTCCAAGAACTCATAGGTTCTGAACCGGGTATGAACCTACATTTCACGCTTGTGAGGTGGGCGTTCACCCACTAGGCTATCACGGCTTCTGTATTTATTGATATTGACTGTCCTAAACTTCTAGCTACACTAAATTTAAATTTAGAATTCCCTTTAGATATCCACGCAATCCAATTACTCCATTTGCCCCAGTTTTTCGTAGAACTGTGCTAGGTGCCAATTCTCCTGTGCCTAGAATAAGTAGACTCGTAAATAAATTTCAGAATCACAACCAGTTCGATATTTTCGGAGATTCATTAATGGAATTTAAAATTAATTTTAACTAAATCTTGACCGAAATGGTCAACCCCGCTCTCTAACTCTTCTCATCGCACTGCTTTATAATTGTATTATTATTATTTTTTTAAGTGTGTAGTGTTCATACTGTTTTATACCTAAGAAGTAGTAATTACATGCGGTGCTTCCTTCAAAAGGTGACGCATTTAGCTTAGTTCTATAAGTTAAGTTATATATTGTAAGTGCAGTCATCAATGTGAAGCCTAAATAAATAAAATAAAATAAGGCACAAAGCATAGTTTTATAGGTATTTAGTATAGGTTCCGTGATCATAGAAGTGTACTTAAAACCTATGAGCAGCACAAAAGTCATCATTCTTCGGATGGGTGACCTCGGGTGGCATTTACAACGGAGCCTTTATGATATTGAATATTACTGTCGATTTTGCATGTTAATTACAAGGCAGTTGGCATTTTCTAAAAAATAAACAATAATAATACCAAGCATAATACCAACATAGCTATTTTTTAAGAAAAAGCCAACTGCCTTGAAATTAATATGCGAAATTGATCATGTTCTTCAGAATCTAAAAAATAATCGCACAATTTTTTTTACCTAATATTTATTGTACTGTCTCGTGAAGTTTCTGACTGTAAATTGTCGATATAGTAGTGCTTTCAATTATTTTATCCAGAAAAACAAACAAAGCGGTGTTTTATAATTATAAGGCAGAATTTTTGAAATGCGTCCTTAAAATTAATCTAGAAGGGAAATAATTTTGAGGCGTCTGTAATTCTTTCAGCAGTTTTCCAATTAGGTATTTTATACTTTTTATTTTTAAATAAATAAATAAATATTGGGGGACATCTTACACACGGTCTCTGACCCCAAACTAAGCAAAGCTTGTGATATGACTGCCAGAGACTGATATACTACATATACATATTTTAAATACATACTTATGTATATAGATAATACCTAAATAACACCTAGACATAGAGCAATAACCCATGTTCATCACATAAATGATTGCCCTGGGTGGGGATCGAACCCACGCCTCTGTGATCCAGAAGTCAGGTTCACTAACCACTGAGCCACCGAGGCAGTCAAATTTTATTATTTAGTTAATTATATTTTAAATTTAAGTATATTTATCTTAATTTAAATTTCATTACAATATCAATAACAAATTCCAATCTTATTCATTCTTTTGGCTCTTTATTATTCATTTGTCAACAGCAGCGAATTTAAAATATGCAACTCAAATACCAAAAAGAATATAGAAATTTTCTTTCAAATTTAAATCATGAAATTTTCACGCGTCAGTGAAGAGAATTTAAAGGAAACGTTCCTCACATAGATTTTGAATGGAACAAGCTGTTCACAGATGTAACGTGATGGGACATATTGCCATGGTTGAGCGAAAACTTAATTTTTACCGACTTCCAAAAAAGAAGAGGTACCGACTTCCAAAAAAGAAGATGTTTGTCTGTGTGTGTTTTTTTTTGTGTATATTAATTGATATTTTCGCCAATTGTCAACCTATTTAAAAAAATATTTTTTAATTCAAAAGAGTAGATACATATGCTTCCAAGGCGGGGCCCCATTAAAATTTTATCGAAATCAGTTTCTGGCAAATCAACAATAATATACCTGGTCTACATTGATGTGATATCAATTCGTGCAAACTATTCGAATTTCGTATACGGTGAAAGTCGGTGTTGCGATTTTTTGCGTAAAAAAAATAATGGTGCATGAAACTCTCTGCTTAAAATCACAACTACGCGTAACTCAAATAATTACATAACTACATAAATATTACCTACTCATAAAACACCACAAATCACTTATTCATAGCGCTTTTAATAACGGACCAACCCGGATAACCAGTAAAAAATCAGTTATCCCATAAAAATTTCAACCGGGAATCGACTAAATGTATGAATCAGCAATATTTTCTAGAACTCCGGGTTGGCCTCAATGTTTAAATCGGCTCATAATAATGGCCTGAATCATCCCTTTTTGAATAACTCTGCACAACATTGCATTCGGAAATGCATGTTTCGTAAACATACATTTTGCGATGTCCGAGTATGAGTATTTGTAATGTCTCGCTCGCCGGCTAAAGAGAAGACATATATCTAGACCTCTATGGTTATGTTCTATTGAGATTGTGAATGTTAGTAGAACTTGCTATTCTAAGAATGTAGCTCAGCGGGCGTTCGCATAATTATCATACATAACTAACTGAAGTGACCATAATCATACATAGTTGAGGGCGCCACTGACGAGTTATTTATACAAAACTTATAATTTACAAACTACATAATTTGTTCCGACTTTTGACCGTTTAACTACTAAATTGGTAACTGATGTATACATAAGTACGTTACCTACTTAGTAAGTAGATACTTGCTGTATACATTTACATGTAGGTACAACCATTCATAGGTATCTTATTCTGTTTATTTTACTAAATAGTCTCTATTCTAAAATTAATTATTATTTGCATAGAAAAATATAGGTAGGAGCAGATAGTTTAGAAATACATTAATAGCAGGAAATTCGATGATAAGTTTCATAAGGCATAATTTCAAGACATCACTTATTTCGAGAAGTATAAAATTGGATCATAGGTAATGTTTTAAATAGAGGGAATTGTATATAGAACATTGTATGGATATATTATTGTATATCCAACATGTTTTTTTTTTCTTTTATTTTATAACTAACTTTGCGATCAACTGAACAAGTTACGGGATCCTTAAAATTTTCTTTAGAGAGTTTTGTTGCATCAAGATATTAAACCATTTCAATTCTTTTTAATTTTTGCCCTTTGCTGTTTCTTTTTCCTTTATGGAAATTAAAATATTAAGCCTAATTAATGGCTTTTCAACCAATCACAGCTGTTTCTTTGTAACATTTGCAAGTTTTAGTACATAACCATTGAAATTCTAAAACTGTATGTATGATTTATCCATCAATCTATTTTTACTACCTATGGACTATTGGTAGCAACATGAAAAAACAAGTTTTGAAACATAATATAACTTGCGCATACTCGTGTACGTAATTCAGCTTAAAATATAATAAATTAAATTCAACAACATTTGACTACTTATTTATCATCGATACAACATTCACAAAATAATAGGTAAAAATTAAAATGCGATGCAATAAATTTTCCGCGTCACCAAAGTTTATATCAATTTTCAATGATAACGGGTTGTTATTAGAACCTTTACATACACATGCCATGGTGTTTGAACTGTTCTATAAATAGAAATAAACGATCGATTTGAATTTGTAGTGGTCAGCAACCAAACGAGTCACAAAATGTACCACAGAACAAAATAATGTCTATACTCGTAGATACGACGTGACGATATAACACGCGTTGTACGCAAATCAGAACAATTTGTTCTTGACCTATTGAGTAATTCAGTCTGGAACTCTACACACCAAAGTTACCAACACAGGTTTTATAAAACTCAATTAACGATCTGTACAAACTATATTGCAATAACCTAACCTAACCCTCTAATGTACTCGTATTTCTACGAGATAGCATTTTAGGTACGGGCTTTTTCAATATTGAATATAATTAAAGAGATAAGGTCCGATCGCCATCCATGGGTTGACCAATAGGTCATATCTACTATCTATGCTAGCCCAGTGTGGTTTGGCCTAGCGATTTAAGGGTATAGAGTTATTTGATGCAAATCACCATCGCTCCAGCTGCAGTACGTCCACTTGTAGAAATACCTAAGCCTCCCTTAAAGATCTCCAGTGAGGTCTTGAAATCAGTGCAAAGAGCATCATAGTGAGCTCTTAATCACTCCAGCTTGATCTATATTTTCATAACATTTTCAGGTTGGCGAAGCAACGGCAGAAGAAATAAACAAATTGTTAGACAAAGGCTTATCTCTTGAAAAATTCCACATCATCGGACACTCACTGGGAAGCCATGTCGCCGGTTATACTGCAAGAGAACTGAAGAATAAGTGTAACAAAACTGTCAAAAGGTATGTAACAATTTTGTCCAATAAATACATTGTTTTTTTTGACGTCGCATGTGCTATTGATTTGCCAGTGGTATATTTTCAAATTCATTTACATTATTTAAACTAAATTAATCAAATCAAGAGCTATTGTGCTATTTCTATCATTCTGGCGAGCGAAAAAAATCAGCTTTTCCATATATTTTGTAAAAAGTCCGGAATTTAGGGTTTGGTTCCATAATCTTAAAAGTCGTTAATACTGCTGAGTATAAAAACCTTTTAAAATCCGTGCTCTTTACAAAGCGATGCGCCGTACAATTTACAATATATTTTGTTTTTACAAAACAATAACTTTTTTAATTCAAATACACTAAATAATTAAACCTGTTTTGTACCCACGTAATTTTCATTGACGTCACTAAACCCGTCGTAGTAAGTACTGCATTAAATTGCGTTATTACGCCAATTAATATTAAAGTAGGTGTAATTATTTATCTATGTTCACCGGTGACATTAAGGACACCATATACTGAAGCCGCCACACCTAACGTGTAAGTGTAACATTACTCGTAGGATACGTATTTTTGTTATAAATCAAACAAAGTATGGTAGAGATAAAGCGAGTCATAATTATTTTTCGGCATAACCGACTTCTAGGCCAGAGTAGAAAGAAGCCTTGAAAAATAATAAAGAGTGAAAAAATATAATAGTAGGATGAAACCCATTACAAAAGGAGGGGAATATTATAAAAATAAAAGGAAAAATAATTTACGGGCGATCTGAGGTCGGGAAGGGGATGAGGGGGGGGTTTTAAGGGGAAAAAACGGTATTTCTCGATTTCCGGCAAAACTTAAAGTCCTATCGAAAAAAGTCAAATGGCAAAGTTGTAGGTAATAAAAAGATCTAAAACTTTTGTGTTGACACTTTTTTCACATATCCTCAAAATTTATGTGAAAAATCCAAAAAACCAAGTTTTTGGTTTTTTATTTTTATCTTTTACAAAAATATTTTTTTTTTAACGAAATTTGGTGAAAACTTACCTTTTTATGTCCCAAATACGCTGTAATTTATTTGATTAAAAATATTAATTTTTTTCACCTTATTTTGAATTAATATCGAAAAAACACCCTAATTTTCAATCGAAAATTCAACCGTCAAAATTTCACCTTTTTTCAAAAATTTGGTATGTTTTCTATTTGTTGAAATCTCTACTTTCCGATGGTGAAAAAATATATATATGTTACTAAAGTAAATCTTCTCAGAAAATGTAAAAAATCGAAAAAAACTCGAATTCGAAAGTTTTTTTATATTACGATATTATAAATAATTTTGAGCTATTTATTAAAATTTACACTTTAATTACTCGAAAAACGTTAAATTACATGTTACATTGATAACAAAAAAATTGCAAATAAAAATAAACTACTATAATTCACAAACAAATAAGTTAATAAAATTAATATTTAATAAGACATCTACAATATTTGGAGAAAGTTGTCGAATCTTCTTTAAATTATATGCGTAGATGCCTATTTATAACTATTTTAAAATAAATTATATATACCTGAGGAGATATACCTGAGTGACCTACGAAAAATTGTAGCCCATCAAAAGGTATTTCGTGGAGAAGTGGGGAAGGGGCTAGGCTGGTCTGGGTCTTACTACATACTCGTACAAACCTACTATTATATACTATATATTTCGTAGCAGCTGTTACAACCGTTAGCCTAACCAGTATTCGAAATACAGTACAGTATACAACATCGTTTATAAAAATACACGTGCACGCTTGTTATCTTGTTAACTTGTCAGAGTTATCTTGAAGATAACTCTGACAAGTTAACTTAAAAAAAAACAAAAAAACTTTTCGAATCTGCATAGGAAGGTAAATACTATCTCTATTTATATCTGTATCAATCAACTCAAACATAAAAATCGTAATATTTTCTTTAAAAAATAGTATGCTTAACGTAACATAACCTAAAGATTGAAATTAAATGATATTTTAGTACAAGATAAAAAAATAATAATCTCCTTAATTTTACACAAACAAATTTAGTTAATCCCATGAAAAAAAAATATTTCAAAATACATAAAAAATATATTAAAAAAATATATTAAAAATCTATAAAAAATATATAAAATATATACCTATCGTAAATATATTTTTAGTAACAAACTTTTGGCCGATTTCCATATATATTTTATACATTTTTAATAGATTTATAATATATTTTTTGTACATTTTGACATTTATTTCTTTAATTTTTTTTTTCGATTTTTTGCATTTTCTGAGATGATTTACTATAGTAATATATATATTTTTTTTTACCATCGGAAAGTAGAGATTTCAACAAACAGAAAACATACTAACTTTTTGAAAAAAGCTGATATTTTGACGGTTGAATTTTCGATTGAAAATTAGGGTGTTTTTTCGATATTAATTCAAAATAAGGTGAAAAAAATTAATATTTTTAATCAAATAAATTACAGCGTATTTGGGACATAAAAAAGTAAGTTTTCACCAAATTTCGTTAAAAAAAAAATATTTTTGTAAAAGATAAAAATAAAAAACCAATTGGATTTTTCACATAAATTTTGAGGTTATGTGAAAAAAGTGTCAACATCCCCTTCCCGACCTCAGATCGCCCATAAATTATTTTTCCTTTTATTTTTATAACATTCCCCTCCTTTTCTAATGGATTTCATCCTACTATTATTTTTTTTGGTTGTATAAATTATCGAGACTGGTGTATTCAACCGTCTACAGAATAAGAATATCTAGATTGCACCAATCGATGTATCATCGATGTAGTAAATTTCACATTATTGTTGATTCTTCAAACACAATACAGATGATTTTGATATAGAAATGGAACTCTCTGAATATGGGAATATGATCTACCAAACAGAAAAATTATTAAAATCGGTTCATAATTAACGGAGTAATGTGGAATGTGGAATGCTTTGCCTGGGTCTGTCTTTCCGTTAAAGTACAACGTGAGTGTCTTCAAATCCCGAGTAAATAGGTATCTTCTAGGTAAGCGTGCTACACCCTAGACCGCACATCTGCTTAACATCAGGCAGTGTGTAGTCAAACGCAAACCTATTCGAAATAAAAAAAAAAAAAAAAAAAAGTAATCGCGTAATAAAATAAAGAGAGAGCCTGTAGCGAGAGCTGTTTACATCATGCTAAACAGGGTTGTACTGTACTGTACCAGCCTTTTTAATAGTCCACTGCAGGACGTAGGCCTACCCATGAAGGGTGATTTTGCCATATCCACCACGCTGGCCCAGTGCGGGTTGGTGGATTCACATACGCCATCGAATTTCTTCTACGGACGTATGCAGGTTGTCTCACGATGTTTTCCTTCACCGAAAAGCCAATGATGTGAAATTACATCATTGGTTGATAAAACTTATGTACGAGTTCCAAAGAAACGCATTGGTACGGGATCGGGATTTGAACCCACGACCTCACGATTGCAGGTCGGGTGTTAGTGTGTTACTACCACTAGACCACCACGGCTTCATCAAACAGGGCTATTTCTAATCAATTAGCATCCTTTTAGGGGCTTATTCTGTACATCAAAACTAGCAACTTTTGTTCTGCGACTTTCAAAACTAAAAAAAAAAAATCAGCTGTTCCATACATTTGGTCGCGGGTAAACGACATATTTCTAACACCAATATATTCGTTACTTGGGTAACGATAGTAGAGTTAAGTTAACGATACTTAAGTAACGACCCTAATAATGCAACAGACAGCTGGGGCCATCCCATTCCAAGTTCAGCCACCCTATCTGGTTCAGAAAGAGCAGAGCTTAAAGCAGCTTCTGAAGGAACTGTATTCCGCCCAAGTGGTAACTTTGGCACTATATCAGGTTTTTTCAGTGCTGCAGCGCAGAGTTTGTTCCGATTCACACCCAAAATTCCACCTCCACAGACAGCGGTGACCTCGAGAGTGGTTTCACAAACTCAGGTAGCCCGAACGAGAGCAGACATGGGACAGGTCGATTCACCCCGTTATATCTCGACCTCGGCCCCACGAGACCACGCAAGAAACGCCTTTATCGAATACCTAGCCTTATTGAGAGCGACAAAAATTGTTAATCTCAAGAACTGCGACAACATTCTGGAGTTCTTTAGGCTAGGCGGTCCGGTAAGTGAGAGTCTACTAAAATCGAGACTCGAAGAGGCAGAAGCAGCCATATACAATAACGTCACTTCCCAAGTCATCAGAGGGACCATGAAAGGACAGCATATGGCAGCTTACAGTGCAGAAAGTGGTTTCGTGGAGCTGAATAAGAGAGAGACGGAACGAATAGGAAGACCGAAATACGCGATACCATCGAACGACCCAATTGTAGTCACCGCCAAGTGCACCAAGATAATGCTGGACGACAGAATCCTTGAGATGGCTAAAACCATTGAAAGAGGCTCGGACGTCGAGGCAGACTGGGAAAACTGGGTGGTACCAAAGATACAATGGGTCAACGGGGTATCAGGTTGTGGTAAGACAACATGGGTGATTCGACACTTTGATGTGGACAAGGACGCTATCATCACTACAACAACAGAGGCAGCAAAAGACTTGAGAGAAAAGCTATCGCACAGAATAGGAGATCTGGTAAAATCCAGAGTGCGAACCATGGCTTCATCCCTCGTCAATGGTTTTGGAAAAGAGAGCTTCAGCCGCCTTTTGGTGGATGAAGCTCTAATGAACCACTTCGGAGCCATAATAATGGCTGCAAGGCTGTCTGGTGCTAGCGAACTTGTCCTCATTGGAGACGTCAATCAGCTGCCTTATATCGACAGAGAAAATCTCTTCGAGATGAGGTACCATCGCCCGACCCTGGTTGCAAACATTACCCAGGAGTTGCTCTGCACACATAGGAACCCAATGGATGTCGCGTATGCGTTGAGGGAAATATACTCTGGTATATATTCCTCAGCTCCCCGTATTAGGTCTCTTGAGCAGAAAAGGTTCAAGGGGGCTCAAATATCCAAAACCCTCCCCAACACCCTTTTCTTAGTGCATACACAGGAAGAAAAGGAAATCCTCACCAGCCAGGGTTATGGAGAGGGCGCAGGATCACGTACCCTTACCATCCACGAAGCTCAGGGACTAACGTACGAGTCGGTAATCGCCATCAAAACTAAGCCTGGAATGAAGCTACACGAGAGCGTGTCACACGCTGTCGTTGCATTATCACGGCACACTGGAACCTTCATTTACTACGCCGACGACATCGAAGATGATGCCATCAGCCGATTCGTGCGGCGTGCATCTTCCGCGACATTGAGGGCCATCAAAGAGTACAACCTGCAGATGGCCATCAGAGATCGGAACGAGGCAGTGATGGAGGCTCTGGGCCGGGAGGAGGCAACAGAGTTGTTATAGAAGGACATGGGAGCGATCACAAGCAGAGTTGAAACCACCGAGTAACACACGGAGTCGTAGCCTCGGACTCTGCAGATGATCGCTTTCACAAAGGAAAATCATGACAAGTGTGTAATATCTAGAGTTTAGCATTGCGTGCATGCCCTGAGCATTCATTCTCGCCATCGATGGCTCCTTCTTGCGGCGGCGTTGTGTGTCGGGTCGTTCTCTTCCCTAAAATATGGTCGAGGAGAGCGATGGCTGGCACATGCGTCACACTTGTGATCGGATGCTGCATGCGGGTCGCCGGTTTGCTCGTGGCATTCACGCAATGCACTGAAACTACTAACTTAGGCTAAAACTTAAACTAACCCATCTCTATTGTACTAACTCTTTTTGTATAGTAAAATCGAATAATTGAATATTTTAGTTAACAAAAGGCACAGACCCTGGAGTCTGTGGTTTGTAATTTTCCAATAAAAAAAAAAAAAAAAAACACCAATATATTTTTTTAGTTACAAAAGTTGTTAGTTTTGACGTACAGAATAAGCCCCTAAAATGATGCTAATTGATTAGTAATAACCCTGTATAGCAAGTAAAACTGACGTAACGCAGAACTTTAACGGGCTACGAGAAGGTAGGTACTTCTTCATAATTTTACGTTTAATTGACAAAATCAAAATACATGTGTGTCAAATATTTTTGGATTAATTATAATCTTACTGACCGACTAAGTAATTTATATATTAGGCCTATTTTCCTCGTACAGTCGAGTTAAAATATTTTTTTCGGAAAAAAATCGCAACATCGACTTCCACCGTGTACAGAATTCGAATAGTATTTACGAATCGATATGACATCCGTGTACATTATTGATGATTCTTCAAAAGCGGCTCAGCCGATTTCGATAAAATTTAAATGAAACCATTTCGGGAGTATACCTTTTCGAAATAAAAAAGTTTTTTTTAAATCGGTTCACAATTGGCAAAAATATCGATGAACATATACATAAAATACATACAGACGAATATAGCACCTCCTTTTTGGAAGTAGGTTAAAAATAGGCTGCACGCATTTTGAAGTCAATGTAGTCGGACAGTAAAAGTAGCGAAACAAGAAAAGTGTTTCACTTTCGTAATAATAAATAGCCTCGCTCGTCAACAGCCAGTGTTCTCGCAAGGTTACAAACGGGTTAACAGCGTATAAAACTACTGATGCGTAATTATTATCTTGATATTATCTAAATGCAATCAGACGTGACTCAAAGTGACCTTTTGAACTTCATACGACGTAGGTTGTTCTTAATACCTAGTTATAAGATAAACGCAGTTAAGCTGAACTATTAAGTGTATTATTAAGTGTTAGTTGTTAGGTAGTGATTTTAACTTCGCATCCCATTATAATTTATTTGGCTCTGAAATGAGCATTGACGCTTTGATTTCTGAAGTCCAAACTTCTTTAGCGACGTTTTGCACTTTTTGGGATGGGTAATGAGTAAAAAATGTTAATATTGTATCAGGACAGACGGGTGAGCTGATCGAAAATTCG
Organism: Hypomecis punctinalis; assembly: GCA_949316475.1. NCBI lineage: Eukaryota > Metazoa > Arthropoda > Insecta > Lepidoptera > Geometridae > Hypomecis > Hypomecis punctinalis. Next base: position 16,645,348 of record OX438802.1, read on the forward strand.
TAAGTATCTAACTCCTAATAAGATTTGTGAGTATACCGGGTTATTTCTAATCAATTGGCATCCTTTTAGGGGCTTATTCTGTACATCAAAACTAACAACTTTTGTTCTGCGACTTTTGTCAACACTCAAAAAAATCCGCTGTTCCGTACATTTTGCCGAGGGTGAACGATATTTTTCTATGGGACAACTTTTTTTTTGAGAATTAATAAAAGTCGTAGAACAAAAGTTGTTAGTTTTGATGTACAGAATAAGCCCCTGAAAGGATGCTAATTGATTAGAAATAACCCTGTATACTTACAAATCTTATTAGGAGTTAGATACTTACGAATTTTCGATTAGCTCACCCATCTGTCCTGATGCAATTTTAACATTTTTTACCCATCCCGAAAAATGCACAAGAAGTTTTCACTTCATGTATGAACTATTAGGCCAGAGTAGAAGCCTTGAAAAATAATGAAAAGTGAAAAAAAATAATAGTAGGATGAAACCCATTAGAAAAGGAGGGGAATATTATAAAAATAAAAGGAAAAATAATTTACGGGCGATCTGAGGTCGGGAAGGGGATGGAGGGGGGGTTTTAAGGGTAAAAAACGGTTTTTCTCGATTTCCGGCAAAACTAAAAGTCCTATCGAAAAAAGTCAAATGGCAAAGTTGTAGGTAATAAAAAGATCTAACACTTTTGTCTTGACACTTTTTTCACATAACCTCAAAATTTATGTGAAAAATCCAAAAAACCAAGTTTTTGGTTTTTTATTTTTATCTTTTACAAAAATCTTTTTTTTTTAACGAAATTTGGTGAAAACTTACCTTTTTATGTCCCAAATACGCTGTAATTTATTTGATTAAAAATATTAATTTTTTTCACCATATTTTGAATTAATATCGAAAAAACACCCTAATTTTCAATCGAAAATTCAACCGTCAAAATATCAGCTTTTTTCAAAAAGTTGGTATGTTTTCTGTTTGTTGAAATCTCTACTTTCCGATGGTGAAAAAAAATATATATGTTACTAAAGTAAATCTTCTCAGAAAATGCAAAAAATCGAAAAAAACTCGAATTCGAGTTTTTTTAAATTATTATAAATAATTTTGAGCTATTTATTAAAATTTACACTTTAATTACTCGAAAAACGTTAAATTACATGTTACATTGATAACAAAAAAAATGCAAATAAAAATAAACTACTATAATTCACAAACAAATAAGTTAATAAAATTAATATTTAATAAGACATCTACAATATTTGGAGAAAGTTGTCGAATATTCTTTAAATTATATGCGTAGATGCCTATTTATAACTATTTTAAAATAAATTATATATACCTGAGTAGATATACCTGAGTGACCTACGAAAAATTGTAGCCCATCAAAAGGTATTTCGTGGAGAAGTGGGGAAGGGGCTAGGCTGGTCTGGGTCTTACTACATACTCGTACAAACCTACTATTATATACTATATATTTCGTAGCAGCTGTTACGACCGTTAGCCTAACCAGTATTCGAAATACAGTACAGTATACAACATCGTTTATAAAAATACACGTACACGCTGAGTTTCTTGAAGATAACTGTGACAAGTTAACTTAAAAAAACAAAAAATCTTTTCGAATCTGCATAGGAAAGTAAATACTATCTCTATTTATATCTGTATCAATCAACTCAAACATAAAAATCGTAATATTTTCTTTAAAAAATAGTATGCTTAACGTGACATAACCTAAAGATTGAAATTAAACGATATTTTAGTACAAGATAAAAAAATAATAATCTCCTTAATTTTACACAAACAAATTTAGTTAATCCCATGAAAAAAAAATATTTCAAAATTAATAAAATTAAAAATTTATAAAAAATATGTCGTAAATATATTTTTAATAACAAACTTTTGGCCGATTTCCATATATATTTTATACATTTTTAATAGATTTATAATATATTTTTGTACATTTTGACATTTATTTCTTTAATATTTTTTTTTTATTTTTTGCATTTTCTGAGAAGATTATATATTTTTCACCATCGAAAAGTAGAGATTTCAACAGACAGAAAACATACCAATTTTTTGAAAAAAACTGATGTTTTGACGGTTGAATTTTCGATTGAAAATTAGGGTGTTTTTTCGATATTAATTCGAAATAAGGTGAAAAAAATTAATATATTTAATCAAATAAATTACAGCGTATTTGGGACATAAAACGGTAAGTTTTCACCAAATTTCGTTAAAAAAAAAGATTTTTGTAAAAGATAAAAATAAAAAACCAAAAACTTGGTTTTTTGGATTTTTCACATAAATTTTGAGGTTATGTGAAAAAAGTGTCGAAACAAAAGTTTTAGATCTTTTTATTACCTACAACTTTGCCATTTGATTTTTTTCGATAGGACCCCCCCCCCCCCCATCCCCTTCCCGACCTCAGATCGCCCGTAAATTATTTTTCCTTTCATTTTTATAATATTCCCCTCCTTTTCTAATGGGTTTCATCCTACTATTATTTTTTTTGGTTGTATAAATTATCGACCCTGGCCTATATATCGAACAAGAACGAGTCGAAATATAGGGTTATGAAGATACAGTCAAAGAGATGCGCTGCGAGGTTCTCCAAACAGTCTACTGTTTGGAAAACTACTAGTACTTAATATTTTAGAAGATACCCAGGGCCGGATCGTTAGTTTAAGGGGCCCTGGGCTAATACTACTTAGCTTAGGAGCCTACCTAATTACTCAAAGTATAACAAGCAAAATGTAGTAAGACAGAAAAAGGAGTCTGAGAGGGAAACATTGGAGCACGATCGAGATCGAATGAATGTGTAATGACTGCTGAACATTTTAACTGTCGTGTCGTGTCTGTGTTCGAAATTCGAACATCTTAACGTAGACTTGAATTAAATGGGTATGATTAATCGTAGAAGCACCAGGGCTGCAAACCTTACGATCAGGAGGCTGAGTGTGAGTTTTGTCGTAAACATGACGCGCTCCTCGGCGAGCGCGTAAGCATGTCGTTTGTATGAACTTGTTTTGTTTCAAAAACGCGCCGCTGGTGGCGCTGTACATTTCTTCATACAAATTACATGCTTACGCGCTCGCCGAAGAGTGTGTCATGTTTACGACAAAACTCACACTCACCATACTGTATACCTAATTTAGTAAAATTATCGATTTTTTCGCATTATGGTCTATTTTTACATTGACTTGACTTAGCTGGATTTAGATTAGAATTGATCTCTTGATCACTTGATCGTTGAAGCTCTGTAATCCACGAGGCCCTGGGCTGAAATCCAAAAAGTTATATGGTAGATCCTGCCCTGAAGATACCTACCAAACAGATATTTGTCTCGATTTCAGGCTAACAGCCCTCGACCCGGCCTTCCCAGCGTTCTACCCCGACGGCGTGATGATGGACCACGTGACCGCCAACGACGCAGAGTTCGTCGACGTCATCCACACTGACGCGGGGGGCTACGGCGCGCCCGTCAAGACTGGCACCGCGGACTTCTGGCCCAACGGGGGCAAGAGCATACAGCCGGGCTGCCCCCGGTTTGCGCCTGTACCCCTCTCTGATGATAGTAAGAGTCTAAACTAAACCTAATCCAGAAATTCACAAATACTTATTTCGGTAACATGATCCATGGTTACTAAACTGTATCCGTCTTTCGAAAGAGAGAGAATGATGATGACAATGTCGATTTTAGAAGTGCTCTATACAAATAAAGCTAGTAAGAGCATAATTGAATTAAAATTTCGTAGAAATAGGAAATCTCAATTCTCAATACCACGGGAAAACCGTTTCATGAAACTTTTCTATATACTTAACGTTGAAACGAAGTTTAATTTTTTTTTTTTTGTAAAGAAAATCTTTCATATAGCAATTTTTGTTTTTTCAAGGTTCATGACATAGTAAAAGTTATTTATAAAATCATATATATAACCACTATTATTCATTGTTATATATTTACTTTATGAGCCCAATGTTACGTGAATCTCATAATTGTATTAATATATAATTACGTTATACCTAACTATCGTCTAATCCTGTACCATGACACGCACATGTTTGAAATTAGATAGCCGATATAATAAAACACCCGTATTACCTCTAATTATACACGCAATAATAATATAGTATATAATAATAATAACGCATAATTATATACGCAATTGCACGTGTTAAATTCACACTGCATTAAACCCTATACAATAACATAAATCAAATTCAACCAATTTATTTTCAATATTTGCAAGTATAATATCGACTAACAGCTATCTTCACTGGCATTTACTACTAAAATTATTTGTCTATATTTGCAAAACCCATAAAGCTAAAAGCTTATTAGCTGCCTACTACCCATAGTTTTTAATTAGCTAAAACACACTTATAATGAATAAAGCAACAGATAGGAATGAGTGGAAAGCTCTAGAGGAGGCCTATACCCACCAGGGGTTCTCATCACTAATAAACTAACTAAAATTGTAATTTTAATTGACATTTTTGACTTCCAATGAATTTATACGCAAACAATTTTAGCTGTATTGTAATAGTAAATGTACCTTTATCCTAGTGACTTGTTTAAAACTATTTTTTTTAATTACTAATGACAATGAAATTCGATTCAGCAATGTACCTAATTTAAACTTCAAATGATAATTATGGATGACAGTAATGACAAATGTATTTAATGATAAGATGAGAAATTATAAGGCTTTTTTATTTTATTTTTATTTAAAACACACTTACAGGTTGATGTACTTTAATATATTTAAATAAAAAAGCTTTACAGTATGCTATTTTCCAACTTGAACACAAAACAAAAAAAAATGTTGCTATTTCTTTTGGAATCGTCTGTTCTGCGGGCGCTATCACAAAAAAAAATCATTGGTTTAGGTACCTGATTAATATTTTTTGCATTTTGTCAATTGGTTTCACCGTATTGTATAATATAAACTCACTGCATCGTATAGTCTAAAAAGTCCCTGCTAGAGCCAGTTAATAGACACCTTGACTAACATAACTTAAAAACAAAACAAATCTCGTATCCTTAACACAGTGATATAAATGCATGGCCCATAGCCTCTAATGCCCATTTAAAACCCAACTACGGACAAAATCACATCTGACGCCTACTCACTCCCATCTGTATTCAGCAAGTCAATGATTTCCTGTGAATTTCCTTTTCCTTAGATGTCAATGCTAAGCAACCATGCTGTAGTATAATAAAACGTCATGAGAACCTTCGACCGCAGATTCGCTTTAAAAAAGGTGAGATAAAGAGGCAACTAAGCTCTAAGCACTGGGAAATATTTGAGAACTCATCATCATTTTGGTATATTTAGAAATACAAGACCATAATCATATGTATACGATCTTCTGGGGAAAACCATTCATATGTATGATTTCTATGTAAATATGTTCTTAACAAAAATATTTGCGTAAAGGTGCGCTGAGATTTACAACGGCACTGACAAAATTGACACAGTGACATACACAATTCAAAGGTTTGAACACGTTTCCGGTTTAGTTCAAGCAACGACAAAATCTATATGCAGACAACACTATGGATTGGATATGATATGACCATATACCACAAAGATACCAGCCGGATAATGTGGTCGATCGAGAAAAGAAAGAAAGAGATGCAATGATCTAATATGTCATGAGTTAGAAAGAGATATGAAAAATATCTCGATTCAGTGGCTAGTTGCCGTGTTTTTGTCTCAGTAGTGTCAAATTCCTATACATATTTGACAGTTTTGACAGCCATGGGCTAGATTTTCCATACATTATTGTGATTGAGAATTGCCTCAAGCGACAACAACGCTATCTTTCTAGTTGTAATAGCTCTGTGATATATACGAGGCGTTTAACGTGACGAAAAATGATGTCAATTTTGCCCTTGCTTGTCCTTTTACCAGTGTTCGTCAGCCATCTAAATGCGCTGTAACTCAGGATATCGATATTTAGCTCATTTTTAAGGGTGTTTACATAGGGCGCATTGGTTCATTTCAACAATTTCACGTTTAGTATAAATATACTGCAGTGTTGCCAGTCATCGAACATACCATAGCTTAAGCTTTGCATGTGTAGCTAGTTTGGCTAGGCCTAATTGAAGGAAGTTATTTATACGTATACGTACATTTATTTATTTATTAATTACACGATTTCATAATTTACATTATACTTCCCTGAATGCCTGCAGAACAATAACGGATCAGTGTGCTTATGTTTCACATAATTAAATTTGATTGCCACTTTTCATTACCACTGCATTTGTTTGTTTATCGTAATCTATTTGTCATACGTCAGTGTTATTTCATAAAAATACTTACATATCACAATAAATCACCAACCATTGTCAGTTACAAGTCTAGTCATACCTACTTATATCTTCGTGTCTTCACTTTGCCATAAAATATTATTTTTATGTATTCAGGCTATGAATTATTGCATGAAAATAAATTACTTTTACAGTTAGGAACAGTGTAAACCTTGTTTTTTCTTTACCTGCCCATATTTGTTATCTACTATTTTTATTACTTTAATTGTGACTACTATTATTTTGGTTTTTAAATTAATTTTAAGACATTTTTCTACTTAACTGACTCAAAATAGTGGCGTCATTTCGTCGTCGTTAATCGTCGTTATGTTTAGTATGATTAAATCTTCTTTGGTTAGATATGCTATTGCTCTTCTTCTTTTAGTTTTCTTTTCATTGTGTCCGAAATCAAACTGTTTTTTTTTAAGCAAGCCAAGTAAGGTTTCTTTATTTGTTTTTAGCTCTTATTTTCATATGACGTAAGCATATGAAACCAACTTCTTATTATTCGTTAAGTCTTTTAAGATTTGTAGTTATACATATAAAGACAGAAACTGAAAGAATTCAACAGTAGAGATGTACTTAGACTCACTTATCAATGTGTAAAAACTAAAGCGAAGTTATACCAAGATTTTACTATGGAAATTAACGTGGTTTTCACACATTTTATACAATATATTACGGGACTGAACTCACGTGTAGGGATAGTCGTAACGACTATAGTTTCGGTCGCATTCGGCGACCTTTCTCAAGTTGGCGAGTGCTAGCACGCGGAGCCGTCTCGCAATGCACTCAACATTGTGTGTATTGCGAGACGGCTCCGCGTGCTAGCACTCGCCAACTTGAGAAAGGTCGCCGAATGCGACCGAAACTATAGTCGTTACGAATATCCCTACACGTGAGTTCAGTCCCGTCATACTAAGATGTCAGAAACACACAATATACTCCTAATAACACAGTTTTGATTTTTGAGATTAACTAAACGTGATTTCGTGAAAAAATCATGTGCAGACTGAAAACATAACAACTTTTGTAAATAGTCGCACAAGGTGTAGGGTTCGCAAAAAAATCTATAATACGATTTAAACTTAATGGCAGCTATGAACAAAAGGCAAGTCTTTGAGCAGTAATTACCAAATTTGTAGGTCAAGGGGGGTGAGGGATTATAGAGAGGGGCTATACGTAACTTGTAGATAACTTCTCAGCCGCCATTATGTTTGATTCGACCTATAAGTAAATATACTAATATACTTACAAATAGCTCAGAAAATAAACTTTTTTTTCTAAAATCTTTCAGATCTCTGCAGCCATTGGAGATCGTGGCGGTTCTTTGCGGAATCAGTTCGAAACCCCGAAGCCTTCCCTGCGTCCCCGGCGGAAAACTACCAGAAGTTCAAAGAGAATCCGAACCCAGAAGCAAACCTTGTTTATATGGGCTTTAACTGTGATACTAGGTGAGATATTTATGAAATTAAGGAATTAAAGAGTGACTGGCTATCTTGATATGGCTTCGAGCAAATATCTATAGAGTCACAATCGTGAAAAAAATGTATCCGAGCCAAAACCCTAGCCCAAGCTACAGAGTGGGCAGGCTTTTTAGTTAGTGGTAAGGCGATTGCAAGCTGACTACAACGCCGCGCGATGCCAAAGTGCTCGGTTACCACTAATTAGGTGACATAACGTCGAGACGAGAGATGACGCACTGCTAAATCAATGTTATGATGTTTATTTTAAGTGCTTTCCACACTAGATTTTTATCTCAAAGAGTTATCTTTGTGATAAGCATTTCAAAAATCTGAAGCGAACGCAGGATTTGAACCATGCCCCTTCGGATCACTAGCCCGACGCTCTAACCACTGAGCTAGCTCGCCTCCTACGCAAGCTTCAAATTTCTGAAGTGCTTACATTTCCCAACTTATAGCGTTGGTGGCGCCACCTGTGATACCCGTATTAGACAGGTTATCACTCAACTAGAAGTTATTAGAACTTCTAAAGATTGACGAGAGATGACGCACTGCTAAATCAATGTTATGATGTTTATTTTAACTTACATTTCCCAACTTATGGCGCCACCAACGCTATAAGTTGGGAAATGTAAGCACTTCAGAAATTTGAAGCTTGCGTAGGAGGCGAGCTAGCTCAGTGGTTAGAGCGTCGGGCTAGTGATCCGAAGGGGCATGGTTCAAATCCTGCGTTCGCTTCAGATTTTTGAAATGCTTATCACAAAGATAACTCTTTGAGATAAAATTTAGTGTGGAAAGCACTTAAAATAAACATCATAACATTGATTTAGCAGTGCGTCATCTCTCGTCAATCTTTAGAAGTTCTAATAACTTCTAGTTGAGTGATAACCTGTCTAATACGGGTATCACAGGTGGCGCCACCAACGCTATAAGTTGGGAAATGTAAGCACTTCAGAAATTTGAAGCTTGCGTAGGAGGCGAGCTAGCTCAGTGGTTAGAGCGTCGGGCTAGTGATCCGAAGGGGCATGGTGCAAATCCTGCGTTCGCTTCAGATTTTTGAAATGCTTGTCACAAAGATAACTCTTTGAGATAAAAATCTAGTGTGGAAAGCACTTAAAATAAACATCATAACATAACGTCGAGATTCGAGAAAACGGGTTATAATGAATTATTTAATGTAAATATCTAAGTCGGTATGTATGACGGCGCTCCGACATTTTTTTTAATAAATAATAATAATAAATATTTTGGGACATCTTACACACGGCCTCTGACCCCAAACTAAGCAAAGCTTGTGATATGGCTGCCAGAGACGACTTTTTTTTTCTTTTTACTACTTTCACTTAGGGACTGTGGCTGTAGATATTTGCTCGAAGTGGTATGGGCATATCATGAAAAGGGTGACTCTCCGTCACTAAAAAACTCTAAATATAATGTTACTCTGCTGAAGAAGGGAAGACCAAAAAAAGCGATGATATACAAGAGAAATCATCTAAAAATATCAACTGTTTCGTATACAAAGTACAAAATTGATAAAATAGTTGATGATGATTTATTTTAAATATTTTTTGTTTATTTTACTTTAAATTTTTATTTTAATAGTTAATAAATTCATGTAAATTGTTCGTCATCAAAATTTGTTTTTCGCTTCAAAACAGATTGCCTTTAGAACGTTATGATCTTATGCCTTACTAATATTCTATTTTTCTTCTTTTTCAGTGCTAAAGGATCTTATTATTTGACAACGAACGGACAAGAGCCATTTGGCAAAGGAATGGAGGGCATTTACCACAAAAGTAAAAAGAAAAATTCTATAAAAAAATCTTAGAACTTAGAAATCTATATCTAGTTTAGGTACCTAGTTTTGATTCTGTGATAGTGAGACATCAACCATTGTAGCTAGCAATTAGCAAGCATCACATCAAATTATTTTCAAAGATAAGTATTAATAAAAAATTATTATGTAGTACCATTAGTAGATACCTAAGATAACAGATTTCCAATAATGTGTAGTTACTGGTTGTGTCAGTTACTTTTCAAACAAAGAACTAAATCAAAATCAATCCATTCGAACAGAAAGATACCGTAGACAAAAATACATAACTATAACAGAATACTGCTAAAACAAGCGCGCGCTTTATTGCTGGAGGAACATCCAGCCCCTGATAAGACTTCAGTGCGCGCGCGCCAGTCGACGGGGGTGCGCGTGTTCCGTGGGGATGGAGTACTAAATACTCCGAAACTGGTCGCATTCCTTGCGGATCGACCGTATAATTATAACATGAGTTTAAGCCGTATTCTGTTACAGTTATGATGAATACTCACGGTAGTTTTAATGTAGTGATAAAAATACATTATCCGACATCACAGTTAGATTATAATACGAGTACCTTTACTTAATTAAATCATACTATAGTTTTCAGAATTATTATACTATAGATTATGCCATAGTTAGGTAAATATTTAGTTATGTTTCGGTCTGCGAAAAAAATTGAAACTATAACTTAACACCCCTCTGGATAGGGGGATAGAAGCTGAAAATGAATTAGCTGGAATACTGAACTATTCCTCAGCTCAAGTTCAAGTCTGTTTGTTTCTAAACTGCATTTGTATTAGCACTTTGACGCATATGTGTTGACTGAAAACGAGCACCCTACACGAGGTGTCTACGATGTGTAAATTGATTTTATTAGACCTTTCAGTTTCAAACTGCACGTCCCTCCACTAACAATAATACTCGAGAAAGTACATGTTATTTTGAGTCTATTACATCAGTTAAAATCAAAAAGAACCATCATTTTAAAAAAAAAATAACCTTTAATTTAAATTGCATTTCCTTTAATTAACCAAAAAACCTGTTTGACACCTACTGTGTCAAATATATTTATTTAGTTTATATCTGCTAATTCTGAATATGTAACCTTCAAATAGTTAAAATAAAAGCATTGTTTTATCAAATTATCTTGAAATATTGTTATTTATACAATTTATTTTTACTGTTTAAAAAAAATGGAGAAAAAAAATTATAACATATGAAAAGTTCATAATTATAATAAGCTTTCAAATGATGTAGGTAGATATCATTTTGGTTATATTTTTCGCTGAATAATATACCTACCACCTACCACTTTTGGACGTCTCTTTCAAAGTTTATCTCATATCTTTTATACAAGCTGATATTTAGTTTCACCTGTCCCGTTGTCTGTCTGTAATCAAATCTTGCAAGTGAAATTTGGTCCACGGTTTCCGATTAAGCAGCATCATTATAAATATTGCAGACATATGTAAATTGCGTGACAATGCAATATTATGATAACATGGTGCTGATCTGATAATGAAGCTGGAAGGTGGCCAAAGGAACTTTGCAATGAAACGACACAACCTCATCGAGCTTGGGCTCATTTGAATCGTTTTGACGAGTAGTTTGACTTTCAATAGTGACTGATGATAGAGCTGGAAGGTGGTCCTAGGGACTCTGTAATGAAACGACGCAAACTCATCGAGTTTCGGCTCGTTTGATTCATCTTGGCGAGTAAAAGATTGTTTTTAATTAGTATTATTCCAAATAAAGCTACCTATCACGTTTAGTAGAGAGGCGTACAGTTTTGACTGAGAGGTATCTAGTGTAGTAGTAAACTGATATTAGTAACTAGAAAATTTAAGAATAATGATATTATGGTATATCACATGACAAAATGTTTATTTAGCTCTAATTTATTTACGAAAACACAATGAACTAGTACTTATTTAATGTAAAATATACATGTACAATTATTAGCTTAGTTAATTATAGAAAATTGGAATCTTGTTTATTAAATTTACTTGTGTATGAATTCATATGACTGTATAAATGTATACAGGGTTGTATATATACATTACGCACAATATCTTCTAACCAGTGATTCTGTTTTGTATGTTATTAAATTTAAAAACTTTGATTCTGAAAAATGAATTTGAAAAATTTGATTCCAGTTTGGAATCGGCCATGTGAATATTCATACTACTAAATGCATTATTATTATATACTACGGGACTAATCGCGCACTAAAATTACGATATAAATAAAAATACCTCATCATCCCATTAGAGTCCCGTGACCACAGTCGATGTAACTCGGCCGAAACGTCGGGATGATGAGGTATTTATTTATATCGTAATTTTAGTGCGCGATAAGTCCCAATATATAGTAATAATGTGTTCAAATCGCGAAAGTTCAAAAAAAAACTAAATGTATGTTTATCAAAAATCATTACCTACCTTTACCCCTTGTCTAGAGCTTCATGCTTCACCTCCGATGCTTTGCCTGTTGTTTGGCATGTTTTGTTTTTTATTCTTTTATTTAGTAAATTGTAAACATACGGTATGATTTATTAAAAAAATAATAATCATAAGTACAGACCTACTTAAAACGTATCAGCGAAAATTAAATAAAAAATCAAATCATTGCTGGCTTCCTTTTTCAACTTAGAATTTACAGACTTGTGAAATATTTTTTTCATATTTAACATCTTTTAAGGCTTTCGGGTTTTAGAAAAAATATTTTTCAGGAAACTTACTACAGTATTTACCTTAGTATTGATTTACTTAACAATACTTTCCTTATTTTTTAATTTTTGTTTAAATAATTACTTAATTTACAGACTTGTGAAATATTTTTTTCATATTTAACATCTTTTAAGGCTTTCGGGTTTTAGAAAAAAGATTTTTCAGGAAACTTACTACAGTATTTACCTTAGTATTGATTTACTTAACAATACTTTTCTTTTTTTTAAATTTTAAGTTTTTGTTTAATTAATTTCTCTTTGTAAGACTATATTTCAAAGGCCAGTCAAACTTCTAAGTAGTTGTGAAGTTAAGTAGCTGCAAGCTACTTCCCAGCCCAATCCTCGCTCAGTTGTATGTAAAGTGAGCTTCAGCCAGGATCGGCTTCCGCGCAGCTTATTGCTACCACTAGAGCCGCCATAAAGTTTGAATCGACGTATACCTACGGGTAGGCAAGCAAGTTCGTGAGACTTGTAGATAAATTCTGTCAAGGCGCGAAACGGAGCTAGGCCATTGAGGAAGGAATCCTCAATGAGCTAGGCGGACCGTTGTAGATATTTCCTTAGTGAGAAACAAAACAATGTCGTTTTGGGAGCGAAAACGTATTTAGTTCTACGGTATGCAAATATACCATATCTAAATATATAAATAAATATTTTGGGACATCTTACACACGGCCTCTGACCCCAAACTAAGCAAAGCTTGTGATGTGGCTGCCAGAAACTGATATACTACATATACTTATTTTTAAATACATACTTATATAGATAGTAACTAAATAACACTCAGACACAGAGCAAACACCTAAGTTCATCACATAAATAGTTGCCTCGGGTGGGGATCGAACCCACGCCTCTTGATCCAGAAGTTAGGGTCACTAGCCACTGAGCCACCGAGGCAGTCATGGTATGGTATTATAGAATACAACTAGTTCCACCTAGATCTGATTTTAATACTGGCAATGCAACGGCTTCGCGCGCTAGAACTCGCCAACTTGAGAAAGTTCGCGGAATGCGGTCGAAACTATAGTCGTTGGAAAATATGAAATGTGCGAAAAACACTAGTTTTCATAGTAAAATAGCTCTGAGTCTAGGCCTTCATTTGATTTGGGCTTCATCTTCCTGCATTAGCTTTAGAAAATTGTAACCGTAGGTAAAAAAACCTTTTTTAGAGATCGTCAAAGACAGGATTCATTATATTCAAAATATTGTAGGCTTAGATATTTAGAAACCTAACGCACAAACTAACCTTCTAAATATTTAGTAGTTATTTTTGATATTTTATCCAATTGACGTAAAAATTGTAAACATAATTATGGTATTAAGTATGTATATATTTACAGATTGGTAAAAAAATCTGGTGATAGTAAATCACAATTAGACTATTTTTATAGCATAAGAATTTATTTGTTATGTTATAGTACTTAAATGAAATTGTGAATTGGGCCTAAAACGTCTTGCCTTTGTCATACTTTTTTTTATTATAAAATAAACCATTCCCTCTTATAATAATTTAAATAACTGAGTTTTATTGACCGTAAAACTAAAGTGTAGTTTACTGAATTGTCCGATTTCGTTCGTTGTACAAATCTTCTTAGGTTGGTTGGATTTAAGTCATTCTAATATGAAAAATCCGAAAAGTTTGTTGGTTTGTTCCTCTTTCACGCAGCAACGGAGCAACGGATTGACTTGATTATTAGCATGGATATAGTTCAAGGGCCGGAAAGTGACATAGGCTACTTTTTATCCAGAAAAAGTAAGAGATTCTTGTGGGATAGCACAAAAGTCAAAATACCACGTTGGTGGAGCCGCGGGCCTAGTATTAAATATTTAATACTAACAAGATTTGGAGACGTAAGCAATATTGCCAAAACTGAGGAAGAGGAATCCACGAGGAATCAAATTATGGATTGACATTGACAACTGAAATTAAAAGTGGATCAAATGGTTGTATACTTTTGCTATGCTAGGGACGCAGGTTAGCTAAACCAAGTGTGGGCTCTATGACAGCAGGAGCCTATAAAGTCGACCATTCAGTCTATTCACAGTAGCGGACATTTTATGATTGAGGGATGACTTGGCTGCAGCTGTCAGCGGCAAAATGCATGCAGTTGCAACATAGTCATCCACCAATCAAAAAAGTTAGTTTTTTTAAATCTAGATCTCTGATTGGTGGATGACTAAATTGCAGCCGCTACCGTACCTTGCCCGCAGCTGTCTGGTGGACGCTTGAATATAGTCGTGGTGGCCTATGTGGTGGGAGAACACTTGCTTACAAATTTAAGGCGCATATTTAAACCCCGTCCCGTACCAGTGAGTTCTTTGAAATGTATTTACGGAACTACACCTCATGGTTTCAGTAAAAGGAAAACATCGGGAGACATACATAGAGAAGAAATTCGTTTATGTGTATGTTTAGTATCAAGAAATTGTGATCTTAACCGAGATGTTTTTACTTAAGTACAACAATAACAACAACAACAACAATATAACTTTATTGTACACCAGAAAAACAGCTTAAATAACAAAGTATAAATTTGCTTAAAATTAGGTGGTACAACGGCGGCCTTATCGCCTTAAGCGATTTCTTCCAGGCTACCTTTGGATGGACAGAAAATCAGAGTACAAATATGTGGTTGGTGGTGTATAATAAAAGTAAAATGTGGAAAGAAAAAATAATTAGGTACTTACAAACTAAAATACAATAATTACATATTAAGTATAATAATATACTACATCTTCAATAAGATAAATATACATACATAAACAATTACATAAATATATTATAATAAATACAATACATATTTATATACCATAAATATCATGTATAGTTGTTATTTAACATAATGAAAGAAAGTGTTTGAAAACTAGGTTATTGAATATATGGAGAGACTTAGCCTGCCTGATAGCTACAGGCAGCTCATTCCAAAGCAGGACAGATTGTACTGAGAAAGATTTCATATAGGAAAGATTGGTATGGGAAGAGGAGTGGATTTTGAGTTTCAAGGCACGGGAAGGTCTCAAAGTACCAGAATGACCTTGAATAAATTCGAAGCGTTCTTTGAGATACAAAGGAGTGGAAGGAAAGAACAGAATTTTATAAAGGAAAGATAAGATGTGAGAATTACGGCGAAGTCGGATAGGTAACCAGTTGAGCTTTTGGCGAAAATGAGAAATGTGGTCATATTTACGTAATCCGAATATGTACCGTATGCAGAAATTTTGAAGACGTTCCAGTTTATCGAGTTGCTCTTCAGTTAAATCCAGATAGCAAGCGTCAGCGTAATCTAATATGGGGAGTAGAAGTGATTTTACAAGTGCAGTTTTGGTAGTAATGGGAAGAAAGTTCTGCAAACGTCTGAGTGACGCCGCAGAACCAAACATTTTTCGACTGACTTCAGACAGTTGAGGACCCCAAGAAAACTGTTTGTCGAATATTATTCCCAGGTTTTTCACAGTATCACTAAATGGGATAGGAATATTGTCAAAGATAACCTGGGGTAGTCTGGACCAGTCAATTTTCGAAATCAAGCGAGAGCTCCCAATTATAATCGTCTGGGTTTTTGCAGGATTAACTGAGAGGCCATATGATTTACTCCAGTCCCGTATACGTTTAAGGTCAGAGTTCGTAGTATCAATGGCCTCATGCAATTGCCCTAGAGGAGCCTGAGTATAGATCTGCAAATCGTCTGCATAGAGATGGCAGGAAGAAGTCAACTGTTTTGATATATAAGTACTTTATTTCTTTTACTGTTATTATAAATATGAAAACTACAAATATAAGTTTTTCGCTCTATAGACAGACAGACAGACAAAACACTTTATTTACAACCACAATATGAAAAATAACCACTATTTACACATATACGACAAAAAATATGATTATAAAGTGGCGGCCTTATCACCTATGGCGATTTCTTCCAGGCAACCTTGCAGGAATGTGAACTGACAAGAACAAGAAATAGTGGCCTTAAATAGATATTAACAAAAAAAAACCGATAAGTAATAATACTAAAAATACTTAATTCAATCTAAGTTTTAAATATACTTACATATATACGTTATAATATATAAATATAATTACACATATACCTACATTTATACATACCTACATACGTTATAAAATAGTAGCGAAACGAACAAGTACCATTATGATTTCAGATAGTGATATAGTGATATAGCTTTCACAAGTTGTTTGAAAACGTTCAAGGAAGGTGAACGTTTAATTTCTAAAGGTAAGTCATTCCAAAGTCTGACTGCCTCCACAGAGAAAGAAGAATCGTAGAAAGATGTTTTGTGACGAGGGAAACTAAGTGTGAGATTATCTGAAGATTTTAGGTAACGGCTCAATAGAGAGTGTCGAAAACGAAAACGCTCTCGTAGATAGGGGTGAGGGGGGGACGGGGGGGGGGGGGGACGAAGGAATAAACAGGGTGCTATACAAAAGTGAAAGAATATGAGCATCCCGGCGACGACGAAAAGGGAGCCACTTGAGCTTAGCGCGAAACTCTGAAACGTGGTCATATTTGCGCAAGACAAATATGAACCTGATACAAACATTCTGGAGGCGCTCAAGTTTATCCAGCAAGACTTGCGTGAGATCTAGGTAACATACGTCGGCATAACCAAGGATTGGAAGTAAAAGGGATTGTGCAAGCGCAATTTTAGTGGCAGTCGGCAAAAAGTTACGCAATCTACGCAAGGAACCGCTAGACGCAAACATTTTGCGGCTAGTCTCGGCAATTTGCGGACCCCAGGACAACCAACGATCGAAGACAATACCGAGGTTTTTAACCATGTCACTGTAAGGAATGGTAACATCATCAAAAATCACTCGCGGTAGCGTGTCCCAATCTATTTGACATACTCGTATCATGCGAGAGCTGCCTATTGCAATAACTTGCGTTTTCGATGGATTCACTTTGCATGAGCCCAAAAGATTTGCTCCAGTGTAAAATGCTGCGTAAGTCATTATTGATCGCTTCCACGGCTTCTGATAGCCAACCCAGAGGGACTTGACAATACAGCTGCAGATCATCAGCATACCTAAAGATGGTAGGACGTAGAAAGAGAATGTGAAATAGAATTAATGAAAATGGCAAAAAGAAGGGGTGATAAGACGCCACCCTGAGGTACACCGGCCGTAGTATTACACCACGATGAGTAAGATTCTTCAAAATGAATCCACTGCCGACGCCTATACGCTTTAATTATGATATAAATAGGTATCAAAAATCCTACAATTTATGGGTAAATAAAATTACAAATTAAGAACTTAGAATTATTTATTAATTATTCTATTACTTAAACTGTGTACTTTCATTAGCTTTAAACCTAAATCTAATCAAATATAGTATCGTTGCTGCCAAGCCACTTGTGTATGTGAGGGGTCAAGTATTCGTCTCTCAATGGTTTTGTAATCAGATATGATGCGAAACTCAACATTGCAATAAAAATCATCCTGAAAAAAATACACCTGGATTAATACAAAACAGTACATTTTAATTAAGTGGAACAAACAGTATAAAACTATCCTACAACTTGTAACTACGTAAGTACTATTACTTACTATACTACGTAACTTGTAAGTACTATTACTACGTAACTTGTAACTATGTAAGTACTATTGGCCGAATCAGATATCTTGACGGCTGTGTGATAGCTACAAGTTACGGATAACCCAATCTTGACTGAAACTTACTTCACACCAACGCGAGCATTGGGTTGTGTTTTGGGTTTTTGGGTTTTATTGGGTTTTCCACAGTTTGCAGCTAAAATTACTACCAGGTACCAAGAATTTTAATACAAAGATAGCATTAAAGGAAGCATCGAGAAGAAATTGAAAGGATTAATTAAGAAATCGCGAAAATGAAAACTGTTGCTTTATGTTTTCTGACGAGTCACTGTATTTCACAGATTTTTTTCACGATTTCTTGATTGGCTCCGTAGCAAAAGTTATTCATAATTATGAGAATATACAGTATACACCTTTGAAAATCCTTTTTACAAAACTTGACAACAATCTATAAATTTACGGTTTACGTTTTTTTTAATGTATTGTATTTTAAATTACATATCCGGTGATTCGGTAAATTAATCGCGGTATTCATGAAATCCTTCACGTAAAGAATTAATGGTTGTAGATAGAATATGATTTGTTGTCGAATCTTTTGAACCGCTGTCCCCATTGAAGACTTCTAGTAAAAACTTTCCACTCCAAAATATTGTGAAGGCTACGGCGCCGGCTATCAACATGCTGAAATATTTGTGAAAAAAGGTTACTAAATGCTAGAAGATTTCAAAAAGTCACGAACGAAATAGTGCGTAGCATGCCTAATCGTAACCCGGCGTAGTCGTAGCAGTGCTACGCCAGTATGCTTTAGTTAAATTTTGTCATCATCCATCCATCAGCCGTAGAACATCCACTGCTGGACATAGGCCACCCCTATGGACATCCGATTGGGCCGGTTGGAAGCGGTCTGCATCCAGCGCGAATAATTGTTCGAAGAACATAATATAGTCGATGTGGGCGTAAGGTTCTCGAACGAAGACCACGGACCAGCAAGCGTAGGACGTCCACCAGCTAGGTGCACTGACGATATAACAAAGAAGTTTATTGCAAACTAAACAGTTTTACTCACAGACCATCCATCTTCGTGCAATTCAATGCAATTCAATAAAGGGATCTATATTGCGTCCTAATATAGATAAATGCTATATTATGAGGTACACTGGATCTTCGTGCTATTTTTTTTTTAAATATTGTCTTGGTTATTTGGTAGATTGAATGCAGTCTGATTAGACCGAATTCTAGCTTTAAATTGATTTATGTAATATTCTGTTCTGATTCTTATAGGTCCAATAAAATAAACATTCATTGTTGTATTGTTTTATTACCATGACTCACTTGCAAATTCTTTATTACATAATATAGAACTGGTGATTTAACAGATGAGATAATACGATTATACTGTCATGGGACAGCTACAGCCACATGCATTCTCTTTCTGATTTTTTTTTTAGATTTCTCCTAACGAAGATAAAATATTTCGATAGAAATTGGACTTATTTATTATTTGTGTAAAAATATCCTTTGTTTTGCATAATGATACTTATTTTTAGCTTAACGTATCTTTACCACTTATTATCGTGTTCGACGGCCACAAAAAAGATAAAGAGATGATATCAAAACAGTAGGTAGGTACGCTCATAGTTGACTGCGTGTTTGTCAGCGATAACTGAAGTTTGTCAACGTTTGGGACTGTCTCGGTTGGGTGACCACAAGGTGACCACATATGGTATTTCCAACTGAGCGTTACCGTAGCCGTGAAGCGTAGTATGAAGCCGTGGTGGTCTAGACGTAGTGACACCCACCTTGCAATCGTGAAGTCGTGGGTTCAAATCCCGGTCCCGTACCAATGAGTTCTTTGGAATTTATGTACGGAATTTCACACCACTGGCTTTTCGGTGAAGGATAACATCGTGAGGCAACCTGCATATGTCCGTAGAAGAAATTCGATGGTGTATGTGAATCCACCAACCCGCACTGAGCCAGCGTGGTGGATATGGCCCAATCACCCTTCGTGGGTAGGCCTAAGTCCTGCAGTGGACTATTAAAAAGGCTTGTACAGTACAATTACCGTAGCTCGGATGAAACGTTAAATTGTAGGAACCCGGTTGTTCTAACCGTTTAACCATGTCAGAGGCCTTCAAAAATTTCTTATTAAATTCCCGGCCTTACGAATTTGCTTATTTATAGGTAGATACTCGGCTGGAAAATTTAAAAAAACCCATTTCGCCATACGAGGAGCAAATGGTAACAGTCGGAGGAGACCTTCAACCATTCAAAACTGTATTATCCCAGAAAAATCCCTTTAAACTTTAACATTTTGTTTTTAAAATACTAAGCTACCGAGCAAGCCATGCAAAGGTACTGCGGTTCCAACCGTGCGGATAAGGATCGTATATTTCCGAAGGGACGAACGATCGTACTCGTTTTTTAATGATTTGCTCGGCCGTCGGTGGAGGCTTGAGTTTCTCCACAGAGTCCAGGACATATTGTCCACCCAAATATACTGTTGCCAAGACGACACCAAGAATCAGAGCACTGAAACAATATAGAAAATTTTTACTGTTATCTCGGTTGCAAAACTGAGCTGCCCATCTTTACACGCTGTCGCGCATGGCACAGTTGTGAAACTATTGAAAATGTTTGCCACGTCGCGCTACTGTCCGCATGACGCGTATTTCCGTCAAATGCTGTAGACGGCACTCCCGATTGGTGATCGAGGTTAACGTAAGTAGTAAATCAAGGAAATCACGCATTACTTGGTAAGTTTATAAATAAATATTTTAAATATTTTGGGACATCTTACACACGGTCTCTGACCCCAAACTAAGCAAAGAGACTCCGCCAGAGACTGATATAATACATATAATTATTTTTAAATACATACTTATATAGATAGTAATTAAATAACACCCAGACACAGAGCAAACACTTATGTTCATCACATAAATATTTGCCTAGGGTGGGGATCGAACCCACGCCTCTTTGATCCAGAAGTTAGGGTCACTAACCACTGAGCCACCGAGGCAATCAAAAATATTATAAAGAGAGGAACGCGAGTTTCTTGCAGGGTCTCTGTTGGCTAGGGCTTTTCGAACCAGTGCAGTATAAGTTTTCTTTATGGAGTAAAGAACTTGAGAGTGCATCAGTCGTCTAGAAATACTCTCTTAGTGCATTTAAATAAACTAGCGAGTTCTTACGTATGCCATTGCCGGCGCATTCTGTTAGGTGGCAGTTCAACCTTATTGTTTCTTATATTTATCTACATCACATCGTACTATCACATACTATAACATCGACATCGAGTAGATCCTTTATTGTCAGGAGAGTCTATTTGGTGTTTTATTTCATTTTAATCATTCAGTCAGTGCCAAATTTTGATAACATATTTAAAAATGATTTTATCTTATACCTACTCATAATTAATAAATAATTACTATGATAACACAAAAAGATCGATGAATAAATAAAAAAATAAATAAATAATAATAAATAAATTTCTGTACTCAGATGCATATAACAAATATATAATCACACGCTTTGCATGGAAAATCAGGTCTTGCGCATCTTAACTTTATGAATTTAGACTGCGCCTTAACTATTGTTTGCCTCTAGATCCTCAGAGCAAATAAAAACATCAAGAGGGAATGTTGAACAGTCAAGTGAAGCCGGTTTTTTATACATGTGTGAGTGCGTCACTGCCACGCCACCATAGTTCGACTGACAAGCCAAGGCGTAGTTTCCTTGCACGTTGATGTGTGTGTAATTGTCTTTACACAGCGAGGTGTAGTTTTGGTCGGCCTCACTTGTTTGTTCACAACATTATCTCTTGATTTTTTTATTTGCTCTGAGTCTAGATCTAACAATATAATACTTACACTCCAGCAACGACCATTTTCCAACAATTAAATAATAGTTACACTGAACTTCAAAATAATTAATTTAATAATTTTATTATTCACCGACGCTGGTGCAATACGTAGTGCTAACTTCACCCGCAAATACATTAATGAAAATATAATTAAGTAACGCGAGTTTGTTTTCATTTACCATGTTTATTGATTCTTAATATGGATGTATTGAACTTTTCATGCGTTATTTATGAGTCTGTTGGTGATATATTTACTAACATAACTTTAACAGCAGATTTCATATTCAAATTTTTATTTGTAAGAATGAAGGGTAAGTAGGTAGGTACTTATAAGTGGTATCTACTGGTATTAAAACTACTTATAACTTCCTATTGAAATAATCGACTATAAAGTATGTTAATTATAATTCTTTTGATAGGTATGTATAAAATAAGCATTTCACAGCTTCTTTACAGCGTTTTATAGCTGAAGCTGATCGCTTGTAATTGAAATTCAAATAGACAGAAATTATTTCTAGATGCCACCGGATATAGTCTGGCCACATAATTCTACCTATCGTTATGACTATCTTTGAAGTTCTGTCGTGTATGTTGGACTATACTATAATGGTGAAAATATCAACTTACTTATACATTTTTTTCAAGGTTTCCACGAATTCAGGATTTGCAAATTTGTGTAGAAAGCATGTGCTGGGAATCTTTCAGCTTTTATAAGATAGCAAAGGTCTGCGCAACTAAGAGCTCTTAGGCCCTTGGGCCTTTTTAACAGTCCACTGCTAATCTTGGGCCTACCCACGAAGAGCGATTGGAATTTATTTATTCACCACGCTGCGCGCTGATCTATTTAGTGCTGGTTAGTGAATTCACATACGCCATTGAATTGTGTCTACGCATGCAGGTTGTCTCACAACGCTTTCCTTCGCCGAAAAGCCAGTGGTGTGTAAATCTTCCGTAGGTACATAAATTCCACAGATCTCATCTAAACCGGGCTTGCCCCACGCCTTACGATTGTAGACCACCACGGCTCTCTTACGAGCTTGTATCTTATTTTTGTCAAACATTTCTATCGACTATTTTTTTATCTTTCTCATAGAAGTTAAGATCAAGCGTAAGCGATCTACTTTTTAACATGGCGATTTTGATGTCCAGACATTGGTTTTCGTCTACAGGTTGCATTTTTCAAGAATATCGACGAACCTTGGTACACAGTTTTTATATTTACTAAGTAATCGATTTTTTTTATTTAGCAAATTTATTAAGTATAGCAGGTGCCCGGTTGTGGACACTGACCCGATTGTCGCCATCAAGAAAATAAATATATAAATGATTGTTTGAGTAAATCTCAAATTATATATATTTTTTTAAATATTATAATTATGAACATTAAACTGTCAAATTAATCGTTAAAATTCAGTGGCCACAAATGATACTAAGATGGCCACAACACCGGGGCACCTGCCTGTCTTCATTCTATCAAAATTATCGAGTATGAACCAAATTGATCAAGAGCGAGTTGAGATATGAATATAGGCTTATGAATATTCAGTTAAAGAGATGCGAGATCTACTGTTCGGAAAAGTACTAGTAGGGTAAAACTATACAATACGCCCCACTTTTTTTTAAACATCGATAAAACCTTATTAATAAAGCATTTGCTAAATTTTGTGGCGTTAAATTAAAAAGCAATAATTTATATTTGGTAATACACCTCAATTTTAGTCTCTAAAAATAGTACGTATTTCTTACTTTTTCCGGATAAACAAATCGTGGGAGCTATCAGACTTATAGCATATGAACAAAATAGGAACTCCCATTTTATCAGACCTTTAGACACGTTAAAAAATAATTTATAACATCATCATGTAATTGCTATTGTGATATCATTGATAGACATTTTAGAAAAATCATCAGAACAGCTATTGGCTCTTCCAGCACCATCACAAGCAACACCTCAAAAAATATGCGCATTCTAAGACCCTTGAACAGACACCATCAAAAGTTTTGTATTTAGGTTTGGTTATAATTATTTGGCGTTTTTAAACGATCATTTAAATACTATAATGATATTTTAAAAACCTTAAGTGGGGCGTTTTGTATTGACATTGCTTGACAAGATGCCTTACTTGTATTACAAAATGCCCCGGTGTAAAAAAACAAACAAATCATGAATATTTTAATGTTTAATTGTTTTTTATATATTTTATATTATAGTTTAGCTAAATATCTACTTCATAATTTATTATAAATCTCTTATAATTATATGATGATTAATAATTCAAAAGTTAGTTTAATAGAGATTAACTTTCAATTCACACATTTTTAACTTATCTTATTATAATTCAACTCCTTTCTACTTCAACTTTAACTTATCTTATTATAATTCAACTCCTTCAATTTCTTCTTTCTAGTTTTTTCTCTACTAGCCTTTTTTCCATGAATAAACAGCTATTACATAGCGGTTTATACATTCTACAGAAATCATGCCGCCAAAGAGAGCACGAAGAGCACTTTATCCTCTATTGATTAAAATATTTTTCCATGCATTCTACACATCTATTCTCTTCGTCCTCTGCGGATATCTTTTCATCGGAACTATATTGCTTCATTTCTTCTTTCAGTAGTAAATAACAATCTATCCGATGATAAATATAGGTATAAAATTGTAGGTCTTTGTTGTTTAGTTCTTTAATTTGCTGGCTTTTTACTTTTCATGTCTTTTAAAACTTTTTCTTTTTATTTTTCTTTGGAAGATTTACTTATTTTCGATGGTTTTTTGATTTTTTTATTAGCTTTCGTTTTGTTAATATATTCTGGGGATGTCAGAATCACCACACTTAGTTTTTTCTTTAAATTAATTGTGGGTAGTTTGTCAAAGTTTTGGCCAAAATCCATCCTGTGTTTTGACACAGGATGGATTTTGGCCAAAACTTTTGATGGTATCTGTTCAAGGGTCTTAGAATGCGCATATTTTTTGAGGTGTTGCTTGTGATGGTGCTGGAAGAGCCAATAGCTGTTCTGATGATTTTTCTAAAATATCTATCAATGATATCACAATAGCAATTACATGATGATGCTATAAATTATTTTTTAACGTGTCTAAAGGTCTGATAAAATGGGAGTTCCTATTTTGTTCATATGCTATGAGTCTGATAGCTCCCACGATTTGTTTATTCGGAAAAAGTAAGAAATACGTACTATTTTTAGATAAAATTGAGGTGTATTACCCCTTGATAACTGGGGCATCTTGCAAATATCTAATTACAAAATGCCCCACCTCAAAAGCCGGTGCCTTGATGGCACCGGCTTTTGAGGTGGGTGGTTTGGTTTGACGTTAATAATTGTGAATAACACGCCAAATCGTAGGTTATTTATCAATGATTTCGTATTTTTCATTGTAATTTTGAAAATAAAAGCAGCACATAAGATTGGAAAATTTGTATGGTACGCACCACAATATGGTTCAAGGACTAATTTACATATTTTATCACTATTTCAAAAATAAATGCAAAGATCACGTGCTCGCGTCAGAAAAGTTGAAAAAGTACTGGCGGCCATGCATGTGCCTTTTCGTGTCGTCTATCTCCATCTGTGTGAGTGTGAGAGCGGTGGGGCCTCTTGTCTGCTGGGGCGTATTGTATAGTTTTACCCTACCATATTTGATTACACATAGTGATAATTATGTGCGATTCGTCATTGGTGTATCACTTATCCAGGTTTCAGTCTTACGGTGATAACGATGTCTCTCGATGAACTATATTTTTGGGACGTCGTAGGTACCTAAATAGGACAAAAAATAAATAATAACACACATAAAAATAATCTAGCTTTATTCACATAATTGTATCAATATGTACAATTGTGTAACTAAACTGTACTTAACTAATATTGAGCCTAATTTATAAAAAATGTTTTACGTAATAACTTTAATTTCTATTGCAAAAAAGGCTAATAAGTAAGTATATTCTATACATTGTTTTACTACCATCACGATCCCATTGCAAAATGATAAAGGCGTCAATTCTTTGAATTCCTTCTAGGAGATGAACATTATAAAGTACTTGAATTTATTGAAAATGACTGTGTAGATGGTCAGTCAGTGGTGAAGGCGTTGTTGTAGTGGAGAACCCAGACGAGCCCCCTCCTTGGGACATGTTCATGAGATACTTGGTGGTCCAGTAGGCGCCGAATGCCAGGAGCCCGGTGATGAGTATACTGGAAATTATCACAGGTATGCTGTTAACCAAAAATAACACTTTATACATAACTAGACTTTGCCCGTGCTTACTAAGTAGCTTATGACACAAATAATGTGGCTTTCTAATTTTCTATCGATAAAAGAATTATTAAAATCGGTTCAGCAGCCCAGAGATTACACCTTACCACCTCACAAACTCATAAATTATATAGTAACGCTGCAAATTCTACATCTCAGATGCGAATAGCATAGGAATAGCATGTAGGTACATGGAGCCATCTTAACTGGTACTTAATTATACTATGTTTCAATGATAAGCACAAACAAAATCACAAGAAACGTGTTACTATGCTAGCCACGACAAACTAAAGCCAAAACCTATGGAACTCTTAGTTCGACCACGTGAATTTAGAAAGTGAGAGACCATCAGGGAGAACCGCAGTCGATAATTTTCTGCGATGTTTTTCTCTATCATTTGAAGATAACTGTAATAAACATCTTCAAATTTTCAGTTGCTTGCCTTTGTTTGGACTCGGATGCAGAATTTAGGATCAGAACCCAATTGTATTTGGGTTGAATTAAATAATTATAAATTGTATGATTTTTGATGTTCTAATTACTAATATTATTGTATGGTCAAATTGGACTTAACTGTTGATTCAATATTTTTGTCATTAGTATTAAGATCTAAATGTAACACAGTTCAACAATAAATGTTCTTTGACTTTGACTTTGAATTGAAAGATTTAAATGCTAAAAACTCAATATACTAAGACTGTTAGGAACCTATGAGTTAGAAACTTATTTTACCACTGTAGAGCAGATTTGACTTGCTATATCAGCCAAAGTCATCTACAAAATAAATATCCGATCACTGTCCTACTTAATAGGTAACGCCATTCTATAGTCATCGAAAATTTTAAGGTTAGAAGTTATGAAATCTAAATTCACAAAATAATATCGACGGGAACTTAATTTTTTCATAAAACTAATACTATAACTATAACTAGACATTGCGTGCTTTGCCCAATACGAAGAGATTAAGTATTGCGTGGGTTACTTACAATCCGAGTGGCATTGTTAGATTAGGACAAATATCAAGTCTTCACTGATAAAACAGTCTCACACATGGTAGGTACCCGCGAGGTATTGAATAGTCTAATATTTGACATTGTCTTTTATATTAGCTATTTCTTTAGGCTTGCCTCCTACTGTAAAGCGAGCAATGTCGAAATATAAGCTATTTTATTTTGTTCCAGTGAAAATATTCCAAGAAGCGGAGTAAGCATAAACAAACATGAGCAAATAAAGCTCTAAAAATATTTTAGTTTTATGTTCTATTAGTATTTTATTGTTTATTTTTAGAGCAATCATGATATATAAAAATATTTTACCTGCGCCTGTATTTAGACTACGTACTAGGGTATGCAATATCGATCTCGTGAGATCCCGATCCTTCGAGGTCTCATTTCATTTTTCAAAATCAATCTCGGAGCATAAAATGATAAAATCTTGGCCTTGGATTTTGGCGGTGGAAGTCCGTGATCCACTGCGCTATCATACTGAAAAAGAACAACAAAATATGCGGGACAAGAGGGAGGATTGCAAGCATGCCAAAGCTGCTTTCCCTACCCCCTGAACAGAAACATTTCAAACGATCTATTGAGGTTGCAGCGATAAGACCTCCGACTTATGGTAGGGCTCATCAATGGTCACTGCAACTAGTCATAGTCATTTATTAACTTGTTCATATATTTAACTTAAATAGTCACATGTATAAACTGGGCGCCACCGACAGCCCACTCTGTCGTGGTTGCCTGGAGGAGAATGTTACGGTAGAGCTTGTTTTGTGACATTGCAAGGCCACGGCAGAAACTGTAATCGCTTGCGGGTTGCATGACGCTACTATTGCTTTGTCATCAGCATAGACATCATCATCTTCATCGCTATCTAGTACACCATCGAAGCCACTGGAGCAGTTATGCCAGCGGCCCAGAGCCACGCTCCATTATTTTAAGGAGCTGGGCTGGCTCGGCTAGACGATGGAGGGGGAAATGCACAAAACATCCCATGCGGGACGTTAGATATAGACTTATCGCTCCTACATCGAATAAGAATAAAAAGATCTCTGCCGATATTGATGACATCGAGGTGCAGTAGCCAGTGACGCATAACGCGTGTTCTCTGCGCGCGAGTGGATATGAATTTACGTGCTGCTGTAAAATCAAAATAGAAGTCTTCAAAATATACTAGAATGTACAAATTAGAAACTATTACGATAGTTGATACAAATGTCTCTCAAACTCATAAAATATGCGATGCTAAATTTAAACGTTACCGTGTGCATCAAGGTTTATATCAATTATGTGTAATGTTGAACAAACACGAATTGAAAAGAATGGACCACATGATACTCCTGCAATGCATAACTAGAATAATGGTGAAGTCGTCACAATCATGTTTTGAATTTCTTATTAGATCACTTCTATTGATGATCGTATCCGAAATATTGAACTGCGCAATAAAACAATGACTACAGAAGAAGGTCTATTGATTTATTTTTACAAGCTTTTATTTAGTTTCAGCCATCCCGTTGTCTACCTGTAATCATTTTAAAGGTGACGTCCACAAGTGGTATATTATTCAGAGAAAAATCGAACCAAGATGATATATACATCATTTGAAAGCTTGTTATATGGGCTTCCCAAAAATATTTAATTTAGATTTTTTCACCCCTCCAATTTTTTTTGGAATATGAAAAAGAAATGTATGAGAAATAACAATACAACTTATTATTTTTACTAGTTTAGCAATAATAAAGTGCTTCTATCGTTATTTTACTTGCATTCGTAGCTGATTCTTCCACATTCATCTCTTAATTTGCTAAAATTAAAAATTATAACCTATCAGTGTGACCAGTTAGTAGGTACAATGTGACAAAAAAATCACTTAAAAAGTGTGTCTAATTGGTAAAAATGCTTTTATTTAACAATTTGGAGGTTACTTAATCAGGGCTGCTAGAGATAAACTACCTATTGAGCGAAATATATTATTTTTTTTCTAATAAATTCAAAATTAATTTTAAAAAAATCGGAGGGCTCTTTTTTGTTTTTAACTGTTGCAATAGACTCAGAAAAATATGAACTTTCTCGAAATGTAACGAGTGTTGTGGTTAGAATTTTTGATTATTATTATACCAGCCTCCATACATTTTGTGGACATGTCCTTTGATCCACTTCCCAGTTTTCGATTAAATAAATAAATATTGGGGACATGTTACACACGGTCTCTGAACCCAAACTAAGCAAAGCTTGTGATATGGCTGCCAGAGACTGATACACTACATATACATATTTAAAATATATACCTGACATTTTGCTTACATATGTAAATTGCGTGACAATGCAATATTATGATGACATGGACCATCTGATGTTGGAGCTAGAAAGTAGCCAGAGAACTTTGCAATGAAACGATCAAATTTGGGCTCATTTGAATCATCTTGACGAGTAGTTTGTCTTTCAATGGTAACCAGGGTCTGATAATGGAGCTGGAAGATGGTCCTAGGAACTCTGTAACGAAACGACGCAAACCCATCGAGTTTCGGCTCGTTTGATTCGTCTTGGCGAGTACATGTTCAGTAAAAACTTGTTTTAAAAAAAGGGTTTTTTTAAGTTATTTTTCATACCTAGTGCTTTTCACACTAGGTTTTCGTCTAATACGGGTATCCCAGGTGGCGCCACCAACGCCATAAGTTGGTAGAATAAACACAACTTATGGCGTTGGTGGCGCCACCTGGGATACCCGTATTAGACGAAAACGCGTGAAGATGCGAACTAGCTCAGTTGGTAGAGCATCGGGCCGATGATCTGAAAGAGGTTCAAGTCCTGCGTTGGCGACTTTTGGAAATGTTTATCACAAACATAGCTCATTGAAAAGCAGGTCTCTTAGCAGTCGAACAGAAATTGATTTAAATCGTGCAATTCGAAACTAATAGATATAGTAGAGTATACAACTACAACTTTAGCGTACGTTGGGTACGTATTATTATTATCTTATCACTAGGTCATTTTATAGGCTATGACGTTGTAAAACTACTATTCTAGAAGGAAATACTAATAAATATTCTATAAACAAAATGCCTTGTCGATGTATCTAAGTATAAACCGTAAGACAAAAGTAGGTATAATCAGGCAAACTTGACCGTCTCATCATTTCATCAAAGCAAGTTTAATAATGACTAGTTTTTTCTTTTCTACATTTAAGCCGGAAACATACTATCGGACGCGGCTTACGGACGCGACTGACAGCTGCGACTTAGCAATGTGCACAGTCTTAAGACATCCGGTGTGCCAGATCGCTCTCGGACGTCCGAACGCTCTCGGACGTCCGCGACTTACGAGTATGTCCGATAGTGTGCACGGCTCAGTGTACTTTCATAGTCTAGGTCGCGGCTGTCAGTCGCGTCCGTAAGCCGCGTCCGATAGTATGTTTCGAGCATTGAGGAAGAAATTCGAGCTTTAGTAGCTTGATACGAAAACTTACCGCAAATGCCATCCAAAGAGAATACAAAACTGTCATAGGACCCAAGTCGTCAACTTGGTCAAAGAGGTTACATAGTCTTTACGTGTCATTGGTATTCTCAAGTTCCGGGTTAGTATGCGCGTCATGAAATTTCTTTCGTAGTATCAGAACGAGACAACGTTATGGCAAAATATATATCTGTCACTTTTTCACACGTTGAAACGACTTCTTTTCGTGGTCGCATGCTTGGCTCAAATTACTCTTTAGCATAGACGAAAATTGTCTTCTCTGTCTACGCTCTTTAAGAATAATAGTAATAAAACCTAAGAATAAAACTCATTGTTTTTGGCATTGAAAAGGAAATGCTCTTTGGTTACTTATTTCTTTGATTTGTTTTGATACAATTCCTTCCTCAATGTGATACAAGCACTTTTGAAGTCACCTATATCTCTAAAGAAGACAAGACATAAAATTATAAACTAATTCAATGACCCCTTTTTTTAGCTTGAATTCTTTTTATTGTTCAAAAATGAAATGAAACTACTCTAAAAATGGTTAAAATTTTCCTGAATCTATTCCTCAAGTTGGTAAGCATAGGCGTTGTGACTGCGACAGCATTTCTTTGGACTGATGCCACTGTGAATGACAGACCAAAGTTCCGAGATGAGCAGACCCTTATTGGAGGCATGATTTGGAGCCAAATGATCATTATAATGGGCCTGATTATCACTGACGTCATGGGTGAAGACCTCAACGTGATGGTGCAGTCATATTATCAAATATCTGGAATTGCACTGTGTAGTTTCACTGCTGTGTTTTTGGTAAGACTCATGTGTCCATAAGTATCCATTTAATATTCCAGTCTGAAAGAATACTGACTAGTAGATACCTCAGTTTTATTAGAGCCTACAAAACTGTCCATATCCAGTAACCTTATTTTTTTTTAAATAGTTTTGCGTTTTACTACACACCGCCTGATGTTAAGCAGATATGCGGTCTAGGATGTAGCACGCTTACCTAAAAGATACCTATTTACTCGAGATTTGAAGACACCTACATTGTACTTTAACGGAAAGACAGACTCAGGCAAAGCGTTCCACATTCTGGCAGTTCGTATGAGGAATGTGGACTCAAAACGCTTGGTTCTAACGCGTGGGATGTCCACCATAAAAGGGTGGCGCTTTGGTCGCGTCTGTCTAGCCGTACGATAGAAGAAAGGGGCAGGTGGGACCAGATTGTGCAACTCCTGGGCGCACTCACCGAAGTGTATCCGATAGTAGGCTGACAGACACGCCACCCTACGTCGATGTTCGAGACTTTGCAGCTTCGACTCAGTCAAGATTTCGTTGCCTATCAGCCTCCTGGCTCTCCTTTCAATGGACTCCAAATTAAGCCTCTAACTGGTATTTGGAATGGCCGAGCCATCCCAAAGGTGAGAGCAGTATTCCATGCAAGACCTGACTTGCGCTCTAAAACGACTAAGCAGTGGCTCAGGTGTGAAATACCGTCTCATCTTAGAGAGAACACCAAGTTTTTTTGAGGCTAATTGGGATTTTGACTCTATATAAGTAGTTTCAGACTGTTAGTTACCGCAACGGACACACCACGGAAAACAGGAGACAATTGGAAGGGCCTCTTTTTGGCCGAAAACAAACAGCTTTGAGTTTTCGTAGCATTAAACTTGACCAGGTTAGCATCACGCCAGTCAGATACCGCCTCCAGACTCAAGTTGAACCGTTCGACCATAGCCTCTCTGAGTGACTCGATCTGTGGCCCGCTCGTTCCTGCTTCGGATGTGTAGCTCTCCATGACTGTACTGTCGTCTGCGTACCCAAAAATACCAGGCTTTAGCAAGTCGTTAATATGCAGTAGGAAAAGCGTCGCAGAGAGCACTGATCCCTGAGGAACACCGGCATTGATAGCCATTTGGTCTGACGAGAAGCCATCTACAACCACTCGTATCGACCGATTCCTCAAGAAATCTGATATCCATGCGCAGAAATCAGCAGGAAGGCCGTAAGATGGAAGCTTGCCAATAAAGCTCTCATATATCACTTATATGCGCTCATAGTGTAGTTTGAATAGGTGTTTGACAGCGATTATCGAAGTTAAGCAACGATCGGCACGTTTTGTCTACGGATAGGTGTCCGCAGCTGGCATTTTCCAATTGCGCCCTACCGTTACTCGGATGACACGTCAAATTGTGGGTTTTTGCCGTTGAGCCATGTTAGAGGCCTCCAAGCGGCTTAAAACTCTTACACCATGGCTAGCCACCCACCCTGTACGAGCTTACTTACTAACCTTATTTTAAGAACACATTTCCATTGAATCTTCTAATACCTAAGTATGATCTAATTTAAATCGATATACCTGAAACATTCTCTTTTGCAGGCGATCAGCCAGTTGAATAGACGAAGAAATCAAGTAGAAAACGAAATACAACCTGCCCTGTTTGAATATGATTATAATGATAGGATATATATAAGCATAGCTCTGCTAAGTTTCATGGTTGCCATTATAATGATGATAGACTTTATAGTGTTGCTATATTTTCGTATATTATAGATATATGTATTCTACTTTCTCATTTTACTGTTGAGACAATCTATAAAGGCGTTCTAGTATCTAATTCGTGGTCTTATTCAGAAACCATCGGGCTCGTAAGCGGAGTTTCTTCGTTCCTTGGTCTAAACAAGAACCTCTATTTTGGAGATAAGTTCGTAAGATTTGACAACATTTCAAATTTTTAACATAGTTATATTTATTTATTATCTGAAAGAATATTGCAAAATAACTTATACGTATTTTTTATTTTTCCAATACGACTTATATTTTCCGTAAAATTAAGTTTTGAAAAGTAGCTTATTCTAAAAGGACGTAACTGCAAAATTTAGGACTCGTAAACAATTTTACTGAAGCCACATTAGAAAAAAATAGGTGCTAGCGTTGCTGTCACTATCAATGCCAATCAATCCGTCACAATTCATAACAAATAGGCCGGGAGGTCAGTGCAAAAAGTCCACTATGTACCGCGGTATACTATGGGAAGAAAAATATAAAAAAAGTTTAACAACTGCCAATCACCTGAAATATGTAACAGGATCTGCCATACAGGCTTTAAATTAGCACCACTTAAAAGAAGAAGAATAAGTAGTACTAGTTCCAAGATACTTATAACATTCAAACGGATTCTTCCACCAAATGCTAGGGAACCCAACTGACTGACTCCAGGGTATTGATGTACACCATTTTGATAACTTAATACCAATAATTCAGCTTTTGGAAAGTATTTGCATTTTTTGCGTTTACCTCTCGGGCTAAAGCAAAATAAGTAATTTGAAAATGACACTGACATTTTATTTTTAAACTACATTTTATGTGTCAACACTGTCAGTGTAAACTGTCATTTTATATTGCTAGTATTTTTTTATCATTGGCAACTGAACTTTTAGTATAAATCCCGAAACGACTTGGGTGAGAGTTTTTATCTAATATCTTAGCAGTTAATGCACTAAAAATTTTGAAAAAATAAGCATCATGATCAGCATCCCGTTAAGTCGAAATGGTTTTGGAATTTCATAGCCTTGTGAAATATGAAAACTTGTCAATTCTCGCTTGAGCTTTTGATGAAGGTGATAAAAGATATTTTAAGGTTAAATAGCCCACTTGCATCTCCTGGTGTTGATTTTTACGAACAAATGCAATGATTCGCATTTAGCTATAATAGCTTCACCATTTTTGTAATGAGAATGTTCAGCATCAGGACAGTTTACCGTTTGATTTAAAAAAATATAGTCCATTGAAATGTTACAATTTAAGCCCATATTAAGCCCGATTACAGAAGCGCCAGCGTAACTAAATTAGCTAAATAGCATAGTTCTGTTTCTTTTTCACTTTAGGCATTCGATAGAGAGAACGCTTTTTACTCTGCTATTTAATTTACGCTGGCGCCTCTGTAATCCGGCTTAATATTACATTTGTTAGAGGACGCAATTTTATTTTTGAGACGTGTGTCAATAGAAGCTTTTGAAATTTTGTGGGGTTGCCGCCCTTGTCCCCCGGCCGCCATCTTGGAAAAAGTGGTGCAAACAATTGTCGCGATACCTCGGAAACTACGCGTCCTACAAAAAAAATCTCATAAGTTGTAGCAAATTGCTTTGCCTACAAATATGTCAAATTATAACTTTTCCCTAAATTTAAAATTAAAAAAGATACATGCATGAAATTGAGAAAATTTATATAAAATTGTATTCACTTTTCTTGGGGTTCAAGTCGTGCAAGGGGGCAACGCCACAAACTTGGGGTTAAGCTTCTATTGACCCCCCGCACATGTCTCAAAAATATAATTGCGTCTTCTAACAAATGTAAAGCTCATGTAACATTTAAATGGACAAATAATACTCGAAATCCCTCTAGAATTGAGTGTGAAGCATAGAGGATATATTTCAAAACCCTTACTTGATAATATAATAGAAAAACAGATATATGGTAGGAAGTGAAAAAAGAAAAAAATATTGTATTATAAATATTTATGACACAGTTCTGAATATGTGGCATTTCAATTCAATTCATTTCAATTGTGTGCTGTAAAAAGAGAGTAAGTATAACTAATTATTTAACCCAACTACAGGAAAATTGCTATTGTAATAAGGTATCAGTTATTACCAGTTCGTAATCAAATATATAATGGGCCTGTTTCTTTTGTGTATTATACGCAATATAGTAAAAATGTACTAAAATAAGCATTGGTTTCCGCTTAGGGTAAAAAAGGGTAAGTCAGCCCATGTATGTCCACCTTTAGATACCAAATACAAACACTTCTTACTGATATTAAAAAAACGCCGAAAAAACTAACACAATAGACGGTTAACAAATCACCACAGCTTATTTAAGCGTTAACAACACAGTTTACGTCGTAGTTACAGCGTGCGTCTACCGCGTGACAATATATTTTATTATTAATTGTTCTTGCCTGAATTTGGTAAATGTTAGACGAAAATTGGTTACTCTTTTATAACGGATGCATTTTAGTAACGGAATGAAAAGTTAACTCAATATCATTTTCTTGTAGTCTTTTAATTTTATTAAAATTTAATTTTGCTAATCATAAAGATTCTTAAATATTGTCCAATTGTCACCACCAGTAACATTAAAGGTGATGACAACTGGGAATGATATCTCTCAATTTATCGAGTAAGTAAAGTTACGACAATTTAGTCACTGGGGTTTCTGATTTGGAAGTTTAATGTATTTCGTCGTTTTAGTTTTAGATCTGGCACACACTATTATATTTTCAAAGTTTCGTTAGTGAGAAAGTCTACATATCATTAGATAATATATTCGATGATTTGCAGTCAGCCAACTCACACTCCTCCAGCAGGATGATATAATAAAATGGCCTGATACTTCTCCGTACTTACCTCACTCTCCCTTTTTTGTTTTACGGATTTAACTATTGTTTTCACATACACATATAAGAACACTAGTACCGAAATCAACTAACATGGCAAAGGTTCTTTTATTATTTATTAGTGTTTTAACATTGCATATTATTGAAATTAATACTGCTAAGGACTATGTAAGTATTTTCATGAATATTGCAAATGACACATCGAACTTTGACTGAAGATTTTTTATGAGATTAATCAGAAACTAAAATTTCCGTAGATAAACCTAAGTAAATACAAAAGCCTAGTAAATTCGTAAATAGAATGTAAAAGACTGTGCAAGCAATTGATGCAAAATAAAATAAATGGAACAATCTTCCAGCTTTCCTGTTTCATAAGAGATACAATCGAAAGATTTGCAAGATCAGAGTAAATAAGTATATTTTAAGTACGTGCTTCATCTTTGACCACAACGTCATTAGACGAATTAGCGGTTAAGCGCGAACTTATTTGCGTTAAAAAAATGCGAGGAAAGTGTCTCTGTTTCGGCTGGCAAAATTTTCCGTGGCATCTCCAAAATATAACATAACTTGCCAAGTATTTTTCGATGTCGCGCATTTGGTTGGAATATTATTTTTAGGTCCAGTATGACATTAAAATTAAATGAAAACTCATTCTAAGTTATAATTTTGGAATAAAAATAATACAATTATTTCACGGGAAATTCATCTTATGATGATTTCAATATACTGAAATACAGAATGACATTATAAATATGTCGGTCACCAATTGGTTTATTTCCTGTGCTTTGTTTTTGTCTAAAAAATCAATGCTTATTGCTTGCAAATACAACCAATAGAAAAAAAAATATCTTCAGTAGTAGGCTTACGCCCCATGGCTGGGATGATGATTAGAAATAACTTTTTTAATCGTTTTCTAGGGATATTTTGACTATAAACTCAACAGTATAGTGAACTGCCCAGGACCCAAACGCAAGGACTGTTGCAACAACAAATTCACAGCAAAAGACAACAGTTTATTGGTTATGGACATGGATTGTACAGAGAACGTATCGCCTACAAAAGTGAGTATATACTTAAAATACTCGCAAAAAATCTGTAAATATCTGTATCTATGTACTACGGGACTAAACGCGCACTGAAAATTTATATAAATTTATGAAAATTTATATATGTTCTTTTATAAAAAATGAATCCCTTATTTCCCTCGGTAACGGCATCACGCGTGAACTGGCGCTAAACGACATCAAAATTAGTGGGACAAATGAAGTTGATATATGAAGTTCACCAGGTCAGCTAGTATGAGATAAAATACCTCAGTAGTATATTGAAACTGAAAAAAAACCTGTTCCATTCAAAGTTTTCGGCGACCCTCAACCAAATGTATGGAACAGCTCTAAACGATGGACACATTCTATGAAACAATCGTAATCGTATAGCCAACTTTTACCGTAAGTCCAACCAAAAGACAAACGTTGGTCCACATATTCTTCTAAGACCCCTAGAATCAATGTCAACATAGTGCCGTTTTTAAAAAAATAGTTTTGCTTTTTCAAGAGATTCACGGTTCAGCAAAAGGTTAAATTGTATTATGCTTGATAATATGTATTATCTTTCATCTAAATAAGGAAAATAAAAGTTTTTCATGTATTATAAATAAAGATGCATTGGTTTTAATGGTGTAGTATGAAGATAATGGCAATATGTCCGAAGTCAAAAGAAACACTCAGTATAGCTAAGAAGCACTTTGTCACTACCACAAACCACCGCCCAGTTTGAGTATTAAAAAGATTAAATTTAAAAAACTTCACCGCAATTCCTACCGCAGCTAACAAAAGAGCTGATATTACTGAAACGGCTAATCTGATTTTAATGAAACATATGTGTACTTTAATACCTAATCTTAGAACACTCCTGATCGATTTAACTTTAAACACACACAAAGATACGCCAAACGTATAACCAAAGAAAGTATAAGGCCGGGTTCCCACTATGCCGGACCGGTAGATCTGACGGAAACCGGACACCGGACAGAATGTTCACATTACACCGGATCCCAGAAGAAAATCGGGCAGTCAAGTACTCACCTCAGTCGAATTTGGAATGGGAGCCGAATGACGTGAGGGGAGCACGCTCGGGGTGAGCGGGGGACATAGATCCGGGGCAAACTGGTTCACATTACTCCGGTCCGGGTGTTCTACCGGCGCTTCGCAGTGACAAAACGCTCGGTCAAAATGCCGGGCTCGGCAAAAATGCCGGACCCGGGATAATGTGAATAGCTTCATATAAATTGTACAGCCACTAGCCCTTCCGGCAGATTTACCGGGGCTGCAGATCTGCCGGTCCGGCGTAGTGGGAACCCTGCCTAACACCCGACGCAAAACGACGGGGGTTTATATAATTATTTTTCGCAAAAAATGGCATGACTGACTTCAGCAGGGTACAGAATTCGCGAATATTTCGCATCCATCGATGTAGCATTTTTCAAATTATGGTTGGTATGTCAAAAATAGTCGATTTTGATAAAATTTAAATGGGACCAATTGCAGTATACTCTTTCCAATAAAAAAAGAATTATCAAAATCGGACTACTATGTAAAAAGTTATGCGTGGTTACAGAGCCAGACAGGTGAAGCCGTGGTGCCTTACAATCGTGAGGTCGTGGGTTCAAATCCCGGTACTGTACCAATGAGTTTTTTGGAATTTATGTACGGAATTTCACACCATTGGCTTTTCGGTGAAGGAAAACATCGTTAGGCAACCTGAATTTGTCAGTAAAAGAAATTCGATGGCGTATGTGAATCCACCAACCCGTACCGGGCCAGCGTGGTGGATATGGCCCAATCCACCCTTCGTGGGTAGGCATAAGTCCTATAGTGGACTAAAAAAAAAAAGGAGGCGTATACAGTACACATTAAAAAAATATACGCGTCGAATTGAGTACCTCCTCCGTTTCGTCGGTCAAAAAGTTTCCACAATCTTCGTCCATATACTTTATTCAGTCGATAATTTTATTTTACAGCTATAAATTTTCTTTCAGGGGAAGGTAGTTGCATTTAAAAATGGACAGAAAGTTCGACTGCAAATGGACAAGCCATGCAACCATGTGTTCATCAGGCCCATTATTATATCCTCATTCAACGCTTCGGAATCCTGCGTCATATCAAAGGTATTTTTTTTTATTTCAAATAGGTTTGCGTTTGACTACACACTGCCTGATGTTAAGCAGATATGCGGTCTAGGATGTAACACGCTTACCTAGAAGATACCTATTAACTCGGGATTTGAAGACACCTACATTGTTCTTTAAAATAATTTAGGTAACCATGCCCTATGAATAAATCCGTACACGTATTTGTGTTCACACACATTGACAAGTCGGAAAAGCATACTTTTCAGGGTAGCCATTTTAAAATTTGAATCATAGTAGTAAATCCATATTTCATCCAAGGACATGTCCACAAAATGTATGGAAGCTGGTATAATAATAATCAAAAATTCTAACCACAACACTCGTTACATTTCTACTACTACAAGTCTATTACAACAGTTAAAAACAAAAAAATAGCACTCCGATTTTTTAAAAATTAATTTTGAATTTATTTGTATAAATAAATATATTTGGCTCAATAGGTAGATTATCTCTAGCAACCCAGATTAAGTAAACTCCAAATTGTTAAATAGAAGCATTTTTACCAATTAGACACACTTTTAAAGGTTTTTTTGTCTTAATTATTGTACCTACTAACTGGTCACACTAGTAGGTTATACTTTATAGTAGCTGATTCTTTTACATTCATCTCTTAATTTTAGCAAATAAAGAGATGAATGTTAAAGAATCAGCTACGAATGCAATTAAAATAACGATAGAAGCACTTTATTATTGCTAAACTAGAAAAAAATAATAAGCTGTATTGTTATTTTTCAAACAAATAAATTTATTTTACGCATTTAAAAAAAATTGGAAGGGTGAAAAAATCTAAATTGAATATTTTTGGGAAGCTCATAAGACAAGCTTTCAAATGATGTATATGTCGCAGGCAATTTGTATGATTCCGCCGTTTACATACGGCGTCGTCAGTTTAAAAACGCTCGCAGTTATGTATAATGCCGAAGGCAAAATGTATATTGCCTTAGCATTTTATATTATGCCGAAACATTTGATCGACAAATTAAACGCCGTATACATAATGCCGAGGCAAATTGAAGTATTTAGTTCTGTTTCTTACCACGCGCGTCGCTGTTGATCAAAACGAACAAAATGACGTCAAGTAGTGGTTTTGTGACCCAAGAAAATATTGAAAATACTACGTGTACAAAAGGCTTTTCGCAAAATACTTGTGAATTTAAAGACATTTATTATAGTAAATTTAAAAAAAGTTACGATTCTTAAACGAAAGCAATAAACACGCCGTGGACAACTTTTCCGTTTTTCGGTACCTAAAAAATACTAAGGTGTCCATAGAATCTGGTGTTCCGAGGACTCCTGAAATATGCAGGAGTCTTCCGATTGTCGCATATCGACCATAGTAAAAAAATGGTCAGAAGATATCAAAGGAGGCTAACCTGACCAATTGAAGTCGAAATACCTTAGATAAGTGCTTATGTTGGTTAGTTAATGTTAGAGTATTTAACGGAAGGTCCTGAACTCGTAATAAGGACAAATTGTTTCTGGCGCTTCGCCGGCCGCTACCGCGGCTCGCTCGCTTCGCTCGCTCGGCTCGCGCGTTGTTGTCTCTGTTCAAACCTAACCTAACCTACAAACTTTATATAAGTTTGACCTGAGGTCACTAAGTTTGGTTCACTTATCCTGGCGTAAAAGTCAATGTCAGTATTTCCCCACCCATATACTCCCACATCCCATCGCATTCCGAAGATCGCGGTTTAGACTCAGTGCCCCACACACGTTTTCGTTTCGTACACTCCAACCGTTAAACGAACTATAGCTCGAGATTATAATCGATCTGATTGATTTGAATTGTCCAAAATTTTTAACTGTCAATCTGATTTTTCTGAAGTGGGATTTTGTCATGGTCACCCTAAAACTACAACCGACGTTGAAATTATTACAATTGAATGAGTTGTCATTTTGCCTTCGGCATTTTACATAACGGCGAGCGTTTTTAAACTGACGACGCCGTATGTAAACGGCGGAATCATACAAATTGCCTGCGACATATATATCATCTTGGTTCGATTTTTCTCCGAATAATATACCACTTGTGGACGTCACCTTTACAAATACCGCATGTACTGTACTATACCACCTTTTTTAATAGTTTTCGATTTTTTCCTTTACCGAAAATCCAGTGGTGTGAAAATCTGTGTGTGTCATTTAGCCCCATTTAAAGCCAAAGATTATGCTGTAATTTAAGATTTTATGAAACTCGACAAGTCAATGTATTCACGCCGTGTACCAAAGTATCTAATAATAATTCTGGAACTTTAACTACTAATTAGTGGCTACTTCAAACCAATAAAAATATATATGATTCAAAATACGAATTACTTCTGAGATACCCAAATGCTTAATGTTTGCTTTGGGTAAATTCAAAATGAAATAGGGTATTGAATCGCGCGCGTACTCGCTTACAAGAATAATATCCGACTGGTGTGACACGCTGAACCTGTGTTATTCTTACTACAAGTATCTATAAAATCTGAGTTAACTTTCGAATTTACGTATTTGGGCTAATTTGGGGAAAATTGCCGTATACGGTCACCATATCAGTTATTAT
Source organism: Hypomecis punctinalis (assembly GCA_949316475.1). Taxonomy (NCBI): domain Eukaryota; kingdom Metazoa; phylum Arthropoda; class Insecta; order Lepidoptera; family Geometridae; genus Hypomecis; species Hypomecis punctinalis. Next base: position 16,686,960 of record OX438802.1, read on the forward strand.
AACCCTGCAATGGACACGACCTACTTTTGTTGGGTACTGACAGAAAACCATTTTTTTACGCAGTTACATGTTCTGACTTTTTGACCGACGAACCACCGGAGGCGGTATACAATTCGACGCGTATATATTTTTTTATGAATAACTGTTTTCATATTAGTCCGATTTCAATAATTATTTTTTTATTGGAAAGAGTATGCTTCGAAATTGTCCCATTTAAATTTTATCGAAATCGGCTGAGCCATTTTTGATAAATCGACAATAATGTGAAAAATGCTATATCGATCCGTGCGAAAAATTCGCGAATTCTGTACACGGGTGAAATCGATCAAGCTGTTTTTTCCAAAAAATAATTATTCACTAGCGACTTCAACCACGTGATATTTTGAATTTTTGACTTTTGGGCTGTACCAAACCCAAAGACCAAACCTCCCTAGCAAGAGCTGTCACATTATACCTATGAAAAATTCTTCTAAGTGCTATACCGTAGGAACCTTTTATTTCTGGGTAAAGACCTCCCTATTCTCTTTCCACTCCTTCCAATACTTATGTGGATTCAGTAGCTACAAAAAAAGTCCTGTTCATCCGGATTTTAAATTCTTATTTATTTATTTTAAAATCTGCATTAAAGAATTTTATACGCGAAAGAGACAGTTTATCTAGGGAGCAAGGTTTTGTGGCCAGGCCTCCATACTAGACCGATACCTAACAACGATGACCTACTTAGAAAGTAGAGCATTGTTTTATTGTTCCTGTACAGGCGCTAGCTCGAATAGTTGACCGAGCGTAAGTGAGGTCTCAGAGTCTACTGGGACGAGGCGGCCTTTGAGGCGGATGTATATTTGGTCGACGATAACTCAAGTACCGCTCAACCGATCTTCATGAAATTTAGTATGAACGTAGTTTATATTTATAACATTTTTAAGTTAGAATATGAGCATCTTCTGTTCAATGGTTGAGAAGATACGAGGGCCGTGGTAACAAGAGGCAAAACGGTGCCACTTTCTGCGGGAGTTGCGGATGACTATTTTAACCCGTGAAACCTTAAAACCTAACACGGACGGGCGCGCGCGAGCAGTTCGCTCACGCTATTTCAAATGTCATTATCTACCTATTTGTTATATTAATTGATTAAAAACTGGTCAGTATAAGTAAAACGACATTAAGTAACAAAAATGCAGTTTCTCTACAAAATTAAAAATCTTCCAAACTTTGGTCGTCTTATTTGTCAATCTTAAAGAAAAAAATTGAGAAAAATAAAAGCAGCATCCAAAAAAAACTCTCTATCATCAAATCTTAAGAAGTATATCTCTCATAAGCATAACACGGTTGACACATCAACGTGACGTGCTCCGTGCAGAGTAATTTTTGACACGAAGTACACGCTTTTTAGACGGTCTATTTTTCCTTCTGGGGCATATGTCTCTTGACTTTTTATGACGGAACTACGGTCTAGTACCGAATGATCATCAGAAAACTCGTCCAGCCACGAAGAAATTTGTTGATCTTGCTTTTCATATCCATCGCCCATTAAACTAGTATTTGTTAGCTAGAAAACGAAATAAACATTCCATTACATTATTATTGTGATTGTAAAATCATATAGTATTAACAGATTTGTAAACGTTGAAAGACAAATTAAAAGTAACATTTATAGAATATAATTATTTTTTGCAAAAAATAGTATGACCGACTTCACCCGTGTACAGAATCATTGCATAGTATAAAACAAAGTCGCTTTCCGCTGTCTGTCCCCATGTATGCTTATATCTTTAAAACTACGCAACGGATTTTGATGCAATTTATTTTAATAGATAGAATAATTCAAGAGAAATATTTATATGTATAATACACCTGTGCGAAGCCGGGGCGCATCGCTAGAACGCAAATATTATGCACAGATCGAGGTAGAATTTTTCACATTATTGTTGATTTTTAAAAAATGGCTCAGCCGATTTCGATAAAATTTAAATGGTACTAATTTCGAAGTATATTCTTTCCAATAAAAAAAGAAATATTGAAATCGGACTACTACAAATAAAGTTATGCGTGGTTATACATTAAAAAAAAATATATACACGTCGAATTGTATACCCCCTCCGGTGGTTCGTCGGTCAAAAATATAGTGAACAAAGTTTTGCGTGAGCAAAATGCTCATAGCGCGCCTTCTCACGGGTTAAACATTTCACCGAATGTTATATAGGTTTCTTTCAACATTTTTTTAAAATAAATCATTAACTTTCATACAAATATTGTTACATTTTTTTTATATCCTAGTAGGTATTTATGATATAAAATAGGAATAGCGCGGGGTCCAAGTCCGGACTACTAGTTATTCTACTGCGCTCACGGTGATTGCACTAAATAACTAGGTTTTGCTGGGGTTGAAGATTTTACCGTACCGTTATAGTAAGGAATATGCTTGGCTTATATTTTTTATATGTTTTATCAAATTGAAATCAACATAATTATGGGTCTTTGTAATGCCTGAAATAAAGATATTTTGGTTTTTATTTATGCGCGGTGTGACGTCATTATGCAGCACAATTAGTCTAGTAACTACTGTCTAATCTGTGGCACAATTAGCTATGGCTATTGGCTGTCACGTTCTTGATGGTGAATTTTGAGGTAGAAATATTGTGTTTCTTTTTTTGGGTCGGTGGGGGCCGGGAGCTCATCTTGTTTTCAAAATTCTTTAGCATTTGGATTATCTTTAGACCTTCAAGGGTCTGTGGATAATCCAATTGCTTTCTATGTAGTTGTAGTGTAGGTAGTTATAGCGTATAATGTAGTATTGTATATTATTGTAGTTAATAAAGGCACTTTTGCCCGTTGAAAAAGTAATATTGTTATAATTAGTTCGTCAGTTATTTTTATTTTTTCAATCAATCAAAAAATAGGGATATAGCGGGTCAAAGTTCGGGAATGGGGGCACGCGACGTCGCTTTCATGAAAAACGTTTACCTAAGCGAGACATCACGCGGAGCTATATATTTATCGTTTTTTGTTTCATGGAAAAAAAAATACCTACGTGTCTATATTTTGATGAAAATATAGACACGTAGGACTGAAAGGTGCTATAAACTAATCAGTTCCATAACATTTTTCTCCACACTCGGGCTTCAGTTCAGTTGTTAATTGACGTAAGTACATATGCAACTGCGGTTTCATCGCACCGTGTATGCCCACCATCAAGAAAAATGCCAAGTCGATGATGCCCACCTGACGGACTAATTTTATTATTACTTCATTAAAAATAGGAGGTGATTCATTATTAAAATTTATATGAACACCGGATACAACTCACGATTATTTGAATGGTCGAGCCGCTATGCGTCCGACCGGTTTCAGAGTAGTTATAGTACTCCTTCATCAGGGAATACGCGCGCCCCCGACAACGGACGGCCCGCGCACCCGTTATTATGTTTTAAGTCGTCTAGCCTTGCGGTTCTCAAACTTTTTTGGTGACGCAGACTTTTTGGAAAGTGAAATATTTATTTTTAATTCTCTGTTTTTCGGAAAAATGTCTCAAAAGAGGGGTCAAGTGTAATATCGGCCAAATTCTTCAAATTTAATTATCGTCTTGAAAAATTTCTAAGTTGCTAGAAGTTTATTTATGTTTTTATTTTATTTTTCAATACTATGAATATACTTCTGGAACCCCTACAGAGGCTTTGCAGAACCCTAGGACTTCGCGGAGCACACTTTGAGAAAGGCTGGTCTAGCCTATTGTACTTAATTTTAATTATTTTATAATTTTCAGCACAAATATCAAGTTATATTGGATCTACCCAGCATCGCGCAGAAATACTACGGCGGCATGTTTTTTTACGGAAATTGGACATTTGAAACCAGTTTCCATGACGATACTAAGACTTGTAATATTCTTTGTATGAATATCAACATCAGTTTGCAACCGAAAGCTTCAGAGACAAAACAATAAAAATATTTGTAATGCTACTTTAGCTTTTTATTTTACAATACATAACAAAACAACTCTAATATCACACCGAAAATACATTAACACGTTCATCGCCATGGTGGGTCAAAATGACCGGCACTTGATCTACCCATTGGGGCCATGGGGGGTCAAAATGACCGGCACGCCAGACCCTACTTTGTGAAGCCCGTTCGCGCCGCAGAATGCAAAAGCTGCGTATTCAACCATACAATATGACCGGCGCGGCCCCAATGAACACCTGTAACCACTTGGTTTTTTGATTTTTTGATGGCATAATATACCTATTTTTAGGACTTCTAGGAAAAAAGTTTAAGAAAAACCACAGTATTTCGAATCTAATATTTTTATTTTCGTTAGAAGTTGCATTTATGCAAAAAAACGAACGAACTTATTTTAATCAAAACTACGTTACGTTCGTCGTTGTTACGTTCCTTTTTTTAAATCAAAATCAAAGAAATAACTAGGGGTTCGCCCCGAACTGATGACTAATTTCACGACGACTATGTTAGTGGCATTTTTCAAAACATTGACGACATAAATGGGGATTTCCGGGACAAACAGAGCAAAACCAAGAAACCATCTTTGTACGTAAGTACGTTGACCGGCATTGTGACCGGCACGGCCTGAATGTAATAATTATTCCGTTTAGGCCACGCCGGGTCGTAATGACCGGCACTTAAAAAAAACCTAAAATAAAGCCAAAACAACCAAATATCACTGTAAAACTTGTATATACGAACAAATAGAACTGAAAATAATCATAAAAACCAATGACATTTTTTAAGATTTTGTAAAATATTAGTCGGCGATGAACGTGTTAAAATACAAAACTAAAAATAGTCACAGTGCTGTAGAATAACAGGCAGCCTCATCGCCTACAGCGATTTCTTCTTGGCAACCTAAATGGAGTACATTAAAAGAAAAACAATGTTGCCGTCGGTGCTGTACAATATTATGAGTAGGTACATAAATAAAAATACACAATTACTTACACATTATACTTACCTACTACATAAATGTAATTACAAAATAAATATAAATACAAATTATATCACTTACAAAGAAATAAATATATAAGTAAGTACATAATAATACTTTTAGGGCTCAGAAGTGGATTAGATTACTAAAATAACAAAAATTTGAACCACACTTTAATTTACAACGAAATCAGATATCACAACAATTCAATTCAAAATCACTAAACGAAACGAATGATCAACGCACAATAAGAACCAAAATGACACAATCAAAAATATAAATGGCTTACGCGACCTTTATTAGACGTCTGCTCAGCACCAGCGCTCGTGGAAAGTGAGCCGCCGCGCTCGGAGCAGCTGTCTGTATGGGTTTTCCTAGCCTACCCTCTTATAATACATACATGAAACAATAATAAAATATACATACGTACCTACAAATAGCCGCACACTCGAATCGCCAAATCGAGTGACAGCGGTACAACACTAACGCGCAACGGACACGCTGCACAACACTAGCGGCGCTACAGTTTGAAAAGGAAATGCGCAATGGCGCGCGACCGTATCTTGTAAAGCTTGTAATTTTAATAACGATTGGATTAAAAGTGTAATCGGTGCTATATCAGAGGTTTATAATACGGCCACGATCGACCACTAACTAAATTAGGGGAAGCAGGCGCGTCCTCTTACACTACTTACCAATTAACGAGTAGAAATATAATGGTTATGAACAAGACACTTTAAATAAAAAGCCTAAAATGGCACAACCGACAATCGTGTACAAAATTCGAATAGTTCGCTTGAATCGATGTTAACAATTTTTACATTTTTGTTTATTTTGCAACAACAATAAAAAGTAATTGGAACCACTTCTGAAGTATGACCTATGAGACAAAAAAGGCTCTCAGTTAGATTACAAAATAATATCGGTCACGTATTTTTAGGGTTCCGTACCTCAAAAGAAAAAAATGGAACCCTTATAGGATCACTTTGTTGTCCGTCTGTCCGTCTGTGTGTATGTCAAGACTCTTTATCTCGGGAACGCGTAAAGATATTGAGTTGAAATTTAAATTGTATACGTATATCTATGATCTCTTGCAGTTGTATAAAAGAAAAACTTCTCAGTTATCGTTTAAAAAAGTTAGAGCCGTTTATGTCATAAAAAACCGCATATTTCGACACTCACATAAATCAAAACCTACAGGGTACTTCCCGTTTAAACAGAACTGTGAAATTTGGCGAAAAGCATTGTCTCAGAGTACATATATAGGAATAAATCTGAATACTATACATTTTTATATAAATCACAAAAAATAGGGCCTCAAAATTCACAAAATACGAGAAAAGTGAAAAAAAAAAACTTTTTTGTCGGTGGTTTTAGTATAGAGATTTTAACAACTTACTTCCCAATTATGTGAAATTTTCTGGATTTGTACGGAACCCTCGGTTTGCAAGCCTGATTCGCACTTGTCCGATTTTTTATTTTGTCAATCAAACGAAAAATAGCAAAGATAAAGCCATTCAAAGTTTGGGAGTGGGGGCACGCTATACTTTTATGTAAAAAGTCTACCTAAGCGTGATGTCACGCAAATTATTGTTAACTATTATTCTTTATTGTTACCTCAAGGAGCACAAATAACACACATAACAAAAACATTAAAACAATAGCGTAACGTGTAACAAGAGGCGGCCTTATCGCTAAAAGCGATCTCTGCCAGGTCATTTACAGTTCACAGATGGTGAGATGAAATTCACCGGGTCAAATCTTGGTTTTGAATAATTATTTAGTGTATTTTCGCTATCTTGTTGTAGGCAAATAAGTTTAAAGGCATTAAAAAAATCTTTAAAAATAATATGACAAAATATTAAAAACACTTCATTCAGTTGTCATTAGTTAGATATATACCTACTCGTATCTATCTAATGACAACTTTTACAAGCAGGAACATTTGGGAAAATGAAATTATTATTTTTCTCGCAACTATCATACATGTTTTCACCGTTTAAACTTTCCCTAAACTTCCACAAATATTTCAAGAATAAACAAATCGGTTCAGTTGTTCTGGAGTTTAAGCCAGTGGCGGATTTACCAGCAGGCTGAGTAGGCTGAAGCATAGGGCGGCAGATTTTAGGGGGCGGCAAATTTCGAGCCAGTAATTTTATAATAGATAAAAATGTAACAAAATTTGTATACCTAAACATTATAAAGTCTACAGAGAAAAAACAACATATATAGGTATGATTAGTTTTACAGCTTAGTATCAAAGACGGAGGGGGTAGCAAACTTCAACTGCCTACTGACGGAATTTGACTGCCTCGGTGGCTCAGTGGTTAGTGACCCTGACTTCTGGATCAAAGAGGCGTGGGTTCGATCCCCACCAGGGCAAGCATTTTTTGTGATGAACATAGGTGTTTGCTCTGTGTCTGGGTGTTATTTAGGTACTATCTATATAAGTATGTATTTAAAATATGTATATGTAGTATATCAGTCTCTGGCTGCCATATCACAAGCTTTGCTTAGTTTGGGGTCAGAGACCGTGTGTGAAATGTCCAATATTTTATTTATTTAATAAGTAAACCCGCCACTGGTTTTACTGAGACTAACAAACACGATTTATTTTTATGTATGTGTAGAGATAGATTGTATTGAAACGCATAACCTCACGATTGTAAGACGATGTCACTACCACACTACCACTAGACTAGACCAAAGCGTACATTTTTTTTAGTAAATCGTCTAGCCTATTTATCACTATATTTTTATTAATTTTCAGCAAAAATATTATGTTATATTGGATCTACCCAGCATCGCGCAAAAATACTACGGAGGCATGTTCCTGTATGGAAACTGGACATTTGAGACGACTCTCTACGGCGAAAACTGCAATTTTCTTTGTGCGATTATCAACATAAGCGTGGAACCGAAGGCCTCAGAGACAAAACAATAAAAATGTTTGCTAAATACCCCTGCCATTTGCTTTTTATTTTATTATCTGCCTTTTTATTTTAATATGTGCTTTAACTATTGGCATTAATGTAATGACTCTACCATAAATACCATTACCGTGACTCTAATGTACTGTACCAGCTTTTTCATAGTCCACTGTAGGACGTAGACCAACCCACGAAGAGTGATTGAGCCATATCCACCACGCTGGCACAGTATGGGTTGGCGGATTCACATACCTACGCCGTCGAATTTCTTGTATATACGGTCGTATGCAGGCTGCCCTTCGAGCAAATATCTACAGAGCCACAGTCCCTAAGTGAAAGTAGTAAAAAATGTCCGAACGCCGTCATACATACCGGTGACAATTGACAAGTTTTCATATTTCACAAGGCTATGAAATTCCAAAACCATTTCGAGATATCGGGATGCTGACCATTATGATTATTTTTCCAAAATTTTTAGTGCAGTAACTGCTAAGATATTAGATAAAAACTCTCACCCAAGCCGTTTCGGGATTTATACTAAAAGTTCAGTTGCCAATGATAAAAAAGTACTAGCAATATAAAATGACAGTTAATACTGACAGGGTTGACACATAAAATGTAATTTATAAATAAAATGTCAGTGTCATTTCTAAATTACTTATTTTGCTTTAGCCCGAGAGGTAAACGCAAAAAAGCAAATACTTTCCAAAAGCAGAATTATTGGTACATAGTTATCAAAATGATGTACATCAATAGTATCTGGAGTCAGTCAGCAGGGTTCCCTAGCATTTGGTGGAAGAATCCGTTTGAATTTTAAAAATATCTTGGAACTAGTGCTACTTATTCTTCTTCTTTTAAGTGGTGTTAATTTAAAGCCTGTATGGCAGACCCTGTTACATATTTCAGGTGATTGGCAGTTGTTAAACATTTTTTATATTTTTCTTTCCATGGTATACCGCGGTACATAGTGGACTTTTTGCGCTGACTTCCTGGCCTATTTGTTGTGAATTGTGACGGATTGATTGGCATTGACAGTGACAGCAACGCTAGCACCTATTTTTTTCTAATGTGGCTTCAGTGAACTTTTTTATGAGTCCTAAATTTTGCAGTTACGTCCTTTTAGAATAAGCTACTTTTCAAAACTTAATTTTACAGAAAAAATAAGTCGTATTGGAAAAATAAAAAATACGTATATGTTATTTTACAATATTCTTTCAGATAATAAATAAATATAACTATGTTAAAAATTTGAAATGTTGTCAATTATGTCACCTAATTGGTTCTTGTAACCAACCACTTCGGCATCGCGCAGCGTTGTAGTCGGTTTTCAATCGTCTTACAACTAACTTAAAAGTATGCCCGTTTTTGCACGATTGTGACTCTATACATATTTGCTCGAAGAGGCTGCCCCATCGAGTTTTCCTTCACCGAAAAGCCAGTGGTATGAAATCCTGCATATAAATTCCAAAAAACTCATTGGTACAGGACCAGAATTCGAACACACAACCTCAAGATTGTAAGGCGGTGTCACTACCACTAGACTACCACGACTGGTCATATAATGAAACGACTATTAAAACTAAAAACTGAAGTACCTACTAAAAGAGATGGAAGCATATGCTCAGCAGTTGCAGGTTATAGACAGAATATTATTATGATGATAACGCGTCTTAAATTTCTTGGTATTCAAGAGATGATAGTACTTATGGTAATTTTCGTTTAGCTGGGGTCATCGATGTGGCAAAGTGACATATAGATAGACACCACGACCCTATCATCTGCATTTTGCAGCTCTAAATATAAAGTGTTGTATTCCTTGGGTGCGGTCTCCTATAAAGACAGCTATATACTTTTAGTTTCAGTCTGTCAAGTGCGCAATCAATTGAGCGCATTGTAGTGCGAGTTGCAGAACTAGAACTAAGCTAAGATAGTTTGGGGCTAGCTCGCATAGCTGAAACAGTTTTCCATAGACCTGTGCAGACTGCGCCCTATGCACGATTTATGGAAAACTGCGTCACCTATGCGAGCTAAGCTAAACTAATGTAGCTCTTGGTCTGCAACCGGCATACTATTCATACAAACCTACAAATTCTGCCAACCGTTCAGAAAGCTCTGTACCAAAAGTTGTTTTCGGGTTCCATACCTTAAAAGGTAGCGACCCAGACGCAGGTGGCGCGACGAATTGAGCTCGCACGACAAACACTGGACCACCAACGCAGTGGATCGTGCATTCTGGAAGGAGGGAAGGGAGGCCTTTGCCCAGCAGTGGGACAATACAGGCTCAAAATAATAATAATAATATATCGGCCAGCTAGGAGTGGAAACCGCAAGAGCTAAGAACCAAAGCTCCAGGGTGGAAGGGCATAACGCCGCTAGTAGCTCTAAGTGAACGCGCAACACACCTCTCGACACCCTAAGCCGTCCACACCAATGTTGTCCCTCCGGCGCTAATATACGGTAGCTATTATGAGGGGCCCATTTAGTGGATAGCAAGTCACCACCCGCCTGAATATTTAAAATGAGGCACTATTTGGCGGGTGCCGTACCTCATTCCATAATCCAGTTTTGAATAACAACCAGAAGTTCACCGCAATAACTCATTATATTTTGAATTAATTACTCACAATAGGCTCCTTGTACTTTCACCCCTACAACATAGCAAAATGATGTTTAAAAAGGGCCGCTCAGTGTTGGCTTCAGCTCCACTGATGCCCATCAAAAAACTGGGCCTGGCCCGAGAAATGTATATCAAATAAAGTGAAATAATAATAATACCTTAAAAGGATAAAACGCAACCCTTTAGAAGTCGGCTCAGAATTTTAAGGATTTGTATTTTTGGGATTTAGCCTCCCTATTTATAGTCAATTTAGTCAGCAGTATTTACTTAAACTTAGTCTTTTTCATAAAGAGCTAATGAACAGAAAAAAATGTCGTACAAAATTTTATTCTGATATAAATATTTTTATAAAATAATTCTGAATTTGTAGCGTAGCGTTTTAATATTAAACACTAATCAGTTTTTTTGTTAATCGATGGTGGGTGAGTAGTTCAACAACAAATTGCAAAAAGAAAAAAAAGGAAAAAAAAAACAATTTTCGCTTTGACTCTAGCTTTGGTCCTCAATTATGCCGTGATACGGTTTTGCTGAAAAAATGTATACCTCATTTTACCTAACTACAGGTAAATTATCATAATAAGGTATTTATTACTTATATAAATATATAATGAGACTGAACCTTTTTTGTATTATGCGCAATTTTGTAAAAATGCACAAAATAAGCGTTGGTTTCCGCTAAGGGTAAGAATGGGTAAGTTAGCCCATGTTTTTGTCCTTCTTGAGTCCCAAAATAATTTACAATCTCTACTGATATTATAGGTACATATTGTGTTTGTTGATTAGTCCTTTACGCAGAAACGGAGTGACAGATAGTTTTGATTTTTTGAATGAATTTATCGTAGATTATTTACTTTTTTTCCCAATGTGATGCATAGTTCTTAAAATAGTGCAGTTAAAAGATACATCCCAAAACCATCGATATCGACTTAAGAAAGAGAAAAGAAATATTTGTAAAAACCTCATCTCAAATTTCATAGTAATGGTTTCTTTAAAATATCGGCATAGTCGTGACGGTATCATAAGATAATTAATCAGTGATGACAAATTAAACGCAATCTAAAATATTCGGCCAATTGTCGCCATCAATTACTTTACAATAAAGATGGGGACAATTGGGAGTAATATATCTTGTTTTTTTTTAATAATTAAAATAGCAATAGTCATTATCCCGAAGTCATGTGATGATGTGATTGTCAATCTGAGAGTATACATAAATATCTTCAATGATATGCAAAGTCATTCAACCCACATTAGCCCAACACACAAAACAGCAGAACTCTTCTTTGGCCCAACATGATGAAATTAAAATATAGTATGACCTATTACATCTCGAAATGAAAAGAGTCCATACTTAGCCCACTCTCCTCTTTTTATATTACGGATTTAACAATTGTTATTATATACACCTATAAGATCACTAATATTGAAGGCAAATAACATGGCAAATGTTATTTTATTATTTATTAATGTTTTAACATATAATATTATTAATAGTAATGCCGCTAAGGACTATGTAAGTATTATTATATTACATTTAAGATATACAAATAGCACGACGAGTCAAAAGCAAAGTGTTCCGAAGATAAACCTAAATAACTACTAATTAAAAAGTAACATTTTTTGTACCTACCATTTGTGAGACATAGAATATAGTATGTCTTAGCCAATCATGTTTTTCTAGTACTCCAACGTCTAATAAAATCATAATAAATTGGTTTTTATCATCATTGTAATCATCGTCACCATCTACGGAAGCCTATCGCATGTCTCGACGCGCACTTGACAACTTATTTTAAATTGTTTTCTAGGGATATTTCGACTACAAAGTCATCAGCGTTGTAAGCTGCCCAGGACCCAAACGCAAGGACTGTTGCAACAACATATTCACAACCAAAGACTATAGTTTATTAGTTATGGAGATGGATTGTATAGAAAACGTATCGCCTACGAAAGTGAGTATTTATTAATACTCGCGAGAAAAGTTAGTACCGTTATGTTCCACACAAAATTTTCGACTGGGCAATATGGAATGGTTGATTTTTTCGCGATTTCGCGAACTTTGACATAGAAGCAACTTCTGTAATAAAAGTTGCTCACAAATATCGATAGGTAGTATCCTATAATAATTTTATTACTATCCTAAAATATATCGATTGTATATGTGTATATTTAGTTAAAATGATCTTGTTTTTATCCCCCCAAAAAAGAGTATCCATGTTGAATAGCCCCTCTGAGTGACTCGATCTGTGGCCCGCTCGTTCTTGCTTCAGATGTGTAGCTTTCCATGACTGTAGACGACAGGATCTGCGTACCCAAAAATACCAGGCTTTAGCAAGTCGTTAATATGCAGTAGGAAAAGCGTCGCAGAGAGCACTGACCCCTGAGGAACACCGGCATTGATAGCCATTTGGTCAGACGAACAATTATCTACAACTACTTGTATTAACCGATTCTTTAAGAAATCAGATATCCAAGCGCAGAAATCAGCAGGTAGGCCGAGAAGTAAGCTTGCCAATAAGGCTCTCATGCCAGACTCTGTCAAATGCTTTGGAGATGTCCACGGAGACAGCCAGCGCCTCTCCGTGTTTCTCGATGACCTCAATCCATGGGTGTACTTACAAATTCCAAACGAATAATCTGATGTTGACGCATTTTTTGAAAGCTGATGTAATAGCGTTGATCATTAGCATAGCTAGAAATTGAATCTAAGCAGGGCATAAAGAACGAAAAGCCGATGGGCAGTAAAGTTCTCGAATAGAGACCACAGATCAGCAAGCACAGCGTAGGACGTCCACCTACAAGGTGGACTGACGAAATAATAAAGATCGTAGAAACGCGCTGGATGCAGGCTACTTCCAACCGAGGCCTATGTTCAGCATTGGATGTAAATGTAACCAATGAACTGAAATGATTGTGTGTGCGTAGCTGTATACGAATAATCATATTTATGAGAGCTTTTGTCTCCAGGGAAAGGTAGTTGCATATAAAAATCGTCAGAAAGTTCGACTGCAAATGGACAAGCCATGCAACCATCTGTTCGTCAAACCCATCCTCGTATCTTCGTTCAACGCCTCAAAGGAAACCTGCTTCATAGCAAAGGTGATGATTGATTTATTTTGACAATCGTATTTTTATTATTAATTTCCATTTGTTGATTTTTTTTACATTGTTTGCATTTTTATTATTAAATTTTAAATTTTTAGGGTTCCGTACCTCAAACGGAAAAAACGGAACCCTTATAGAATCACTTTGTTGTCCGTCTGTCCGTCTATCCGTCTGTCCGTCTGTCCGTCTGTCCGTCTATGTGTACTCGCATGTCAAGACAAGACTCTTTATCTCGGGAACGCGTAAAGATATCGAGTTGGAATTTAAACTGTATACGTATATCTATAGTCTCTTGCAGTTGTGTAAAAGAAAAACTTCTCAGTTATCGTACAAAAAGTCGACACTCACAAAAATCAAAACCTACAGTAACAATAAATTCATTAGCACATCCTAAAACAGGTTTTTAATTATTTTAACAATGTGTTTGTACGGAACCCTCGATGTGCGAGCCTGACTCGCACTTGTCCGGTTTTTTGATTATAACTTACTAATTATAATAATGATTTTTTATCCAGTCATCATGCCTATTCTACTTAATTAAAATGTTATACTTTTCAGCACAAGTATCAAGTTATATTAGATCTGCCCAGCATCGCGCAGAAATACTACGGAGGCATGTTCTTATATGGAAACTGGACATTCGAAACGAGTTTCTACAGCGATACATGTAACTTTCTTTGTATGATTCTAAATATCAGATTGGACCCTAAGGAGGCAAAACAATAAAAATGTTTGTAAAACTATCTGTTTTTTATTATCATTTATTTTAATCACGATCGAAGTCAGCAGTTATGAATAACGAGTTGAATATTTATGATGATATTTATCAAGCGTTTTTAGATGATTATATGATGCGAGATCTTTTAATATCCAAATCCTAAAAAGATTTGTGAGTTTGAACCCAACCGGTCAAGTACAAACCGAAATCTGTATGAAAATTCAGTGCTATGAAGATTCGTGGTGTTTAGATGGACACAATCTTGTGGTTATAGTGCTAATTGTACCTACTCGTATGTTTAAAACCTCCAGATTTTGCTTACCTTACATAAAGCTCTCTAGGTACATACAAAAAGATTTTTTGCTCTTCTTTTATCTCCTACAGCTCAAACTAACTCGCTACCTCAAACCATCCATCGTCTATTCATCAGCTGTAGGACGTCCACTGCTGGACATAGGCCTCTTCTATGGATCTCAAATAAGACCAGCTGGTAGCGCGATCCTGCGGTCTTAATAAAGTCATCTATCCTCCTTGAGGGTTGAGGACGTCCTACGCTGCGCTTGCTAGTAGGTACGAGGTCTCCATTTGAAAAATGTACGACACCGTCGGAAATGCATTCTTCGAACTTAGTGCCCTGCCCACTGCCCACCTACTTGCTAATCCTCTGGGCGATATTAGAAACTTTGGTTCGTCTGAGAATTTCTTTATTAATCTCGCAGAAAGATTTCAAACATAGCCCCCTCCATAACAAGCTGAACTACTTTGAACTTCAGACTGATTCACAGATTTGAGTGAAACTATAGTTCAGACACAGGCCCGGCACAGTACCGGCACAGAACCGTCACGCTGAAAATATTATTTCATACATCCTCGAAGGTACGTACGGACTGCGCGTTCATGTGTTCCGCGTAGTTGGAATACGCTGTCCACGCATACATTTAACAGGAGCTGTACGCGAGCTGTACCCATAGCGCTACGTGAACGCGCTCGCGCTGCTGTGAGCTAGCTCGCGCCGCACGCGTTCCCTAATAGTGTACGCGTAGCTGCAAGTATGGACATGGCGTTCTAGGTCACGCATACAGCAAACATCTTGAACATCGTGACGTACATGCGCAAAACTCAGTTTTGGGTCTCTCGAGTATGAAGCAGGGGCGCGGGAGACGGCTACCCGCGATCCTAGACAGGGATTAGCCAACCGAGTCGGCTGCCACCTGTTGCTTAGCGCACACGTCTCCTTAGCTCCCGAAAAAAAGACCGGCACGAAACGATTCAAAATAATGGAAGGAGTGAGATTCCTTCCTCAGGATTAAGGATCAGGATCTACTTATGTCAGTTGTATAAATAAAAAGTATGCATGTAAGTCATGTACCTATAAATAAAAGCCTGTTTATTATTTCAATTTTTGTTTCATTTTTATTTATTTTATTTATTTATTAATTATCTGTTTATAGGCAAGCAGTGTATACTGATGTGCCTATATCAAGCAGTGTCGAATAAAATTAGTATTTATCTGTCAATGAAATTTTTTCCTTCTTTATCCAAAGGTCTAGTCTATTTTTAAATTTGTTTATAGTTCTTGCTGAGATGACATCCTCAGGCAACCTATTCCGATTGTAGACAACTCTATTGCAGAGGATGTGGTGTGCAGTGTTGGTTTGTGATGGTGTAGACTGTAAGAGGACTGTATGGCGTCTGCTATCGCGCATAATTTCCTTCAAGGTGTACATGTCGTGGATATCCGGAAGATTATAGAAGCCATTGAGAATTTTGAAGGTCTCAATCAAGTCTCCACGCAATCGTCACACGTTTACAGGCTGTAGATTATTTATCATTATTGAATTACAGTCAAATAACGATTTTTTGCATTTATTTATTTGAATAAGTAGGTACCAAATATTGAAGTTGAAGCTGTTGGTCATTATTTTGTCTGGAAGTGTACATTGCGCAAACTTGCCCCCACTATGACGCCTCGTGTTCAAGATGTTTGCCGATACTTGTAACCGACTACGCGTACCAATGTACGCGCTGTCCGTACACACCTTGACGATACAGTGCTTTCCGTGTCAGTGCCGACACGGCAATCACTGACACTGATGGTGATGTGTTCATAGAGAATGACATGTGTGAAAGAATATTTTTCACAGTGACGGTTCTGCGGCGGTAAAACTAGAAATAAGTACTTAGTATAGTTTTGTTATCTAAATCGTTTTCTAGACCAAAATGGATACCTGTAGATTTAACTCCCAAAAAGAATAAAAATTCAAACAATGTATCATTATATTCTCATAAATGTTATACCTACTGCTGCATTTATAAATCGCTTTGCCTAATTTTTGTGCTATTATGTCGATAACGCTGAAATTATTTCATGGGACCATATTTATGCTGTTAGATATGGACTTGGTCACTGTCATGTATAAATTGGAACTATTCATATTCATTGGTTTAAGTATCCCTTATCATACGAACTCTGTTTCCAATTATGTAAGTACATATATTTAAGTGTAATAATATATCACTGAGCAGAAAACGATCAAAAATAAATAAAAATATCGATTTATTAATGTCACAAACGAATTTTTTTTTTTAAATCTACTAGATTTATTTATAGACAAAAGAAAAACATTTTGATTAGTGTACAATTTTCCGTAAAACTTATTTTGCAGTACATATAGTACATAATATAGTTAGAGAGCAATTAATACGTATACAGGGTTATCCAAAACTGATATACTAAGCTGAAAGGAGGTGATTTAGTGATAAGGTGTAATTTTGAACAATTTTTAAAGAACCGCCCGGATTCAAGAAAAAAATCTGCTCTCTCTCTCTCTTCCTGGCTATATATCCCACATGGTGATGGGGTCAGCCTTCATCACGTTCCTCCTCCACTTCGCTCGATGTTCGACATCGTTTTCGGAAACACTGCACTATCTCATGTCCCTCAGCACTACATCCTTCCATTTTGTCTTCGGTCTGCCAAAAAACTGCTATATCATACATTTTTTTTATTCCAAGTTGCAATTTTGTATGAAACAGCAGATTTTTTTCTCGAATTCCGAGTTTTACCTAATAATAATACTGAGTTAGACTTTTACAATGGGACCATAGTAAAAGTTGTTCATAAGGATGGTTTTAACCACCTCCTTTCAGCTCAATACAGGTCAAATTTTATTAACAAATTTTCCTATGAGACCAACTCCGAAAATCGTATTGGAGCTATATTTATTGCAGTTTCAGTTGGCCTCATAGTAAAATTTATTCGTTGTAGGTAATTAAAGTTGATTGAAATATTTTTTAACATTATTTTATGCAGGGGCCATTTAATTTAACGATGACGAAATTCAGCTTCTGCAAAGGGCCAAAAAGAAAAGACTGTTCGGTCAACTCCGCAGAAATAGTAAAGGGCGGATCCACTCTATTATTCGATATGGACGTAAAAGAGGACATGAAGGATGTCTACGTATGTATCTTATTATGCTACTGTAGTTGCGTCCTAACGCGTAAATAAGCAGGCTATGTAATCCGTTAATGCTGCCAGTGGAAGATTTTAACTCGTTAAAACCTTGGCCACTTCTATGTATACCTATAAAGACTTAATTTACGCGTTAAGACGATTGTGAAGTGCCAACTTGGCCATGCAAAAACAATAAGCTGTTCTACCTCTTAAATAGTATCTAACTTGAATGTTATTTTTTTTTCATGGAATTGGCACTTCAATAGCTAGGTGTATACATAATTTTTATAGTTTTTTAAATAACCTCAAAGGTAAAGCCTCGAAAAAGTCATATTTATACAAACAACTTTGGCTGAAAAGTATACAATACATAAACTAAAAACTATTCTGAAAAAAATAAGTATGTATAAAGTATAAGTTGGTAAGTATAAATAAGTTCCGTACGTTAAACGTACGGAAAGTCTTATTTTTTTTTGTTTTAATTAGCGCGTTAAGACGATTGTGAAGATGCATATGCGTGCATATTTCTTTCGATTGACACCAAAAACATAACATTTTGTTCCAATTGTTTATGAGGTGAAAAGAGTTTTCTCTCGGAACGTAAATTCTATCAAAAATTTACCGCTAATTTTCTTGACGTTCTACAGAAAATGTGAAAACACTGGTCGATTCACGGTCCTCTTAAGTCGCAAGTTACATGATTATACTGATAATTATTTTTCAAATATTATTAGTTTCCGATCGCACCTTTCTTGCGGGGCGAAACGCCCCAATACCCTTAATTTTTCAACCGACTTTCAGAAAGACGGCTTGTTCAATGTTCACAGTCCGCCGTATGGTATTTTTTTTCATTTCGACTTTTTAAATCATAGCTTCATCGTATGGAGGCTGATTTGCACGTTTTATACAATCTGCACGAGGACACCAGTCTTACCATAATGTACCTATAATTTACATTATGGTAAGTTCAATAGTTTACCTTTAGCCTTCAGTTTACCTTCGTACTTCTGTATTCAGCGCCCACAGAAATCGAATAGCAATATCGATACTTTCACTAGCTGCTTGCGGCTTGAACTGGAATGTAAACAATGTAGTATTTTTTCCTGTATTAGTTCCTTTTTTCCAGGGAAATATGTACGCTATATCGGAGAGCAAGCAAATGGTTCGACTACAAATGAAGAGGCTGTGCGACCACCCATTCTGGTTACCATTCATGAAGAAATTTCTTAACATAACTAAAAACTGCGTAGTAGTGCGGGTAATTATAATACATATCAGCTATTGCTCGCGGCTTCACTCAAATGGCATTTTGAATTTTGTGCTGTCCAAAAGAAACATTTTATTATCCTGGATAAAGAGATACCTATATCTCTCTCCGACCTTTGAACTAAGTATACAGGGTAATTTCTAATCAATTAGCATCCTCTTAGGAGCTTATTCTGTCTGTACATCAAAACTAATAACTTATGTTGTATGACTTTTGTCAAAACAAAAAAAAAAACGCTATTCCATACATTTTATCAAGGGTGAACGATATTTTTCTATGGAACAACAACTTTTTTTGAGAATTAATAAAAGTCGTTGAACAGAAGTTGTTAGTTTTGATGTACAGAATAAGCCCCTGAAAGGATGCTAATTGGTTAGAAATAACCCTGTATACATGCCAAAAATCAAATCAATTCTCTGCTACTACAAGAAAATGTAACAAACACACTTTCGGACTTATAATATTAGTAAGGATAGTAAAAAACGCACATCTGGTAAAATGCGACCTCTTAGATTGATCATTGGTCTCGCTGCGCTCGGCTGAATTAATCTAAACGAGGGCTATGGCGAACGAATTCAAGCGACACATTCATTAAACTTACACTATACAGGGTTATTCCTAATCACTTAGCATCCTTTTAAAGGCTTATTCTGTACATCAAAACCAATGTAACAACTTTTGTTCAACGACTTTTATTAAATCTCAAAAACAAAACAATTGTTGCTCCATAGAAAAATATCGTTCACCCTTGACAAAATATATGGAACAGATGTTTTTTTTTTAGTTTTGACAAAAGTCGCGGAACAAAAGTTGTTTGTTTTGATGTACAGAACCTAAAAGAATTAGGTAATTTATTAGGAATAAATAACCTTGTATAGTCACCTCACTTTAGCATGTGGACTCTACTTGTCATTGTGGCCAACTTTGACTCTAGAATCCGGAACTGAAATCAAACCTAAAATTGCAAAAAAGGTTTTATGTCAGTAGTATCACTGATTAGTTCCGTCGATGGTAGTACTCATGTATTTATACGCTAATACCATTCTGGTACTAGCCTATAGATACGTGAATAGAATTTATATCATCTACGTCGCTAGTACCATTGATCAGTAACCCTGATGCCTTTGGGCAAATTCTATTTTCCGGTCCTGGAGGCATTAATGGTACTAGTCACATATATGTATGTGAATAGTACCATCAGTGGTACTGATCAATGGTACTAGCGACGTAGAGGATATAAAGTCTACGTCGCTAGTACCATAATGGTACTACCAAAGTATACATACGTTAGTTAATACCATCAATGGAACTAATCAATGGTACTACTGACAGAAAACCCAAAACATAGATATTCCATACAAAACACGTAAAATGCTGTATCGTCGACATGAAACGGCGGAGTTTTTCTTCAACTTCACCATAGCATAATTATTTTGCAAAAATGGCACCACTGACTTCCACCGTGTACAAAATTCGAATAGTTTGCACGAATCGATGTGACATCCATAGTAGTTGATTTATCAAAAATGAACTAGCCGACTTAGATAAAATTTAAATGAGACCATTATGGAAGTATACCCTTTTGAAATAAAAATATGTTTTATTTATATATTTATGCAAGATATACGTACAATACAATTAGTACTTAGCATATTAAGACTAAATACTTATTGCTAATTTAGTACCTAGCTGTACATATTCACTCTGTTTAAAACGTAATACGTACCTATGTTTAGGGCGTAGCATAATTTTACTAGAATAATATATGCAAGACAGTGTATTAAATTTAACAAAAATATTATGATTATTTTCAGCAACATTCTAGTTCGAAATAGGTACACGGTTTCAAATCGGTTCACGAAAATATCGATAAACATAAACAAAAAAATACATACAGATGAAAATACCTCCTCCTTCTTGGAAGTCGGTAAAAACTTCGTCATAGTGATGTGCTTATAACATTATATTTTATTGCGAATGAATTAGCAGCTACAAAAGCTCAGTATAAACGAAAATACATATAATATTTGACTTACAGGGATTTTACCACATGGAAGCAAACGCTCAAGAAATGGCAAACAAATACTATGGAGGATCTTTTATTTATGGGAAATGGACATTAAAATCTATTATATTCACCAAAGAATGTAATTTTGGGTGCACTTCTATAGATATGGCGTTGGTACCAAAATGAACTAAAATATGTCACTAAATAGTAGATTGTATCATATGGGAGCAAAATAATATTTTTACGGCGACGGCGCTTTTTTGAATCCAGAACGAAGTGAGGGATTTTTTAGTAGAATCCTAAACGTAGCGAGGGATTCAGAGTACGCCGCCCGAGCCAAAAATATATTTTGCGCCCTAGTCACTCTACTTTTCATCACCTCTATGAGAAAACAAAAGTCCCCTCATATTTTACTATAATATTATTAGTTAATAAAACGTAGAGTAACAACTAAATTGAAATTAAATGGTATCTAATAAAAAACAAATGAAAACTTATATTTACATTCTTTTCATTCATTTTCTTGGCGCTGAACACTAACATTACAAATACTTCCAAATTCAAAAAGTGCGTGGCAAACATCATTCCGTAGCACTTATTTGTTCTAAATTCAAAATGTGCGCGGCAAAGATAATTCCGTCGCACTTATAAAGTTCCTTATATAAAACACCTCCTTTGGGCGCACTTAAAGGCGAACCAAGTAGTCCTTTTCGAATAGATGTGATGAAAAAGACATTTGCAATCACCTCTCTCAAAATTATTCTGGATTCTGGTAACTTTGCACTCAAGCCCCAAGACACAAACCTTGAGCTTAGTTTATAGTTAAGAAATCCAGTTACATATTAGATATAATCGTTATATTTAGTTTGTCTTTGTCTACTTTGATAACTATGAATTTTTCTATTGGTTAATAAACTTATACCTTACCTACGTAGACATTTTTATTGTTATAACCACCCATGCTGTTTCCTGATACTGGGTGGTATCCACAAAGGATTTACCCAGGACAAAAAGGGCCACTGGTAACTTAAGCACGATTTCTTAAGGGTAAGTAAGTAAGTTCGTATAGGCCGGGTTGCTAGCCCTGGTGTCAGAGTTTATAGGCTGCCTGATGGCCTCTGACATGATAAAACGGTTAAAAAAACCGGGATCTACAATTCAACGCGTCATACAAGCCATGGTAGCGCTCAGTTGGAAAATGCCACCCGCGGTCACCCATCCAAATACTGACTGTGCGGAATGTTGCTTAATTTCGCGCTAACAAAACCTAGTCAATCCCCGGAATACCGTGGTCAAACAACGCTACGAGCGCTTCTATACGTCAACCTTTGATTATAAATAATCTAAGACGTCAACATGAACAATCTTTGGTACTTGACTAACCGCGAAAAAAATGTTAGAAATAATGTTTAGAATAAAATTAGAATAGATAAGTATATAAAATATATAGGTACCCATAATATATAAACATATTATATTATTAATAATTCAAAACTACAAAACCTAGCCTGGTCTAGAGGTAGTGAGGTAGCGCCTTACAATCGTGAGGTCGTGGGTTCAAATCCCCGGTCCCGTACCAATGAGTTCTTTGAAATTTATGTACGGAATTTCACATCATTGGGTTTTCGGTGAAGGAAAACATCGTGAGGCAACCTGCATGCGTCCGTAGAAGAAATTCGATGGCGTATGTGAATCCACCAATCCGCACTGGGTCAGCGTGGTGGATATGACCCAATCACCCTTCGTGGGTAGGCCTACGTCCTGCAGTGGACTATTAAAAGGCTGGTACAGTACAGTACAAAGGTTCCATTGGGAACTCTGCTGCCAGCACGTGTAGCGCTAGCGGCCGATACAAACTATTAATGCATCTGTGGCCGACTTCAATTGTTTTAGTAACTTGCAGTTGGCAGCTGGGTTCCAAAACTATAGTCATTACAATTGGCATGATGAGTAGGTAAAAAAATCATTATTATGAGTTAGATTATCAAACAAATATTTTGACATAGTTTTTTCTTTTGCTAATGAAACAACAAATGACAAACATAAACCTTGTCAAAGTTTAGGAGTGGGGTCGTGACGTCACCTCTCTTACAGAAGTCTATACCTTTGTATGGCACTTGTGACGTCACGCGGAACTTTGACGGGCTATATCTTCATCAATTTTTGTTTAATTGACAAAAGAAAAAATACGTGTCTAATATCATTTGATAGTCTATCTGACGAACAAATTATATTTTTTTGTCATTATGCATATTGTACAAACATATTCTGACTTGGTGCTCACAAAACATTAGATCCTGTTTCATCCAAAATATCAGAATCTTCTCCAAAAATTATAGTATGATTTTGTACCTTTGTACCCGTCACGGTTCACCGTAACCCTGTGTACCTACTTGTACAGTATGTATATTCAATAAACCCCATCGTTTGAACATGTATTTTATTAAATCACTTTAATTGCCCACTTTGGTTATTTATCTAAACTACCTATTTACGTATCTTTTTTATCTGAATGTCACTGAACAAATAAATTGAAACTGACTGAGTCCTAAGGTTTTACTTGTTATCTTTTAAGAAAAACAGTTGTTTCTAGGATCAAAAATAGAAAAATGAAATGAAAAATTAAATTGAAAATGAAAAATGTATTTATTAACATAAACATAAGATACACAAGTATATGAGAAGTTTTATTAAGAGAAAACATATGTTTATGGATAGTTTTATACAATGCTAGATAAACAGCGGTTCCCGCACTAGGCTGGGCCCGTATCGCGGGAAACCTGATACGATTTACCTATTCAAGTACCCTAGTTGACCAGCTTGGTCACCACCGTCTTTCTTGGTCAAGAAGCGCTGGTCGAATTGGTTGCCACGCCATTGTGAACGATGTCATACGTAGGGCTTTTGCGACCGCCAATATCGCAGCCCTTGGTACTCTAACCGAATGGGTTTGCGCGTGGTGATGGCAAAAGGCCTGACGGTATGAAGCTGGTCCAATGGAAGTGTAGACGGCCCTTAGTATGGGACACGACTTGCGTCGATACTTTGGCGCCGTCAGCGGAGCAGCACAAACGGCGCAAATATGGTAACCTCGGCAGTGTTTATTTTTGTTTAATTGACAAAGAAAAAAAATACGTGTCTAATATTTTTTGATAGTCTATCTGACGGGCAAATTATATTTTTTAGTCATCATGCGTATTGTACAAACATATTCTGACTTGGTGCTTACAAAACATTAGATCCTGTTTCATCCAAAATATCAGATTCTTCCCCAAAAATTAAAGTATGTTTTTGTACCTTTGTACCCGTCACGGTTCACCGTAACCCTATGTACCTACTTGTACAGTGTATGTATATTCAATAAACCCCATCGTTGAAACATGTATTTTATTAAATCACTTTAATTGCCCACTTTGGTTATTTATCTAAACTACCTATTTATGTATCTTTTTTATCTGAATGTCACTGAACAAATAAATTGAAACTGACTGAGTCCTAAGGTTTTACTTGTTATCTTTTAAGAAAAACAGTTGTTTCTAGGATTAAAAAAAATTCTTGTTTGTATGAGGAAGAGAAAAGTATCAACTATCTCTATTTATTCCTGTCTAAAGCTCGAAACATACTATCGGACGCGGCTTACGGACGCGACTGACAGCCGCGACCTAGACTATGAAAGTAAACTGAGCCGTGCACACTATCGGACATAAGTCACCTTCGGACGACCTTGAGCGTTCGGACGTCCGAGAGAGATCTGGCACACCGGATGTTTTAAGACTGTGCACACTGCTAAGTCGCGGCTGTCAATCGCATCCGTCAGCCGCGTCCGATAGTATGTTTCCAGCTTAATCCATTAGAATATGTGACGGCAGTTACAACATAAAATACTAACAAATAAACAAACACGATTAAACTTATACAGTTCTATTATTAGTCTTTTCATTATTAAGGTATTTACCCGTGTGCAGTGACAATGTGGTTGTTGTCATTAAAATTTTACATTTAGGGTTTATTTTAGTGCAAAATACATTTTTGTTGCTTAAGAATGATCGCACTTATAATAATAATATCTTCTGTCATCATACGCTTAGCAAATGGTGTTGGTTCTAGCGAATATGTAAGTAGGCTTTCAAATAAATATTTTAATCTTTAGGGAAATTACTTACGTCTTTTTAAACAATGCGACTATAGTTGCGGCCTTTGTCAAACTATTAAGTACTAGCATCTGGAGTCCAGCCTTATTGTGTAAGTGCTCTGACGTTCAGCTTCGCTTTTCCTCCCGCTCGCTCTCGTGGCGTGAGTAACTGGCGCGACCAGGAGAAAAAGCGAAACTGAACGTCAGAGCGCTTACAAAATAAGGCCCCTGGACCTGTCTCAGATAGTACCTACTATAGGCACTATAGGCCGTGCCGGACTAATCATAGACATGGTATTGTAATAGTAGTAATTGTATTCTTTGTAATATAATTCTTAAAAATATACCTGTAATGTAAATGGAGTTATTCGTTTATATTTCAATAAAAAATTGTGTCACCATAAGAACATGAAACGTTAAACCTTTTCTAATAAAGTAATAACATATCAAGACTATACAATTCTGCAGGCCCTAATGCTTGCTCAATCTGGCACTAAGACGCGCTAGTACTGAGATGATTTATCAGTAGCGGTAGTAGGTAGGTACTCACTAATACTGAGAAAGCTCGTAGAGAGGTGTTTTAGAGGCCCGGGTTTGATTTCCGACCGGGAAGGCATCTGGAAGACGAGTGTAAGCTACATTGACTAACATAGGAATACTGATACTTAGAGAGCGTAGTTATGATGCGTTATTTTATTATCAAAAATACTTCAACTTCCAACGTTTTATTCACGTTTCAGGGATATTTTAACTCTAAAGTCCTGGGCATTAAGACGTGCCAGGGTCCAAAGCGCAAGAACTGTTGTACTACTACCGTAGAAATGGTGGGCGAAAATGTGGCATACTTCGATATACAAGT
Organism: Hypomecis punctinalis; assembly: GCA_949316475.1. NCBI lineage: Eukaryota > Metazoa > Arthropoda > Insecta > Lepidoptera > Geometridae > Hypomecis > Hypomecis punctinalis. The sequence continues at coordinate 16,712,986 of OX438802.1, forward strand.
CAAGGAAAATTTTTTACCTACCAAAGTACGTACTTCCTAAGGCATTTATAACATTCTCTTGTGCAAATTAAAGATTGCGTAGCACTCGTAGCGTAGTTTGACGTGGTATTTGTCAGCGATCAACGAAGTCAAGCAACTTTTTTTTACCTATTTTTATGGGGTTATGAAAAAGGTGACGTCCACAAGTGGTATATTATTCAGAGAAAAATTGAACCAAGATGATATATACATCATTTGAAACCTTGATTTATGGGCGTCTCAAAAATATTTAGTTTAGATTTTTTTATCCCTCCATTTTTTTAAATGTGAAAAGTAAATTGTATGAAAAATAATAATACAGCTTTGTATTTTTTCTAGTTTAGCAATAATAAAGTGCTTATATCGTTATTTTTCTTGCATTTGTAGCTGATTCTTCCACATTCGTGTCTTAATTTGCTAAAATTAAAAATTATAACCTACCAGTGTGACCAGTTAGTAGGTACAATGTGACAAAAAACCGGACAAGTGCGAGTCAGGCTCGCACATCGAGGGTTCCGTACAAACATATTGTTAAAATAATTAAAAACCTGTTTTAGCATGTGCTTATGAAGTTATTTTATATGATACCTTACATGATACGATTTACTCACTTTGAATTTTGAACCCATATTTTGTGAATTTTTATTTTTTTATGTGATTTGAATAAAAATGTGCAGTTTTCAGATTTATTACTATATGTGTACTCCGAGACAATGCTCTTCGCCAAATTTCATAGTTCTATGTCAACGGGAATTACCCTGTAGATTTTGATTTTTGTGAGCGTTGAAATATACGTTTTTTTACGACATAAACGACTCTAACTTTTTATACGGTAACTGAGAAGCTTTTCTTTTACACAACTACAAGAGTTCATAAGTTTACGTATATAGTTTAAATTTCAACTCGATATCTTTACGCGTTCCCGAGATAAAGAGTCGTGACATACACACAGACGGACAGACGGACAGACGGACAGCAAAGTGATCCTATAAGGGTTCCGATTTTTCCTTTTGAGGTACGGAACCCTAAAAAAAGACGAACCTGGAACCTAGATCTTTATGTGACTAGCCCAGTTGAAGCGGCTTGCGTCCAGTACATTTTTAAGCCGTTCCACCTCGTTCACGTAGTCCATTTACTCGCAAATCGAAATAAAATTTTAAATATCAGAATGCAACAGGTAACTCTTTTTACGGACTTCCAAAATGGAGGAGCAACCTACTATGTTCGTCTGTGTATATTCATCGATGTTTTACGCCAATTGTAAACCGATTAAAGAAAAACCGGACAAGTGCGAGTCAGGCTTGCGCACCGAGGGTTCCGTACAAATCCAGAAAATTTCACAAAATTGGGCAGTAAGTTGTTGCTATAAACATCGACAAAAATGTTTTTTTTTTCACTTTTTTAGTCATACATCGAAAATTGCATTATAAATTTAATTGTTAAAATAATTAAGAACCTGGTTTAGCAAGTACTAATGAAGCTCTTTTATACGATACCTTACATAATACGATTTACTCACTATGAATTTTCAAACCGTATTGTGCCCTATTTTTTTGTGATTAAAATATAAATGTACGGTTTTAAGATGTGTTCCTATATGTGTACTCTGAGACAATGCTGCTCGCTAAATTTCACAGTTCTATGTTAACGGGAAGTACCCTGTAGGTTTTGGTTTTTGTCAGTGTCGAAATTTGCGGTTTTTTACGTCATAAACGGCTCTAACTTTTTTATACGATAACTGAGAATTTTTTCTTTTACACAACTGCAAGAGATCATATATATACGTATATAGTTTAAATTTCAACTCGATATCTTTTCGCGCTCCCGAGATAAAGAGTCTTGACATACGGACAGACGGACAACAAAGTGATCCTATAAGGATTCCGTTTTTTCCTTTTGTGGTACAGAACCCTAAAAATATATATTTTTATTAATTTCGAAAGTGTAGGATACTTATTCTATACTTTGGAGGTGGTCCCATTTAAATAATATCGAAATCGACTGAGCCGTTTTTGATAAATCACCAATAATGTAAACTTTGCATGGATGTCACATCGATTCGAGAAAACTATTCGAATATTATGTGCATGCGTGAAGACGGTGGTACGTTTTTTGCGAAAAATAATTAAACCTACTACGAAATCAGCGCAATATACAACGTGTAACGGAAAGAGTGTATACATACTGAAAGTACCAAATCAGATAAAGGTAACAAACTAGATGGGGGCGTGTTTAGCCGTGTAAGTTCGTTTGCTGATTTTTAATCTTTTTTTGAAAAACTAGTCATTTTTGTGACTAATTCACATTTGCACAGCACTATTACACTAAACAGCTGTGAGGTCAACAACACGACCTTGCCCATCAAAATCAGACCACACCTCCTTGTTGTGACATGTTTATTTACGTGCAAAAGATTTTTCTAGTCAGTCATATTTAATTTTTTTTTTAAAGTGAATGTTGTTATTTTGGCTCGGTATTTCGAATACAGCATCTATATAAGGTATAGTATCAACCCACTTTTTATATATACAGCCTTTCCGTTACACGTTGTATATGCAAGCTGTGGACTCGTCAATTTACTAATATTATGTTTTCAGGCAAAAATAGTGGCATTTTTTGGGGGAAAGCAGATGGTAAGGTTACCGGTGAACAAGATTTGTGATCATTTCTTCATAACTCCGCTTATTACAACGTTATTAAATACAACAGACAACTGTGTTATTCAAAAGGTAAGAATAAATTATGTGTTAGGGGGCGTCCATAAATTACGTGAGGTGTATTTTTAAATTTTCTGACCCTCCCTCCCCCGTTGGTAAGATGTCGTGAGATTTTGTTCAACCCCCTCCCCCATCCCCCAATCTCACGTGAGATTTTTCAGAATGCGGGTTCCTTACGTAAACGCGTTGGGTTGTTTTTGTAGAAAGAAAAAAAAACAATTTGTTTCGTGCTTTTATTTACTACTAGTTAAGATTAGTACAAGTTCATACAAGTTCATACAAGTGGATGGAGAAAACATTGAATACGTAAGAACTTACACTTATCTAGGACAACTAATATCTTTTCGAGACCAATCAGACATAGAAATAGACACAAGAGTGGCTTGCGCTTGGAAAAGATATTGGTCTCTTAAGGAGATATTCAAAAGCAAATTTTTTCCTATAACAGCCAAGAAAAAAGTGTTTAACGTATGTATCTTACCTTGTCTTACATATGGATGTCAAACTTGGGCATTGACTCAGAAAAATCTTCTAAAGTTGAGAACATGTCAAAGAGGAATCGAAAGAAGTATGTTAGGAATCTCGCTAAAAGACCGTAAAAGAGCAGAAGATATTAGGGCGTCAACAAGGGTCGAAGATGTATTGAAGAAAATACGGAAATTGAAATGGCGGTGGACACACATGACAAGGGATAGCAAGATTAAATGGACAAAGATTATTACGGAATGGCATCCACGCGATGGTAAAAGAAGAAGGGGAAGACAAATAAAAAGATGGATGGATGACATTAAAAATACTGGAGGAGCATTTAGGCTTAGAAAAGCTAACAACAGAACAGCCTGGAAACAGCTGGAAGAGGCCTATGTGTCACAAGACACGCCGACCACTAAACCCGAAATTCCGATGTGCTAGATTAGTATTAGGTTAAGTTTCATATTATGTTTAGTTTGGCAATAAAGGCTTAAATAAATAAATATAAGATTAGTAATCAATATTGCTGAGGGTTATAAATGTAATAAAAATTTAACAATAGAATACTTAAATCATGACTACTGTGATAAAAAGAAAAGAATATGGAATAATGGCGCGAAAATAAAGGACGGACTACACTGTACTGTAAATTCAGACAAAATTGAGCTATTAGGTATAAAATAAATAAGGTGGTTTGACATTCAGTAGATGTATAACGTCGAAGTATGAATGAAATTGTTTTCTTTCGAACGAATTAGGGAATAATCTTAATCGTATTACGATGACGCTCAAGATTAAATCTTGAGCATACAATTTGGATTGAATGGACCAAAATAGTACTTATATTTTTTTTTGTTTCAATCAGAACAAAAATTGCGTGATATTTTGTCGAGACCCTCCCTATCCCTAACGTGAGATTATATGAGATTTGACTCGACCCCCTCCCCCCCTAAATCATCTCACGTAATTTATGGATGCCCCCTTACAAGTGCTAAATAAATAGCTCAAATAAAAACCCGCGATCACAGATATTATTGGATAGTTAAAAATTTCGATTAGGTACCTACATAGTAAACGAGCTTTTAAATTGAAAAAGTAGGTGCAATGAAGGTGTAATTATTGTTTTGCGGGTCGAATTTAATTTAAGTGAGAGATATCTTCGTTTTAAGCAATTTTTCTTTCGTCTGTCCAGATGTTGGTTTTATTCTACAGGTCGCATTTTTCAACGAATTTTGACAAAACTTGGTAAGTACCTACTTACACAAGTTCTATGTTGATGGATTTTTGTATCTGAATCACAAAAAGCATTTATGTTGAGTGTTTGTGATCGGATATTGCATCATATTATTTTATTTTCTATTTATTAACATATTATAATGAGTCATAAAGCCCAATTATGAAGGCGCCATCGTAGTTATATTAGCAATGTATAATATTTCTGTTTCTTTTTTACTTTAGGCATTCGATAGAGAGAACACTTTTTAAGTTTTTACGTTGCTATAAAATTTACGATGGCGCTTCATAATTGTGTCTGTTACAACCATACTTTGTTTAAAAAATGTTTACTTTTCTATTTGACTTTTGTGGTTGTGGCTTGTTAGCAATCAGCCTATTATTTTACAAATATGATATGTATCTCCACCAAACCAAATTCCCTCTGGCCTCTAGTGACTGTCCTGCGTCCGTATTGTGTAAGTACGCATTCTTAAATTCGGCTTAGCTTTTCCTCCTGCTCACTCTCGTCGAGAAAGTAACTGGCGCGAGCAAAAAATAACGATGCAAAATAATAGAACGCGTACACAATATGGCCGCTTGCAAAAGAGTGACACCCCAAGACAAATGCTAAACTTGCTAAAGCAAGTGGTGGAAAAACCATTGATGATGAGAACTGTTTTCATTACAGGCTCATTACAAGATTAAACTGGACTTAGCAGATGTGTTCATGAAATACTACCACGGCATGTTCTTATATGGCAACTGGACGTTTAGATCTACGTTTTGGAGCAACGACTGCAATTTTATTTGCCTGTTGACTGATATCAATTTATATCCGAAAGAATAACAATGTTCCGTAGTGTGTGTGGAAGCCTGGTTAATATATTTATTTTAATTTGATTATTTATTTTTGAAGGAAGTCCGCCCCGGCCCCCTGCCGCCTAAGCAATAGCAATCGTAATAGCAATCGTATATGACTTCATTTTAGTCATTTGGCACCGCTTATGTGACGTTAGCCATCAATTGCTTTGCGCGGATTGCGAAAGCATTCGTTGAATGAACAACTTTGATGGCTAACGTCACATAGGCGGTGCCAAATGACTAAAATGAAGTCATAAACGATTGCTATTACGATTGCTATTGCTTTAGGCGGTAGGGGGGCCGGACTTGGATCTCGCGCTATTCCTATTTTATATCATGAATACCTACTGGGATTTCAAAAAAATGTAACATTATTTGTTTGAACGTTTTGCGATTTATTTTAAACAAATATTGAAAGAAATAGATAACAATCGGTGAAATGTCTAAAATAGTCATCCGCAACTCCCGCAGAAAGAGGCGCTGTTTTGCGCCTTTTTACCACGGCCCTCGTATATTCACAACCACTGAACAGAAGACGCTCATATTCGAACTCAAAAATTCTATAAATATAAATTACGTTCATGCTAAATTTCATGGAGATCGGTTGAACGGTACTTAAGTTATCGTCGAACAAATATACATACAAACATACACCCAAGTGCCGGCTCGTCCCAGTAGACTCTGAGACCTCACTTACGCACGGTCAATTATTTATTTTTAAATTGAATATTTAACTAGATATTCTGCGAAATTTTTCTAGCATCCACCTGTCACAGTTACTAGTATTGAACGAAAAATGGCTAAAAATTCAGGTTAGTTGTATGGGAGCCCCCTCAATTTTTCCCTGTTTTTATTATTTATTGTTATAGCCGCTACAGAAATACATCATCTATGAAAATGTCAACGTCCTATCTAACACCGTTCATGAGATACGGCCTAGTGACAGACAGACGGACAGTAGAGTCTTAGGTAATAGGGTTCCGTTTTTACCCTTTGGGTACAGAACCCTAAAAATGAATACTGCGCCAGTATGTTTTCTTATACACCCCTATTATTTATACCAGTATCATGCAGAATAACTTCAGATTAGTTAGTCCGTATTTTGACTTCTTTCTTTAACAATTTAATGCGTATATAAATAATATATTATGTTTCACAAATAATGGCACAACCAACTTCAATTATGTACAAAATTTGTTCGCTCGATTCGATGTATTTTTTCATTAATATTTATTTTTCAAAAACGGCTCATCAGATTTCTATAAAATTTAAATGTAATCGGAAGTTTCTCTAAACCAAAAAATATTTTTATATAATAAATGGGCGGAAATGTCGATGAACATGCATATAGATAAAAAAATGCATATAGACGAACATAAAACCTTCTCCTTTTTTGAAGTCGGTTAAAGACAAAACGAGACTAACTACTCCGAAGTAACTCTTCGTTAGGTAAATAATAAGGCGGTAAGAGATTATTGTACTCATCATAACCAACAACTTTTACTACAGTTACTCTGCTACTATGAGGTCGTAACAATAAGCTGTGATCAAAAAATCACAAGGTATAAACAAAAATTATGTATAAAATAAATAGCTGATATAATTTATTTACGCGAGTTCAGGTTGATCTCTAAAGTGATCTTGAAATATTGTAATGCATAATTGACTTTTATATTTATAGATTTTTTAAGTTCGAATTTGAGCATCTTCAGTTCAGTGGTTGCGAAGATACGAGAGCCGTGGTAAAAAGAGGCAAAACGGCGCCACTGTCTGCGGGAGTCGCGGATGATTATTTTAAACATTTCACCGAACATATAGACTCCAACCTGTCATGGAACGGTCACGTTGAGCATGTGTGTACGAAGTTAAGTCAATTCTCGTACGCACTCTATATGTTACGCAAGGTAGCCAATGATAAAGCCCTTTTAAATGCCTATCATGCATCATGCCGTCGGTTCCACACTGAGGTATGGTATTCTTGCATGGGGTAACTGTACAGAAAAAGGATCGGCATTTAGGGCCCAGAAGAAATGCATTCGAGCGATTTGTAGACTAAAACCTAGAGACTCAAGCAAGCCGTACTTTCAAAAACTACAAATAATGACTTTTCCTTCGATGTATATCCATGAGGCGGCTCTACTTGTACGGAATAATTTGGATAACTTTGAGACTTTGAAGTCGAAACGGCACAAAACTACGCTACGAGTGCATAAATTAGGAAAGCTCTATTGATAAAGGTATTTTTGTTAAAAGAATAGATATCTAAAATAAACTACCTAAGAATATAAAAGAGTCAGAATGTGATATGACATTTAAATTTAGATTAAAGAAATTTTTGATTGCAAAAGCATATTACTCTATTAATGAATTTTTAAATGAAAAAGCATGATATAATGATAAATTACTTTAAATAAATATTGACATTATTAAAATATTAACAATTGGGATGTATGTACCAATTTTAAAATAAATTGTAACTTTTAAAGATGACTAATTGTGAAAATTTGCCACACCCTTATAGGGTCATATGTAAATGACTGTCTAAAACATGTCACCTGAAAACTGCATGTAATATATACATATGTTGCAAATAAATGATTGAAATTGAAATTGAATGTTATCATGTATTTCAACATTTGTTTAAAATAAGTCGCTATCTTTGATACAAGTATTGTTAATTTTTTTTTAATCCCAGTAGGTATTTATGATATAAAATAGGAATAGCGCGAGGTCCAAGTCCGGGACGGAATACTAGTTTAATTAATATAGCTAATATATATACTAATTCGCTAAAATGGCTAATATATTACTAATATGGCTGTTACCTTTAAGAAAATAAATAACAATATTAGACCGGTGTACTTCTTTTATTTATTTACGACGCGGCTTGTTCTCAAAAGGACAGATTCTCAGATACTAATTAGAGTACTTGGTAGGACCACGGGAAAAAAATATTTCCCATGATTGTACTATTTTTTCATACTTCATATTTATTATGTATTTTTTCCGTGGTCCTCCTCCTTTTCAGTTAAAAAGGCACGGTGCGTGACTTACAATCGCACTTGTCTGGATTTTTAAATTTGAAATATCTTATTGTGTATTTAGCTGTACCATTTCCGGTTTTTTGAGAATCTGTCCTTTTGAGAATTTGTCCTTATGAGAATCTGTCCTTTTGAGAACGAGCTCACGACGCGACCGCCTAAAACAAGGTAATCATGCTATTTAGGAACTACTGCCCTAATAATTATTATTCGCAAAAAATCGCAAGACCGACTTCCATCGTGTACAGAATTCTAATAGTTTGCACGAATCGATGTGATATCCATGTACATTATTGTTGATTTATCAAAAACGGCTCAGCCGATTACTATAAAATTTAAATGGGATCACCTCGGGAGTATCCTACCTAGTACCCTTTCGAACTATTTTTTTTAATCGGTTCACATCGATGGTCATACACAAAGAAAATCATACAGACGAACACAGTACCTCCTCCTTTTTGGAAGTCGGTAAAAAGTATTTAGTCGGCAGTCACTATCCTCTATCTCTTATTTTCTATTCTAAAAAGAAGAATATCGATAATCGAATTAAGAGGAGCCCCATTTTTGTGTGTATATTAAGGAACTACACATGTTTGCAACCCTATATGAACTCAACCTTTGAAGAAATTCTATTTTCCAGGCCTGAGAGGGCCTCAATGGTACTAGTGACTTAAATAGTTATGTGAATTACACCATCAATGATACTGATCAATGGTACTGTTGGCATAGAGGATTTAAATTCTACGTCGCTAGTACCATAATGGTACTAGCGACGTATACATACGTGAGTAGTACCATCAATGGAACTAATCAATGGTACTACTGACAGTACCATTAAATTGCTTTGAACTATCATCCTTTTTTCAACATCAGATCAATTGTTAATGTAGGTAATTTTTTCGGTTCAATATTTTAATTTGTACGGTGTTTCGTTCCTAAGCAAGTTCTAGCTCGATTAAATACGGTATTAATATATTTTTAACAGAATAATTCTAATATCTAGCTGTACATCTAAATAAGATTTTAGGACCTGTTCCCGTCATAAACTGTCAATCGGGATTAGTTTTCTAATTTGACAATTATACATTAAGCCCGATTATAGAGGCACAATCGTAATTATATTAGCTAAATAGCATGGTTCTGTTTCTTTTTCACTTTAGGCATTCGATAAAGAGAACGCTTTTTACGTTGCTATTATATTTACGCTGGCGCCTCTGTAATAGGGCTTATTATATCAGTATAAATTAATCGAAGTTGATAGACTCGCTTATTGGGTTTTTTTTTCAGGTTCAGTTGTCTTTCATATGTAGAGATAAACATGGCTGGATTTAGAGGTGTAGAGACCTCGGGGCAGGGGCATAAGTACCCCTTTAAGATAAGTGCTAAATTCCAAGTATCTACCTACCTCACTACTTATAAGGACGATCTGGAATTTTGATGTTTTACTGATTGTCTGACTAGAGTTAACAAATACGTTTAGATGAATCGGTTTTGTCAGCAATTAAGAATAATATAATCATTTTTCTACAAAGTACACTAGATTAAAAGAAAATTAATTTGCTAGTGTTTGTTCGTTAGAATTTGATGTTATTTTCGAAATCATTTGTTTGTATTTTGGAGGCCCCGGGCAATTGCCTCGATTGTCCTCTCCTACTTCCGGCCCTGGAGATAAATGTAAACGTCAAATCGCATCACTAAACAATAAGCTAGTATAAATGTAACATAATTAAAGAGAGAAAGAGGCCTAGGCAATATTTATCTAAAACTAGCTGACCAGGCGAACTTAGTTTCACGCAATATCTTTATAAATTATAGCCTACTAGCTTGAGCCCGCGGCACCGCCCGCGTGGAATTTGACTTTTGTGCTATCCCACAGGAACCTTTTATTTTTTCGGGATAAAAAGTAGCCTATGTCACTCTCCGGCCTTTGAACTATATCCATGCATGCCAAAAATCAAAACGATCCGTTGCTCCGTTGCTGCGTGAAAGAGGAACAAACATCCATACATACAAACTTCCGCGTTTATAATGTTAGTAGGATAATTTTGACTTAGTAATATTTTTCAATTTAAAATTATAACTAACAGCTTCTTCAATGAGACCAATTTGGAACATTCCAGTCCATTAGCAAAAACTTTGTAACTGTTTAAACCTATATTGTGTTTGTTACTACAGGAAGTAAGTTATAATACTTAGTATTTATTAAACATAATAGTATTTATTATAATAATGGTATTCAAAGGTAATTTGCCATAGTTTATTGTTATTAAATGTCTATGAAATGTATCCTGAAAGTGGCTTCATGAGCTCGTATGATGATAGAAGTAAGGTTTTTAGTTTTTGCTAGTTGCATTTTATATTACACATACGCTGGATCTGAATCTAATTATGTAAGTAATTAGAAATAGTTTTGGTTAATTGGCTGACTTTAGAAATCTTGCTAATTTTATTTGACGGATGGCTGATGATCGTAAAGCTCTCGCATGTTGACAACAGTAACTGTAGATTAATAATTTTAAATCAGCTCCAATAACGAAAGATAACAATGTAATTATTATCAAGAAGCGCTGGTCGGATCGGCCGCCACGCCAGCCTTAACGATGTCATACGCAGGGCTTTTGCCACCGCCAATATCGCAGCCGTACTCGAACCAAGTGGGTTGGCGCGTGGTGATGGCAAAAGGCCTGACGGCATGACGCTGGTCCCATGGAAGTGTAGACGGCCCTTAGTATGGGACGCAACTTGTGTCGATACTTTGGCACTGTCACATATTTCTGAGACTCAGAGTAGGGCTGGAGCGGCAGCCAATTCGGCGGAGCAGCACAAGCGGCGCAAATATGCTAACCTCGGTAGTGGTTACATATTTGAGCCATTTGGAGTTGAGACTTTGGGTCCGTGGGGGCCGGGAGCTCATCTTGTTTTCAAAAGTCTTTCTAAGCGTCTGGTGGACGCGACGCGTGACCAAAATGCTGGTGTTTATTTGGCTCAACGTATAAGCATTGGCATTCAGCGTGGCAATGCTGCCAGCATGCTGGGCACGCTGCCAACTGGCTGTGGGCTTGAGCACTTGGATTATCTTTAGACCTTCAAGGGTCTGTGTATGATCCAATTGCTTTCTATGTAGTAATAGTGTAGGTAGTTTTAGCATATAAAGTAGTATTGTATCATATTGCTTATTACCTAGATCACATCAGATATGTTTTAGCAAACAATCACATTTTTTTAAATCTGAAGACGGTTGTTATTTATAGTTTTAAATAAAAGATATATTTTACTTTTGAAAAGTTAGTAATTTTTTTTAAACGTACTTATATTGAACTTTTGTAATTGCTAACATGCGATTAGGCTTTTATCAGATTTTTTTCATCAAATAAAAGATACTATTACTTATTTAGGTACATTACACTGATCCTTAACTATTCATTTTCAGGGTCCGTTCAATATGAAACTAAGAAAGATGATTTTAAACAAAGGCCCAAAAAACAGAGACTGCGCAATATGCGGCGGAAGAATAGAAAATGACACGACGCTGGAATTCACCATGAACGTGACGGAAGACATGAAAGATGTTCATGTAAGTTTAAGAACGTAAATATAAATAAAACATAAAAATATAAGGAGTTAGGCCATGATTTTTGACGTGATAAGGTCTTAGATATTTATATATAAATCGATGCACACCAGCTGCACGCACGAAAAATCACGACTCATTGTCACATTCCGCCTGAGCAGAGCGTGCAAGCGAGAGCGCAGAGCCAGCGATAGAGCCTAAGATGAGCCTAAGCGTTCCGCTTTTGACGCATAGTATGACGTTACCAAATTAATTATACTCTACTAGCTTAAAACCCGCGGCTTCGCTCGCGTTGTCTTAGTACCTAGGTACTTGCTTAAAATGAAAATAGCCCGCGGTTTTATCTACGTTGTCTTTGTACTTGCTTATAATATAACATTACATTAACATTCAAATCATAGATCTTAATTATGTACCTACCTTTTTGACATATGATTATATTATTGATTATTTATTTGATAATTTTATTGTGATTATTTTTGATGCATTATGTATACTTACTCAAAAATGTATTTTTTATTGAAAGACCAATTTTTACGATAATTATTACAGGTACAATACCGTACCCTTTTTTATGTATCTAATTAGAAACTCAATATAATGACCTGTAACTATTGTTATCAATAAATTGATTATGACTATGATTAATAATATCTAATAGTCCGCGATTTGGCCCACGTTGTCTTAATACTTGCTTAAAATTACTTGCAAGGATAGTGCCCACGGTTTGGCCAAAATTGTAACAGTATTTGTCTTAATGATAATAGGTCACGGTGTGGCCTGCGTATTATTAGTACTTGCTTATGATGGTTATTTATAGCACACAGCATGGACTGTGATGTTTTAATACTTGCTTAAAATTATAAAAGCTTGCCGTTTGGCCTGCATTGTCGTATTAATTACAATGATAATAGCCCATGGTCTGGCCCGTGTTGTCTTAGCACTTGCTCAAAATGATAATAGCCCGCGGAATTTGGTACTTAAAATGAAAATAAACCACAGTTTGGCCCACGTTGTTTTAGTACTTACTTGATTAAAACAACAGCCCGCGGTTCAACCCGCGTTATATTGGCATTTGCTTATAATAATATCTAATAGTTCGCGGTCTGTTGCGTTGTCTTAATAAATCCTTAAAATTATAATAGCGTGCCGTTAGCCTGCGTTGTTATATTACTTGCAATGATAATAGCCCAAGGTTTGGCCCGCGTTATTTTCGTAATTGCTTAAAATGATAAAAACCCACAGTTTGGCCAACGTTTTCTTGGCACTTATTTAAAATAATAGTAGGTCGTGGTTAAGCCCGCATTAGGCTCGATTATGAAGACGCCATCGTAATTATAATAGCTAATTAGCATAATTATTTCTGTTTCTTTTTCACTTTGAGCATTCGATAGAGAGAACACTTTTTATATTTAACGTTTACCATGGCGCTTTCATAATTGAGCATATTATCGTATTACTTGCAAGGATAATGCCTACGGTTTAGCCTGAATTGTATCAGTATTTGCCTAAAATGATAATAGCCCACGGATTGGCCTGCATTGTCTCAGTATTTGGTTATTTAATTTACTTGTATCTAAAGCTTATTACAGAGTACGTGAATTTTTGGATGATAAATTGCCGAATTTCTGAAATTAACTCAATAATAAATAAATATATAAAATAAATATTGGGGGACATCTCACACACGGTTTCTGACCCCAAACTAAGCAAAACTTGTGGTTTGGCTGGCAGAGACTGATATACTACATATACATATACATATACCTGTAAGTTGACTGGCTGATAATGATATTTAGTTTAGTTAATAATTGTATGAGTAACTATGTAAGGAATTTCACACTACTGGCTTTTCATTGATGGAAAACATTGAGGCAACCTGTATAGGTACGTCCTTAGAGAAAAAATCAATGTCGTTTGTGGATTCGGCAACCCGCGCTCGGTCGGCGTGATGGATATGGCCTAATCACCCTTCGCGGGTAGGCCTATGTTCAGTGCACTATTAATTAAGGCCGGTTCAGGTATTCGACATGTTTCATTAAGTCATTAGAAATTTAATTTTCCTTATCCATATCTTATTTTATTTGAGAAACACATAGTGTATATCTAGACGTCACTCGTCAGGCATTTTCTAGGATGCTATTATACTCATCATTTGATTAACTTTTACAATGGTATCAACCCCAAAATCACATGAATAAAATCAGTTCGACACAAAAAGTTCATCGACCCGCGACAAATGTATGGAAAATGTTGATAATTATCGCTTGTCAGGGTTGATTCTATAGTAAAATACGTATATTGATCCGTATGTGCTCACAAAATAAAAAAATCGTAAACTATTGGGGACCCATTTTGCCCCATTCAAGGATAAATCATTATCTTAATCCTTTTCTAGATACTTCATTATTTAAAAAAGCGCATTGGAGTTTTGGGACGTATTTGACCCCTTAGGAATTTTTGAAAGGAAAATTCAGAAAACAGGTAATTTATTATGTAGTCTCAAAAGCATCTATACAAAGTTTCATGTCAATCGGTACAGCGAATAAAAAGTTACATGCAAACAAAAAGGGCCCGTTTTACCCCGTAAGTTAGAGTTGGGTACGTTTTTCATTCTTAGTGCTTCATTATGTCGTACGATGTACGTATATTCCAAATTTCAAGCTCATATCTTCAGCGGTTTGGGTTGTAGCCTAAACTTATTAATTTTACGTATCCCTAAGGAACCTTATAGATTTTCCTGGATTTTATTAGTTCCTGTATTAAAACATGCTGTGTGCCTCCTTCATACCAATTTTCAACCATAACCGTTCAGCTGGTTCGATGTAATTGACGCTTTTTTCACCAACTTTGGGACCTTATTTGACCCCTTAGATGAGGAAAATTCGGAAAAACAGGAAAAAACGTAACTTTTATTTTGTTTGAAAAGCATGTATACAAAGCTCCAAATCAATCGGTACAGGGAATAAAAAGTTACATACAAACGAAAAGGGCCCGTTTTACCCCCTAAGAGGTGGAAAGTTCAAAATTTTCGTCCTTAGTGCTCCATTACGTCGTTCAATGTACCTATATTCCAAATTTCAAGCTCATATCTTAAGCGGTTTGGGCTGTAGGCTGTCTGTCAGTCAGTCACTCAGGGAAGCCTTTTATATAATAGATAAAATTTAACTTGATCTCTGCGACAGTGACATTGACATGACATAGAAGATTGACATTTTTAGAGTTGAGATAAAATGGAAATAATAAAATGGTGGAAAAAATAGATTTTCAAACAATGTTGTAATGAAATCGAATGAGTAGTTGAAGGCGAGAAATTGGATTCTATTTACTTACTATTATTTAAGATCAAGTATGTACACATGTAAATAATGTTATGATATTAATTGAATACTCATAATAATGTAACGATAGTATTTATCGACGTTTTTCACTATTATCGATGCTAATGTAACAAATAATTGGGTTTAATGTAATTACACATGTGAAAAATGTTATGATATTAAAATATACAATAAATTTAATGATAAATTAAGTTTTATATAAAATATCGATGTATAAATATCAATATTTTAAATAAAACTCTATCTAAAACTCTGTGGTCATGATCATTCGTCGCCCATCACTAATCGGCATACCCATAAAGTATGACATTGACAGGTACTGTCTGTACTATTAAGAAAATCAGGACTTCATAGGCGTGATTGTTCTGACAGCTGTCGCAGAGATCAAGTTAAATTTTATAGAGTACTTATAAGTAATATTTTATCGTCCATAAACCGAAATTACAACCTTTTTTTACAGTAACTGAATATTAACTTTGTTTTTTTTGTTAAATTAATTTGCTAATATTTTCTTTAGAGCTACAAATTCCGGTCGAATTACGAGTATTGTCATTTTTTGACCGACGAACCACCGGAGGAGGTACTCAATTCGACGCGTATATATATATTTTTTATGCGTATAACTTTTTTCATAGTAGTCTGATTTCAATAATTATTTTTTTATTGGATAGAGTATACTTTGACATTGGTCCCATTTAAATTTTATCGACATCGGCTGAGCCATTTTTGATAAATCAACAATAATGTAAAGAATGCTACATCGACCCATGCGAATTATCGCGAATTCTGTACACGGGTGAAGTCGGTCATGCTATTTTCTGCAAAAAAATAATTATTTAAAAATATGTCATCCATACAAACTTAAATTGATCAGAATGAAAAACATTTTTCTGTCAAAAAACTGTTTTTGCAGCTCATTATTGCCTGTCATATTTTTACGATTGTTTTAAAGCATGGTACGAAGTCTATGCCTACTGTGAATTATCAACTATGTTGAAAATATATTGAAAAAATAAACACTAAATTGGATTTAAATTTAGATTATGTACAGGTACCTAAACTCCATAAATACAAAATTGGGCCAAGTACGAGTTGAACTCGCGCATGAAGAGTTCCGTAACGTATGGGAGCCCCGCGTCAAAAAAATCATGTTTGTTGTATAGGAGCCCCCTTAAATATTTATTTTATTCTGTTTTTAGTAATTGTTGTTATAGCAGCAAAAAAAAAAGCCGTGGTGGTCTAGAGGTAGTGACACCCGCCTTACAATCGTGAGGTCGTGGGTTCAAATCCCCGGTCCCGTACCAATGAGTTCTTTGGAATTTATGTACGGAATTTCACACCACTGGCTTTTCGGTGAAGGAAAACATCGTGAGGCAACCTGCATGCGTCCGTAGAAGAAATTCGATGGTGTATGTGAATCCACCAACCCGCACTGGGCCAGCGTGGTGGATATGGCCCAAAACACCTTTCGTGGGTAGGCCTACGTCCTGCAGTGGACTATTAAAAAAAAAGAAAAGGCTGGTACAGTACAGTAGTTATAGCAGCAACCGAAATTAATTATCTCAATTCTCTAGCTATTACGGTTTATAAGATACGGCCTGGTGACAGACAGACAGCGGAGTCTTAGTATAGGGTCCCGTTTTTACATTTTGGGTACGGAACCCTAAAAATCATTGTCTACTCTCTACTATCATCATTATTTTATATTTTCAGGGAAACCTTTTCGCCATATCGGAAAGTAAACAAACAATGAGGCTTTTGATGAAAAAGCTCTGCGATCATTCGTTCTGGCTGCCATTCATGAAGCAATTTATCAATATCACCGACGATTGCGTTTTACTAAAGGTAAGATGGATATTCATTAAAGATGTTCAGAATAATTATGATGTATTGTATCGTTTATCGTTTCAGCCATAGGATGTCCACTTCTGGACATAGGCCTCCCCTAAAGATCTCCAATAAGACCGGTTGGTAGCGGCTTGCATCCAACTCGATCCTACGATCTTAATGAGGTTATAGAATAGAATAGAAAACGCTTTATTGTTCACACAATTTACAATAAAAGAGTACAATATAATTAAAATAGTGCGACAACCGGCGGCCTTATCGCTTAGAACGTTTTCTTCCAGGCACCCTGATTCTCCAGGTTATCCGTCCACCTTATGATCGGACGTCCTAGAAGTTACGAGAACGGCCCTACGCTGACCTTGCCGATACGAGATATAGACTCGAGAACTTTTCAACTCCTTCGTTCATCACTCTTTCGTGCTATTTGCCCTTCCCACTGCTATTTCAACTTGCCAATCTGCTGGGCTACATCAGCATCTCTGGTTCTTCTACGGATCTCCTCATTTCTGATTCGATCTCGCAGATAGACTCCGAGCATAGCTCTCTCCATAGCTCTTTGGGCCACTTGGAGCTTATTATTATGGCCCATAATGTATTGAATATTTCTAAATTTTTGGTACATATTGTAGATACTGGGCTTCAATACACCAACCCTGAAATCACGAAATTATATCATTTGTCTCATAAATGATTTAACATTTATTTATTTTTTTCCCAAGGTGGTAAGCAAGGGTCGCTGCTGGACTTACGACTTACAGAAAATTGCAATATTCAGTATATTTTTCATATCTATATATTCAAGTGGTCGCAATTTACATGCGTTATTTTCAGACTCTTGAGCTCGAGTTTCATGACGCCTTTCTTCCTTAATTCCTTACCACAAATGTATCCCCTCAACGATATAGAGGGATATAAATAACGTTGGTAACTGACATTTGAAGTGGATGAAACTATTTTATCCCTTTGCAGCTTTGCCATTCTAAGTAGGGACGCTAGGAGACCCCCGAGCAATTTAGAGCTTACTCGCCCCGTTGTTTATTTTTTCACTATCCAGGCTCAATTTTCTTACAATTTTTGATTGATATTTGATAACAAGTTAATATTTATTTTGATTTTAGGGCAACTACACATTTGTGGTCAACACTCAAGAGCTAGCGCGGAAATTTTATGGAGGATCTTTTTTCTATGGAAAGTGGACGGTCAAGGCTATTTACTACAACAATGTCTGTAATCTAAGCAGTTCTTCTGTTATTTTTTCAATTGTACCAAAGTGATTAAATGGCAGTTAATGTGCTAGTTACCTATTATCGGGTATCGCTGGTTTTATATTTACCTAGTAATTATTTACCTGCTAGTTAGTCTCTTTTAGTAAAAACTAAATATTTTTAAAGTAAATCCTTGAGTTAAGTAACATGGGTCCACATTTGTAGAAATGATCTGCCACGACAACATAAAACGCCAAATCGATGACCACGAAATTAAAACCTTGTATTCACTGAGCAACAATTGTTTATAAACTCTGTTTCAGAAACAAAATCTACGTCGGCTTACCTTTACTTTATCCGCCTTTAAAGAACATTTTTTAGGATTACTATTCATTAATAACTAAATAGTTTTCAATTACATCTACCTAATTAAGAGTTGATGCATGTTTATGTATATAGGAAATGAGCTAATATTGCAGGTTTCCCTATGAATAATTACTCGATATCCTCCCATTATTATTCCATCAATAAACCATTTAGATTCTAAACTGTTCAAATCATTTCAAGTTTATCACCAATTGTATTTTTTTGTATTTGACTCCAAAACATTGTGTTTGTCACAACGAGAGTATAATCGCTTCATCGTTATGTTCTCTCGATTGACCATTTTGATGAATATAATGTGCTTCTGTGCGTTCCTGAACGCTTCTACTAATTTTGTAAGTGTTTATTGCATAGCTAATTATTAAACCCAAGACAGAATTCGGCTCCCCGACAGGATCTCCTTTGCCTACATTTTTTATAAGATTAAAAATCACTAAATGCACCAGAAATCACGAAATCCACAAACAAAGGAAAATAATTTTAAACCAACAATGAGAATGCACAAATTTCCATTTGTTTTTTTTTTTGACTACACACCTTATTATTAAGAGTAAAATTGATATTTGCATTTACAATTGGATACCTACTATGAAACTAATATGACCATTTATTTTTCTAAAATATCTTATTTATAAAATGTAAAAATGTTCTTGTTAAATTGTAGTCAGACGCAAACCTAAATTAAATTAAAAAGTGATTTTTAATTTTGCAATATTATGTTGATTAAATAAGAAGTATTGATCTAGACTAGATATTGAGGAGATATGAAGCGTTATTTGTATTTTCGTTTGCCTGAATTAGGGTGGGTCCTTAATTTAAATAGTTTAGCAGTTTAATCGATATCAATACTTATTTCCAAATTGATATTCGAGTAAAATCGCGTTTTGTGCTATGTGAATATAACATAAGGGGTAAGCTCTTTCTTGTTACTTCTTTGTAAATAAAAATTTCAAATGCAATAAGTTATTGGCAATTTTGTCTTCCATTAATAAGTTATGTACGTTTTAAGTGAAATGGTTGGTATTTATTACTTGTGAGCGTTTGTTTCAGGGATCAACTAAGTTGAAAGTGCATCAATACGAACTATGTAAGGGCCCGAAAAGAAACGACTGCGGCGTGACGTCTGAGCTTCAAATTGACAACGAGACCGCGATATCCCAAAAAATGACTGTTTCAGAGGATGTACAGATTAAATATGTACGTAATTTCAATTCAAATAAAACATTTTCAAGTAGGCAACACAAGATAACAATTCACACTATCAAAAAGTTGTCAGATTTTATGTAGAGCCAAACTTCTAACTCTACACGCCTTAACTCTACAAATCCTAACTTCACAAACTTTACAGCTTAGTCAATATATGTGACTTGACCGTTTCTTTACAACAAGAACTATTTGTTTAACAGAATTAATGTACAGTTAATAATTAATCTTCGCCCATGTGTAGTTAGCGAAACAGTATACATTTCACATTATAATGTTTTAATAATGTTTGAAATCCAACGATTTAACTTCTGTAGATTATTATTTATTACAAAAAGTGCTTTGATCGATTTTTAGATTTCTAGCTTCAATACATGCGGAAATCTCATATCAACTTTTATACCACAGTTTTAAGGGTTAGGGGGATGATTTACTAAAAGTCCTGAATTACGTGTTTTATTTTTGACTGACAAACCAACCGGAAAGGTACTCTATTCGACGCGTATATATTTTTTTACGTATAACCACGCATAATTTTTTTCATAGGAGTCCAATTTCAATAATTCTTTTTTAATTAGAAAGAGTATATTTCGAAATTGGTCCCATTTAAATTTTGTCAAATCAGCTGAGCCATTTTTGATAAATCAACAATAATGTGAAAAATGCTACATCGATCCGTGCGAAATATTCACGCATTCTGTACACGGGTGAAGTCGGTCATGCTATTTTTGCAAAAAATAATTATTAATAGCAAAGAGTATCTTTTATCAAATTTCAGATATCTAGTATAAAAAATTGCGAAAGTAACTTCTCATACAACATTTTATCGCACAGCTTTAAAGGTTAGGAGGTGGTTTCAAGAATCCTGATATCGTGTTTAAGTATTACGAGTCCTTATATACATTTTTTTTCATCCCCCAGTAGGGGTTGGGTTGGGGGGTGAAAACCCTCACCTTATTATATTATACCTTATTATATAGAGGAAAAATCCCGTGGTGAAAGTCGAAGTTTTAGATTTTTTCCTTTGTATATGCGTGATAGTCTACCTTGATGCCAAATATCAAGATTCTAGGTCATCTGGAAGTGGGTTAGGTTTTTGATCTATAAGTCAGTGAATGAGTGAGTCAGTGAATCAGTCGATAAAACCCTGGTTTTCAAAGGTTAATATATCATTAACTGCTGGAGCAACATCAATGGAATTTTATATTCTAGACAACTTAATAAATATGCTTTTAGTATTTATTTATTTATTTCTTGCATTATGTACACTAATCTTAATGGCTAGGTACATACTTAGAGCGTTGCTATATTCCATATATTTAAGTTAAATAGTTTTCGAGTCATGAAGGAGTCAAAAGTGTCGAAATGGTTCGTGTAATATTACACACGGCTGCTGCGTCGCCAGTTCCCATTTCCAGTATTGGCTGGACACGCTGCCGCGTGTCTAGATACCTGGTGAACACTCACAAGAATAGGCATAGCTAGAGGGGACACTGGGGGGACGATGACCTGTGCTTATGATAACAGCCCTATGCACTTCACTACTTTTGCTCATCCAAGAATTTAAGATCACTGGTAACTAATTGAATAAGAATGTTAAAAAGTTATAAGATAAAGCTTAATATTTCAATTATTTCAGGGAAAAATTGTAGGAACGCAAGGAGGAAAAGAAATATTAAAGTTACCTGTCAGCAGGCCGTGTAATAACGTGATTGTTAAAATACTTTTTGTTCAGTACCTTAACATTACGGAAAATTGTACTATTTTGAAGGTGAGAAATGCTCAGAGTAAACTAGTGTAGGGAAATATCATAGATGTCGTAAGCTAAACATTGTAGGTGTATTTTGAAGGTGAGAAATGCTCAGAGTAAACTAGTGTAGGGAAATATCATAGATGTCGTAAGCTAAACATTGTATTTAGCAGATCTGTGGTACAAAAGCAGCCTACTTTCGGGCTTTTCGCGTTTATATATCATTATACATTGACTGCCTCGGTGGCTCAGTGGTTAGTGGCCCTAACTTCCGAGTCAACGAGGCGTGGGTTCGATCCCCACCCAGGGCAAGTATTTATATGATGAACATAAGTGTTTGCTCTGTGTCTGGGTGTTATTAAGTTACTATCTAAAGTATGTATATAAAAAAATAAGTATATGTAGTATATCAGTCTCTGGCAGCCAAATCACAAGCTTTGCTTAGCTTGGGGTCAGAGGCCGTGTATAAGATGTCCTCAAATATTTATTTATATTTATTTATTTTATATACCTAAAACCTGTCACTGAATCAATTCTTGTGTCTTCGCTTGGTAGAACGATTAAGCAATCCGAAATTCGCGTTTTCTCAGAAATAAATTTATTACATAGAACCTACCAAATTTTATCAAAATGATTAGAAACGTTTCCCAGATCCAAATTTAGAACAAACAAATAAATCATAAATACACAAGGATTTATTTGATACGTAAATTTTTTAAATTAAAAAAAAAAGAAAATAATTGATTTTTTTCCACAATATACAGGGTTATTTCTAATCAATTAGCATCCTTTCAGGGGCTTATTCTGTACATCAAAACTAACAACTTTTGTTCTATGACTTTAGTCAAAACTCAAAAAAAAAATGTGTTGTTCTATAGAAAAATATCGTTCACCCGCGACAAAATGTATGGAATAGCTGATTTTTTTTTTGAGTTTTGACAAAAGTCTTAGAGCAAAAGTTGTTAGTTTTGATATACAAAACAAGCCCCTAAAAGGATGCTAATTGATTAGAAATAACCCTGTATATCTGCAGTTCTTCACATCAAAAATTATTTTAAGTAAGATTGACATTATTTTTACAGGGCCAATACGTACTAAGAGTCGAGCTTGAAGAGATGTCGCAGAGGTTTTTCAACGGACAATACTTTTACGGAAACATGACAATAAAATCAAGTTACTACAGTGATAAGTGCAATATCTTTTGTACTATTTTAAATATAGAATTATTGCCTAAATTACAATAAATGTACTTGTAAAAACAGAATAATACAATATTATTTTTATTTTATACCATATAAAATTTGTGCGCGATCTTGGTCGGCGGCTCAAAGAGAGGGGACAGGATCCGCGGTCGGGGGCGTACTTAGCGCAGCACATCTCACTTGCTATTCAGAGGGACGCCGCGAGCATAATGGGGACATTTGGGCGGAATGCACTTTGTGGGGGCTTATTTGACTAGGGAGTTGTTGACTCTGGTCAATAACTCTCTTGAATAGACATATTAGTGTTTTTGTGTTGCATTATATGTATAATTTTATGTTGACATTAGTTTAAATACATGATATTTTATATAAACAGATCAAGATTACGGGTTTCGAATAAATAAAAACTTTAAGCTAAGTAATATGAGGAATAAATAGCTGCAAAATAAACATTAATTTATGTAATGTCGTTACTTTTTATACAAAGTACATATACCTACAGGGTTACAAGGAAACCAAGAGAGGATAAGTCTATCCTCTCTAAGAGTGTGTAGTTTACTTTGTTTCTGACTGATTTGACTATGAAACACCCTATCCTAAATCTAACCATTTTCGAGATATTTGTAATTGTACTGTACTGTACTGTATCAGCCTTTTTAATAGTCCACTGCAGGACGTAGGCCTACCCATGAAGGGTGCTTGGGCCATATTCACCACGCTGGCCCAGTGCGGGTTGGTGGATTCACATACGCCATCAAATTTCTTCTACGGACGCATGCAGGTTGCCTCACGATGTTTTCCTTCACCGAAAAGCCAGTGTGTTAAATTCCGTACATAAATTCCAAAGAACTCATTGGTACGCGTTCGGGATTTGAACCCACGACCTCACGATTGTAAAGCGGGTCACTACCTCTAGGCCACCACGGCTTATTTGTAATTGTTATTTATAAAAAAATAAGCTTAGATATTTTGAAATGTGTAAGTTTCATTACTATTATTATTTAAGTTCTACATGTAAAATAAGATATTTTATGACCTCGCTAACCAATATTGTACGTAAAATGAACCTTTTGTAAAAAAAAACATTTAAATTCAAATATCTCGAAAAAGGTGAGATTTAGTGTTTCATAATCAATCAGTCAGAAACGTAGTAAACTACACCCTTTTAACGGTAATAGGTCGACTTAGCCTGTAACCTGTATATTCTGCAATGATTTCTCACATCACATAGCAAAAAGTCTTTATTTATCTGAAACTCACAGGCGAGTTCTTTCATCTATTGCTTTTTCCTCGATTTCCGCTTTCCTTGACCGCAAACAATTTGACTAGGCGCTAATAAAAAACGTCCTCGAGTGTCCATACATCCATTAGCCATCAAGTTTATAATGCGAAAATAGTTACAACGCGGACACATTAACTAGACGCTTGACCATGTGACGTTATCTTGGCGCTCAAGTACAGTGTACAAAAAAAACCGGCCAAGTGCGAGTCGGACTCCCGCACGAAAGGTTTCAAACCATCTTCTGTATAAGATAAGTTCCTACCTGTTTATTAAGATCGAGTAAAAAATGCTTAAAAATTAATGCGATGCGTCGAGTTAATGTGACCGCGTTATATTTGTTGTACAAGAGTGCAAAGTTGAATTTTAACCGCGTACTCAATTTTGATGACCGAGCAAGCGAAGGATTCTAAAATTATAAATAGGATACTAAATTATTAGAATCCTGAGCATTAGCGAGGGAATCAAAAGAGCACAAGGTTAAAAGTCTTTGCACTCGAGTGCAACACGTAATTTTTCATCCCCCCTCAGCGAGGAAATGACTAAAGTCGTCTACATACCGCACTGTTTCAAATACTTCTCGCGTGATTGTTGAGGGAGAAAGCTCATTTGCGCACTATTAACAGTTTCAGTCAATTCTGTTGGCATCAAATAAACTTCCTCGTCTCTAGAATCACTCATTTTAGGTTTTTCACTTGTTTTCAAGTTTCTTATTTTTAAAACTTTTAACTATACGACATGCATGATAAGAACATGGCGCGCGCAAAGCAAATTAAAAAAAAGTGCAGCAAAAAGGTTCCGTGTCTGAGTTTTGAAGAAATTAAAAAAAGTTGTATGATAAACGCGGCACCATGGAGGTAGAAGTAAATAGGTTTAATAATGTTTTGTATTCAAAAACTTATACTCTATAAAATTTAACTTGATCTCTGCGACAGTGACATATTGACATTTTTAGAGTTGAGATAGTGGTGGAAAAACTCGATTTTCAAACAATGTTGTAATGAAGTCGAATGATTAGTTGAAGGTGAAAAATTGGATTTTATTTACTTACTATTATTTAAGATCAAGTATGTACACATGTAGGTAAATAATATTATGATATTAATTAAATACTCATAATAATGTAACGATAGTATTTATCGACGTTTTTCACTATTATCGATGCTAATGTAACATATAATTGGGTTTAATTTAATTACACATGTAAAAAATGTTATGATATTAAATTATACAATAAAATTAATGATAAATTAAGTCTTATTTAAAATATCGTCAGTATAAACTATCGATATTTTAATTAAAACTCTATCAAAAACTCTGTGGTCACGATCATTCGTCGCCCGTCATGCCCATAAAGTATGACATTGACAGGTACTGTCTCATAGGCGTGATTTTTCTGACAGCTGTCGCAGAGATCAAGTTAAATTTTAGAGTATAGTGCACACGATGTTCTAAATTCAATTTTACTTTCCCCTCTAGCGGATAAAAACGACTTTTGCGCTCAGAAATCGAAGATCGAAAATTGTCTTACCGAGATGGGGATAATTTAAATTCGAAAGATAATTTAACCTATTATAGTCAAATCATTAATATAGTCAGTGATATGAGTATATAAATAAGGTTTGTAATAACTACCTTAAAATTACAAATACTTTGATTTATAGCCTACTAGTTTTTGCGCGTGATATTTTTGGTATTTGTGCCATTCCACTGAAATATTTTATTTTTTCGAGATAAAAAATAGCCTTAAATCTTTAAAGTATATCCATCCAAAAATTTAAATCAATCCGTCTCTCTGTTGCTGCGCAAATAAGTAACAAACCAACAAACACATTTTAGGATATATAAATAGTAAGAATTACAATTTTTACTGTTCTTTATCTGTAAATATATAAAAGTGAAAGATAAAAATAAACGCATTCAATCATACGTATAAAAAAATACATATCATATCATACATATTTACTACAGTTTACAACTTTACATATTATACAGATGTTGGTTCAAAGTTTTACTAACATACATTACCTAAAATTTATTTTTCAGGGATCTTTTGATCTTCTTATAAGAGAATTCGAACAATGTCAAGGACCAAAGAAAAAATATTGCGCAATCACCACCGTAAACATCACCGACCCCTACAACCTACATCTCGATGTTGAGGTCAAAGAAAACGTCAAAACTACTAAAGTAAGTATGTAGTAGGTATAAGGTACAAAAGAAGGCTGTTTACCGGGGTTTTTTCTCTATCCAAGTGCCATTAAGGCGTCTGCAAGTGCATATCTATCCCGCATTATATGTAAGCGAGACGAACTACATCGTAAGTCGCAAGGCAGAGAGATGTTAAACGCTATTTTTCATAAAACAAAGAACAAGTCGGGGAAAAATAGTAAAACACTCGATTTTATTTACTTACCTACATGGTCATAGGAGCCAATTTCACTTTATCCGATCTTTCGTATTTTGTATAGATAGTAAGTAAGTTCGTATAGGCCGGGTGGCTAGCCTTTGTGTCAGAGTTTTTAGGCCGCCTGAAGGCCGCTGACATGGCTAAACGGTTAAAACAACCGGGACCTACAATTTGTATAGATAATAGAGGGAGAGATGTAGAAAAACGACCATCACTCATCTGATAACCAGATGAGATATACTTTTTATGACAATTTTATTTACATGCAAACACGTGTTAGCGCCTCTTGTCGTAGAATACCTGATAGTTACGACTAAAAGGGTCCTACGGCATAGTTACTTAATAGTTTGTATGAAAAGTAGCTAATGCCATAGAATATAGTAACACTTTGAAGGTGTTAACAAATGAGATGTTTTGAAGGCAGTTCGCCCTACACTAGAATAGACGTTGTGAAAAGTATAAAAATCTTTAATTTAATTCCTCCCCTTCTGTCACACGCATCTTGCACGCAGCTTGCCTATCTAGAAGTGCTCATGACTATATTTTATTTGATTTTTTGTCAATGTTTTGTTTACCTTAACTCTTTTGATAGCCGATATTTTTTTATTCCAACTGATACTTTTTAATGTAAAAAATATGTCACGGTAGGTTTGCTAACTCATTTTTGTTCATTGTTCCTGTTTGAAAGTTTGAATAAATATGTGAATATTAGTACGACGCCAATCTTATAACCAGTCAAAATTGGTATCATAAGAAAGATAATTTAATTACAAAATAATCATATAGGCTTGCCTACAAAAAACTATTTATAATTTATTTTAAATTCAATAAAAAATAGCCATGAACCCTTTTGGAGAGGCAAGCTATCATGGGCGAGTTTGTAAATAAATAATAATTGAAATAGATCTCTTATCTGGTTATCACTTCGGTGAAAGTCGATTTTCAGCGGCTCTTAGACCATAATATGTATTTGTATAATGAAGTCATTTGTGGTTTTTTGTAGGGAAAAATCATTGTGTTAGCGAAAGGAAAAGAAACATTAAGACTCCAAGTGAAGGACCCTTGTAAACATTTATTTTTGAAACCGCTGCTCCAATCCATGTTGAATGCAACAGCCGACTGTCTCATTTTGAAG
This sequence comes from Hypomecis punctinalis, assembly GCA_949316475.1. Lineage (NCBI taxonomy): Eukaryota > Metazoa > Arthropoda > Insecta > Lepidoptera > Geometridae > Hypomecis > Hypomecis punctinalis. The sequence continues at coordinate 16,740,637 of OX438802.1, forward strand.
GTAAATAATATTTTCCCCGTTTTTTTTAAAGTAAAACGTTTGTTTGAATTTGAATTATGAAGTTACAATAAATCCATTTCTGTACACACACAGAATGTCATTATGATGCCTTATACACTCGATTTTCACTTTAGAAGTCCAACTTGCCTAACAAAATGTTTTTCCTCACATCTATTCGCAAAGGACTACTTGGTTTGCCTTTAAGTACACCCAAAGATGGTGTTTTCTATAAGGAACTTTATAAGTGCGCCGAAATTCTCTTTGCCGCGCACTTTTTGAATTTGGAAGTATTTGTAATGTCAGTGTTCAGCACCAAGAAAATGAATGAAAAGAATGTAAATATAAGTTTTCATTTGTTTTATTATTAGATACCATTTAATTTCAGTTTTTTAGTTGTTACTCTACGTTTTATTAAATAATAATATTATAGTAAAGTATGAGGCGCCTTTTGTTTTCTTATAGAGGTGATGAAAAGTAGAGTGTACCACTCGGGCGCAAAATATATTTTTGGCTCGGGCGACGTACTTTGAATCCCTCGCTACGTTCAGGATTCTACAAAAGAATCCCTCACTTCGCGCTGGATCCAAAAAAGCGCCAAATAATTATTTTGCTCCCATATGATATACTATTTTTTATTTCCTATAGTTGAAAATTAACGAATGAGAATAAAGTACAGATTAACTTGAAATAAACATAAGTAGATATTGAGTGAAGGTTGGAGTCAGAATAAGAGCTACTTTGGTTCTGAGAGGCTGCATTACGTTGTCTCGTAAAGTCTTCGACAATCTTTCTATTGCTCAAAGAGGAATATAATACCTACGTACTTTAGGCCTAATTTAACTGTTTGGCTTCTGTGGACTCAAGGTTACGCAGATGCAATATACTGAAGTGTTAGTGACGCTTACGTCACTAACACTAACAGAGGGAATGTGCACAGTTATTAGATAAATTCACAGCCGCCAAATAGTTTGATTCGGACTATACCTACCTAATTTCTATCCAACATTTTAACTATATCATGATTATTAACACACTGTACTAAAAAAAGCGTAGGTACTTAAAATTTTAGAAAAAACTGTTGTTATAAAAAGTATAGGTACTTATATTTTTTTATATTTGTGTGATCTGCGACCTCTAATTATTTTTTACGAGTTTTTACTCTATGAGTTAATGTAATTTATTTAAGTCATTTTATGATTTTAGGGTTTCTATCAGTTCGACGTGAATATACAAGAAATAGCAAGGAAGTACTATGGCGGTGAATTTTTATTTGGGACTTGGACTTTTCGATCCGTTTTCTACAACGACGTCTGTACTTTTTCCTGCTCAGTCATTGAAGTCAGTATAGTCCCAAAGGAAAAAAGCGCAAGCTAAGTTAAAAACTGTCTACATAAAACTAAATTTTACCTAAATTGTATGAATTTGTGAATATTTTTCCGCACTTTGTAAAGTTAAGGTACCTAATTGATTTTTTGTTATGAAAATATTTTTTTTGTCCAAACTATTTGTCTAAATATGGCGATTATAAATTCCCTAGAAATTGATTAATTGTAGTTTACACTAACTCTAACGACGGCGTAAAAACCATCACAAAATCATACTAAGGGTACGGGATATGGAACCCGATATCTACAAATACGGAACTCGAAAATGAAACAAAATTTTATTCTAAAATAAAATAAATAATTTAATTTTAATAAATTAATTACTGCTAAACTTACTTACGTAACTTCTTTATTCACTGACATGCTTAATAATAATAAAATCTTAACTAATCAAATGGACAATTTTCTTCATGAGTCGTACTTATGCAGTACATTCCCCGAGAACTGTAAAAAATAATAAAAGGCATGAATATCATATACTTTACTGAGCATCACTTATTTAATTTCTATCAATCGTATGTATGTAAAAACTCAACTTTCTAGATCACGGGGGTGAGCTAGTATCAACAGTAAAACACAGGCAAATATTTTCGGTGAAGGAAAACATCGTTAGAAAATTTACATGGGTGCATCTGAAGTATGTATATTTTTGTGGACTTATGTGACTCCATTATGAAATTATAATAGCTGGCTCACGTGGCACACACACTGTTTCTTGGCAAAGGGCTCCCTGCACTTTGTATAAATATATATACATTTTATCTTCAATGTTATAAAATGTATATATATATTTATACTAATATTCATTATTATGAACAACTTTTACTATTGAAATCACTCCCTAAGCGCGAAAAACAATACAACTGGTCCATAGATTTTATCACGAGTCGATGGACTTTTTAAAAAGAACAGCTATTTTGTCGCGGTTTCAAGATTGGTTTCATAGAAAAAGTTCATTGATTGAAGAATTTTTCAATACTTACCGGGATGTCGTCGCCCAATCGGACCGCGCCTTTGTCGAGGTGTGTGCCCTTAGTCTTGGGACAGGAGGTGTCGCACGGCACGCTCACCAGGCGCACCTTCTTCTTGAAGCTTGCCGCGAAGTAACATGAACTCACGAAGGTAAGTAAGGATTTCACAATACTTACTGGTCCGGGATATCGTCGCCCACTCGGACCGCGTTCTTGTCGAGGAGTGTGCTGTCGCACGGCACCCCAGGCAAACCTTTTACTTCACGATGACCGCGAAGTAGCACGAACACATGAAGTAAGGATTTCACGATACTCACTAGCCAGAGGCGTCGTCGCCCAGTCGGACGGCGCTCTTGTCTTGGTGTATACCTCATCGGCTCTCGGTCTTGGGACAGGAGTTGTCGCACGGCACGCCCACCAGGCCAACTTTCTTCTTGATCCTGGTCGCGAAGCAGCACGAACTCATGAAGTTACTCGTAAGTAAGGATTTCACAATACTTACTGGTCCGGGATGTCGTCGCCCAGTCGAACTGCGCTTTTGTCGAGGTGTATACCCCAATGGCTCTGGGTCTTGGGACAGGAGCTGTCGCACGGCACCCCGACTAGGCGAACCTTCTTCTTGACGCTGGCCGCGAAGTAGCACGAACTCATGAAGTGACTGCATCGGGAAATACCTGCAATTGATAGTGGATATTGATCAGTTTAAACTGAGTATTTTAGGGGAAGGGGTTGAGTAATTAAACGAGTTCACCGCACTAAGTGTCTTGTCAAATCAATATCTTTGATGGTTGTATCTTGGCATCTGATACTAACATCAATAGGTATGGAATGTAAGAAAAAATGCCAGTTCGATGGATGCTAAGAACCCCCATTCGCCTATATCCTTAGCGAGTCGCACCACAATTTCAAGCAGGTCTTTGAAATGAAATAAGGCTTATTTTATTTCAGTATCTCATAACAATTAGTTATTGATCTTATAACATTGCCATCAGATTTTAATAGGCGCTACTAAATTAATTAATTATTATTGTCCATAAAGAACATGCTTAGTTTAGCGTGTCGATACTGGGCATAGCGTCAGCCGGCGAAATCTGCAGAGTCGCGACCCAGATTTATCGTCAACCATCTAGGCGAGGCATCGGCACACAAATATACACGGTCATCAAATTAGGCATACTTCAAGACCAATTAGACGTAAGAGATTATTGTATAAATAGTAGTTAAGTACGGAAATAAATTAATCACAATCTAACGGTCGTTTGATTCACAACAAGAGGGGTGCAGTGGCGAGTACCTTCGGGCGGCTGCACTCGGAGTCAAGGGTCCACCATCGCCAGCAGTAAAGTCATCTAGGCGACCGACCGTCGGACCTTCGAGGATCCAGACGGAGCCCATACAGAGGCCTGCAGCGCAGGGGACGACGTCGTACCCAGCATATGTTCCACTGGGCGGGCGGGTTACCTACACCTGTTCCTTCCACTGTGGCAAGAGCTACCTAGTACCGTCACCTTCTGTGATCGTGGCTTGAGTCTGAGTCACGGCAGTGGAATAATCGTGCCTATCCTTCATTCTTTCCCACTCCGCCTGGTGCCGATAGGTCTCACGGTCCAGGTATCCCGTACCTATCTATACAAGTATATATCGTCTTCATATGGTAGGTTAGGGACGTTAGGGAGGTAGGGACACGTAGGGAATGTTAGGGAGGTACTCGTAGGATTACAGAGTAGGTCCCCGCGACGACCGAACGGCCGTTGGAATAATCCATGTCCTAGCTTCACTTGCTATCACAGTATAGCCAGGCGTTACGGCGACGGTAGTGGACTTCCACGGTTGCGTCGGTACGTTAGTCAGGCGTCGCACGAACCTAACCATTGGTTGTAAGGCGGCTGTACTAACCGAAATTTCGTCAGGCTTTATCTAATCATTGCAGAGATTGGCTAGCGCCTGAACAATTATCATTGGGTTTTTCACCCTTCATCACCCTTCGTGGGTAGGGCGTGGGTGGCCTACATCCTGCAGTGGACTATTAAAAAAGGCTGGTACATTACAGTACAGTACAGTATTAGATTTTTTAACGGAGTACTAAACTGATCTACTGAACTGAACTTCCTTCGTTTGAACTTCGTTTTTGAAACCGCTTTGCAAACTTCTACAAACACAAATCCCAAAAAATAAGTACGTAAAATTACTATAGACCGAATCATATTTTTGGCGACTGTGAAGTTTCGCACATCCCCGCTTCTCGCTGATATAACGAAGTTCCTGTAGTACCTATGCACTAAATTAAAAACTTTTAGGAAACTAAAGGTATGAAACTTACGCATGAGATGTCCTTTGCAACCGGGCTGCCGCCGGCCACCGTTGACGCAGAAGTCCGCATGGCCTACCTGGCCACTCTCGCCCAGAAACCCAGCATTGGTGTGGATCACTTGCACCACATGAGCATCATCCCTTCCTAGCCGGAACTGCCGCGAGCCGTAGCTGGAGACCAGAGGCCGCGCTGGATCGAGACCTGCAAAAAGATTCATTATAATCATCAGATTCAGTATGGAAATTATACATTTAAGGGCACAGCTAAGGGCTGATACCTAGGACTAAATTCATCACATGAAATTAAATAAATTAAATTCCCACATGTAGTAGACACTGTCCCAAGACATTATTTTTATTATTTGAGCGACGAAACAGAGGAGGTACTCAATTCGACGCGTAGGGGAAGTACGTACAAAACGACACACTGTTTTCTATTTCTTTCATAATTTCTTTATTTTTATGTCTAGAACCAGGAAACTTTAAACACAGAAAATTTTATTATTTATCTATATATTTAACTTAAAAAAAACAACAATTTATAAAAGGTAACTAAGAAATAATTCGTTATGAACAGAGGTCTATGAAAAAACCATTTTGTCCATACCATACGGATAAAATGGAATAGTCGTAATGGACAAAATTACATATACCTTTATTAAATGCATAGTGCATTAGTTGTTTTAGACAAGTCTCCGTATTAAACATGAGCCCTAAGAAAACAATTAATGTTACTTAACTAAGCTTCTCCAGGTTTTGAGCGCGAAAATAGATGATGATAAGATTCGAAGTCAAAACTGTCTGTAACTGTTGAGTTTTTGGTTGTCTCTTGCTCTAACTACTTATAAGACTTCCTTTTGGGGCAGGTGATAGTAATTAGTAACATTAGTATTAGTTTTAAAAATCTTGTAATTTAGCCATCTATACAACGTTAAATTAGTATGTCATTTTGTCCATTGTATGTCTATGCCGTTTTGTCCGCACTGTTTTTTATTTGCATAAAAAACAGTGCGGCCCAAAAATAATTGTATACTCTCATTTTTTTATCAAAACGAAATTCAAAATTCAAGGATGAAAGTAACAGGATAGTAACGTAACGTTACATTAAAGTATCAAAGCAAATAACTTAACAAAACTTTAGAAACTTCTAGCGACGATAAAAAACGTGTAACCGCCAATTATCTATTTAAAATTGTTGAGAAAAAATAACTGAGCCAATAATGATAGTATTTTCACAGTTCGATAATGGAAAATTGAGGCATACGATGTTATTGCCAGAAGAATGATAAGACCCACCAAATTTGAGATACAGGTGGTGTGCCGTTTTACCCATTATATGCCATTTTGTAAGTACTTCCCCTATATTTTATTTTTTAATATTAACCACGCATAACTTTTTACGTAGTAGTTCGAGTTCAATAATTCTTTTTTTATTGGAAAGAGTATACTTTGAAATTGGTCTCATTTAAATGGTATCGAAATCGGCTGAGCCATTTTTGATAAATCAACAATAATGTACATGGATGTCACATCGATTCGTGCAAACTATTTGAATTCTGTACTCGGTGGAAGTCGGTGTTGATATTTTTTGCGAAAAACAATTATTCATAGTATCTGAAAGATATAAAAGCAATTAGATAGGTAGGTACTTATAAATAAAATGATAATAAGCTTATCGTAGAACATCACGTAGGGATAGTGTCTGTCGACTATTATCATTAAATTGTACTATTAATCAACTATCTAATAATAAATAGCCCAGTTATTTTTGGAGTACACCTCGAAATGAGATACCTAGCTGAATATGTGTATAAACTTCTATAATCTTGTATTTTGGCATTATAAAATTCGTCTAAAACCTACATATGGTACGATGTACGCGTCTATTAAAACTTGAGGTCGAAAGACACAAATATAGATTTTTCGCACATTATTTAGTTACACACACATTAATAAATCTAATTTCCTACGTGTTTTTCGCTATTTGTGTATTGTCATCAATATATTAAAGAATTAAATTCTCTACAAATTATGTCTCAAAATGTTTTTAATACGTTGATTCGTTTTCGAGGTAGAGCGCGGAGAGCGCGCGGTTAGAGCATAATTTCTTGATTAACATCATCCAACATTTTACTAGGAGATTTGGTTTCAACTATAGATGATCGGATATCTTCTATATTAATAATAGCTGCTTCAAAGCAGTTGCTGCTATAAAACATTTTTGGGACAAAAGTTGTAGGGAATTTAATTTTCTACGATATTGATGTAGGTACATACAAATAGCGAAAAACCCATATGATATGAGATATAAATTTGTAAATAATATACAAAAAATCCATTTTTGTGTTTTTGACCTCAAATTTTAATAGACGCGTACACTCTACCATATGTAGATTTTGAGACAACTTCCAGAATGCCAAAATACAAGTGTATTCAATTTACAAAATATACACAAATTCCGAGATTCTTACGTAATTTTGCCTTAGATAATTGGATCATAGAGTCAACTAATGCAAAGATATCCACAGTTAAAAATGGAACTATTGTAATCGTTCTGTTGGTGTCAGGCGGTTATGATAAGAATTTCATTGTGATATATTGTTTCATAATATTATGAAATCAACAGACCATATATTCAAGTTGAGATTAACAATATATTGACACGTATTAGGTATGAAATCTATATCTGCTACTTTCTTCACAGATAAGAGACTGACAAAAGGTCAGTTTAAAGATTTCTTGGATTCAATTCGAAGAGTATAAAGATTTACTTATTTATAAAGATCGTTGCGTGGTGGTATTCAGGTGTCCAAATAAAGTATGGAAATATTTTGTTTTACTTAAATTAAATTCTAAATTGTACACCTACACAAATTACTTAGAAGAAACAGTAAGTAGGTAATTGAGATGGTCCGAAGCTGGCGCCGAATAGTCTATCTATGCGTTCTGGCGTTTGGCTTCGCTTTTCTTTCCGCTCGTTCTCGTGGCGCGAGTAACTGGCGCGAGCAGGAGAAAAAGCGAAGCTGAATGTAAGAACGCGTACACATTACACAATACGGCCGCTTGTCCGACCTAGTAGGATATATATATATATATATTATATCAATACAAAATGCAAACTTCGTCCTTGTAGCTAATTATTTAAAACTAGCTTTTGCCCGCGTTTTTGGTATTTATGGCATCCCATAGGATCCTTTTATTTTTCCGGGATTAAAAGTAGCCTATTTACGAGTATAAGTGACAAAAAAAAAGAATTGAATTTCGCGCGCGATCTTATTACTACATTAACTCGCTATTCACTGGTTTGTTTCATACTCGCAAGTTTTCTTAAAGTTTGGATATCAAAATTATCAAACGTCATTATATTATATATATATATATATATATATATATATATATATATATATATATATATAATATAATGACGTTTGATAATTTTGATATCCAATTTTGATAATATATATATATATATATATATATATATATATATATATATATATATATATTATCAAAATCGGTCGATTAATTTTTCCCCTTTTTGAAAGAAATATTTGTTACTGCCAAAGCTGTGTGCAAGTTGCTTTCTAGCGCAAATGTGGGCGCCTTCAAATCTGCCGCAACGTGCAGCGCTGCAGCTGCTTTGATTTCTTTGATCTCGGTCACAATTTGAAGAAAAAACTAAATAATATATAAATATTATAAAATTATTCGGAGAGTGAAGTACTCGTACTAGTTCAGAAGTAGTGGGCAACATTCATAAAATTGCGTAACGTCTTCTCGTCCGACATACCTCAGTGCCTCAAGTCGAACGCGCTCGACCAGTGTGTGTTCCCAGCGATGACTTATGGCACTGAAACGTGGTCTTTTACTATGGGTCTTATTAGTAAGCTCCGAGTAGCCCAACGAGCTATAGAGAGGGCTATGCTCGGAATGAGGAGATTCGTAGAATAACCAAAGCTTCCGACATAGCGGATTGGCAAGTTGAAATCGCAGTGAGCAGAGCACATAGCGCGGAGGACTGATGACCGATGGAGTCGAAAAGTTCTCGAGTGGAGACCACGTACCAATGCCAGCGCAGCGTAGGACGTCCACCCACAAGGTGGACGGATGACCTCATTAGGATTGCGCTGGATGCAAACCGCTTCCAAACGGTCTTATTGGAGATTCCTAGGGGACACCTATGTCCAGCTGTGGACGTCCTATGGCTGATGGTTGGATAGATGTATGGATGAAAGTATTGCAGTTCCCTACAAATTAAAATAAGTTATTGTTATCTACTACTTTTCCAACTAATAGTAAAAAACTCGGTCATACTTCTCAAGTATGGTGTACATACTTCCCGCTTTATTACAACGTGGGTGTCTTCAAATCCCGAGTAAATAGGTATCTTCTAGGTAAGCGTGCTACACCCTAGACCGCATATCTGCTCAACATCAGGTAGTATGTAGTCAAACGCAAACCTATACGGAATTAAAAAAAACATACTGCACGTGCCTCCCATATGTCCACTTTCCTCAGTAATGCATTCAGCACGATAAATTATTTTTAGTTCCCCCCGCAATGATAACACATTATAAGTAATTAACAGTCTTCGGGTCAAATAACTCAGTAAATCTTCCATACAAAAAACTAGTAGCTAGTTTATTAAGTTTACCTAATCCAATCCAATTAGTCACTTCATTAAAACTCGCGTGAGAATACATTATATTAGATAAAATACCGGTTTAAACTCACGTATGATATACGGCCGGGCCGCTGTGAAACCCGACCGGTTTCGGAGTAAATTAGTACTCCTTCTTCATCAGGGAATACGCGCACTCCCGTCGCACGAGTGTGCGTGCGCCAGGCGACGGGTAACGGCGTAAAATCTGTACGAGTACTTCGGATCTTGTTTATATTGTTTCCTACTTGTCATTATTAGATGTCTTTATATATTGTACTTCCACTTACGAGTACATGCATAAACATAGACAATGAGTATGGAACTATGGAATAAGCGTAGTCAAATATTTGATTGAACCAACATTTGAGTTTTTAATCGAATGATCGGCAAAACAAGCAGCTGACGTTTATAGTCACACTCATAATTTATTCAGGATGGTCAACTGTAAAAACAGTCTTTTTATAATTACCTATTAACGTACTAGCCCTTTTCAATAGTCCACTATTGAACATAGGCCTACCTACGAAGAGAGATTGGACCTTATCTACTACGCTGGCCTATACTCTATAAAATTTAACTTGATCCCTGCGACAGCTGTCAGAAAAATCACGCCTATGAAGTCCTGAATTTCTTAATAGTACAGACAGTACCTGTCAATGTCATACTTTATGGGCATGCCGATAAGTGATGGGCGACGAATGATCGTGACGACAGAGTTTTAGATAGAGTTTTAATTAAAATATCGATAGTTTATACTGACGATATTTTAAATAAAACTTAATTTATCATTAATTTTATTGTATATTTGAATATCATAACATTTTTTACTTGTGTAATTAAATTAAGCCCAATTATATGTTACATTAGCTTCGATAATAGTGAAAAACGTCGATAAATACTATCGTTACATTATTATGAGTATTTAATTAATATCATAACATTATTTACATGTGTACATACTCGATCTTAAATAATAGTAAGTAAATAAAATCCGATTTTGCCTCACGATGTTTTCTTTCTCCGAAAAGCCAGTGGTGTACTATTACCTAATGTTATTTTTAATTTATTAGATTTTCATCAATAAATATGTGTGTGTTCGGTTTGCATCCAATATTAGTCCAATACCGATCTACACATTGTAGTGTATGAACTAAGACTACAATTTGTAATCTACATAGCCAACGGCATTAGATTATCTAGTTGATATTCTTCTGTATTATTTTTTTCGATTTGAAAAGCACACTTTTGCAATTTTTGTTCTTTACCTTCGTACATAAAAAGTTAATCGATCACTCACCTAAAATATTAAAATATTTTTGCTAATTACGACCTCTGAATCATCTTTCATGACATCCTTGTGTAATCTATTAACCCAAGCACTAATTATTATCTGTCCAAGTTTTATATCAATAATATTACAATTTGATGTTGTTTTATTTTCATAAAGCTCTTATCACACATTTATAAACTTTATAATGAGTTCATACGACTCGATAAAAAACATACCTAAAGAATTTATAATTACTATCCAATGTCAGAGTTTTGACTGCATAAAAGACTGCCATTGTAATTTCTCCCAAAGGCAGATAGTCTCACAAAATACAGATATTACCTACATATATAAGTGCACCTATACTGTTATCATCTTTAACTTATTATTTCATTAATAACTCACAGTTGATTACAATTTTAATGAGTGTCAATATTTAACTAAGTAGGTAGTAGTAAAAACAATAACAAACATCGACAACAGAACTGAATTAAAAGTGTACTGAAGGGAAAACTTGTGGGCTGCTGGCATCATCAGATTCTATACTGCATCTGGCCCGTCTTCTGTTTGGGGTTGTGAAGCACAGTAATCCTCCTTACTTGTACGACAAAATTAGATGGGTCTCTGATGCCAGACACGGCTATCGTAGGTTGTGTGCTCAGCAGTTGGCGATACCGCCATGTCGCACTGTAAATTTCACAGGTAGTTTCTGATATGCGGCTGCCAAATGCTGGAACAACTTGCCTCCTCCCATCAGAGAGCTCAAATATCTTTATTCTTTCCGATTAAAACTAAAATAATATTTACTGTCAAAACAGCTTCAGCACGAGTTGATAGTGTACGATTAGTCTTTATCTGACTCTGCCTATCTTTGCCTCGTTGTCTGCTGGTGTCTCGTGTGGGATAAAAATTGCCTTTTGTAGAATTTTTAAAGTGATATTTCTTTTTATTTATTTTATTTTCTCTTTTGTTTTCGTTAAAATACCAAAGTTTAAAATTCCTTACTCTTTGATATAATTATAATGTGTTTGTCTACCGGTGTCGGAGCCTTAAGCGGTGACATCTAAGACAAATTTTCGAACAACTTTTACTATGAAATCAACTCTGAAAACGTAAAAAAAACTGCTGTTCCATACGATTTTTATAGACTTTCGACAAAAAGTATGGAAAAGCTGTTTTTTGCATTTTCAGAGTTGACCTCACAGTAAAAGTTGTCATAGATGTCACCGCTTAAGGCTCCGACACCGATAGACAAACACATAGTATGTTTCAGATGGTGAAGTACTGACATTCACTCTGAAGCACTGCTCGTGGTCGCGGTTCAAAATAACCACTGTATGCTGAGTGTGAGTTTTGTCGTAAACATGACGCGCTCTTCGGCGAGCGCGTAAGCATGTAATTTGTATGAAGAAATGTACAGCGCCACTAGCGGCGCGTTTTTGAAACACTTTGTGCGAGTGCAAGTTCATACAAATTACATGCTTACGCGCTCGCCGAAGAGCGTGTCATGTTTACGACAAAACTCACACTCAGCATACTGTAGACCATTTTTCTGGGAGCACCGGGCGGCGCTTGCGATTATCACAAGCGGTACGTGTTCCGCCTGTTTGTATGAAGACGGAATACTGTTAGATATCATTACCGTGACGAAGGTATTTTTTATGAAAAAAAATATCAAGTACCTACATAGGTACCTATCTTACAACTATGACTTGTAATAAGATAATTCTGTACTTACGTCGATTTGTACAATTGTACATTGCACAATATTTTTTACAATCTCAAAATCCATATTTCAGAGTTATCAGGGCGACCTAGTACTTACAACTATGACTTGTAATAAGATAATCCTGTCTGTAGCTACTCTAATATGTACAATTGTACATTGCGCAATTTTTGCACAATCATTTCTTGTAATCTCACAATCCATATTTCTGAATAATATGGGCAATAGGTAGGTATATTATTTGTTTTAAGTTTATCTAGAGCTTATACATTATCTGAGTATAGCATTCATTTACTCGTCATTATTCAAGTAATAAAAAATGAAATAATACATGGGAATGGTACTACTACTCTACATTACATACCTACATCGTCGAACACATTTTATTACTAAAAATACAAACAGGTTTAGCAGAGATGTTAGCAAATTTTCACCCGTGTAAACTGAAAGTTTCCCATAAAATTTTATTTGATGTTTACTTTTTTACTTGTTTTGCACACTCTGTCGTTATAACAATTTCTATTCACTTCAATACGAAAACGCTTGTCATTCCTCAAGATATGTCCGAAACATTTCTCGAATATATTCGTATAATCAAACCGATATAGTACCAACGTATTTTATAGGCTCAAAACCCACTGCGAGAGGTTTGCAGTTTGAGTTGGTTACAGAAAATACAAAACACCCGCGTAACAAAATATTTACTTCTCGCTTTGACAGCATTGTCAACGAAATGACAGCAGTGTGTATGTGTACATGTTCTAGACTAAATCTCCAACAAAGTGACTTCATAAGTACTGCACCCAATACTATCAAACAATATACCTACCTGTAACTTTTTTAAGAAACGAGGTCATAATACGGAATAACTTTATAAGTAATTCGCGGAGACCCACTGAAATCTGAATTACTAATGCAATACAATACAATTCATTTATTGATAATTGATAATGGATATAATATTTATAATTGAGCTATTTTTATAAATACAATGTTACTATAGGTATATATACCTATATGCCTTGATAGAGGAAAACCTGTTGAGTCAAAACTCATCTAATAGTTTGTAAGCACATTTTGGTTCCTCATTGTCATATCAGCCTAGTGAAGTTCTGTCCACTTGGCTATTGGACTAGTCCAGCTACCTAAGTCTATCAATACATGGGATACCTAAGTCTATCAAGCGTCGTTACATCACAAAGAATGCAGATCATGAAATGCAAAGTTACATTATTTAGTGAAATGCAAATAAATAAATGCAGACAGGTCACAGTGGACTAACAGCCTAATCTCCATGGTATCGGCGCGGCGCGACGTGGGGCGTTTTGATACTTCTGATAACGCGTGTTTATTTGATTTTCCTGGCACACCCGAGTGTGTTCACTGTTCAACACTTCACGCCGGTCGCCGAACGGTAACGCACGCGTCCACGGAATCCAAAAATAACCTAGCAAGATGGTTAAAGTCGACATCAAGTACACTAAGGTACGATAACATTTTCTATTTTTCAAGATCCACCCTGTCTTACGTTCTCTTATTTCCATTTTGTTTTAATTCTTTTTTTATTTTGCTGATAAGTTCATTTTATCGATAAATAGCTATTTTTGACATTATCTCATAAGTATTTTTTTTTAAGTTAAGTGTATAATTTTTGAGTATTTGTGATTTTCATGATAATTTTAATATAAAATGAAAAATCGAACTGAACTCTATACCTATATTATTAACTGAATAATCGGCTGCACTTATTTCATGTAAATATTATGCGTAACCACTCGGTAGTACTTATGTCCTTCTCATCGCACTCATCCCTAGATTATTATTGAAAAACACTTCAATAGATATTGTCATGTAGAGACCTCAGAATAAGACTAAAGTAAGTCGAGACACTCATAGATAGTCTTCGTAGTTATGCAGAATATCATGTAAATATTTTATCATTTTTCCAAATCAGAATCAATTTTGTAAATTCGATTGCTACGCATTGAATTTTTTTTTCAGTACTTCTGTATTTAAAACTTTTTAATTAATCAACTGTCTAAATGATTATATTTAGATTTGAATGGCATGTAATTTTTAAAACCTAATTACCAATAAATTATCTGTTGTTTATCTGTAAGTGAAGCCCTTCGAATTATCAAATTTTCGAATGTCCACTATTATAACTAAATTACCATAGTAAATCTAACGGTATATTATCCGGAATGCAGTCTGCCTTCAAACTTTATGTAACCAAAAAGCGTGCGTTTGAACTCGCGTGGAGTCGTCGAGCATTATTTTTATTTGGGCTTGTTTAACTTTATACGGTACGTTCTGTACATCAAAACTAATAACTTTTGTTCTGCGACTTCTGTATAAACTAAAAAAAACAGTTGTTCCATACATTTTGCACGATATTTGGATGATATTTTTCTAGTTTACAGATATCTGTGTTTTCTATGGAACAGCATTTTTTTTAAGATTTGATAAGTCTTTGAACAAAAGTTGTTAGTTTTGATGTACAGAATAAACAACCGGACAAAAGCGAGTCAAGCTCGCACACCGAGGGTTCCGTACAAATTCAGAAAATTTCACAAAATCGGAAAGTAAGTTGTTAAAATCTCTATACTATATCATGGACAAAAAAGTTTTTTTTTAAACTTTTCTCGTCATACATCAAAAATTACACATTGTTAAAATAATTAAAAATCTGTTTTAACATGTGCTAATGAAGCTCCTTTATATACCTCCTTTAGATACCTTGATACGATGCACTCACTTTGAATTGTCAACCCATATTTTGTGAATCTAGGCCCTATTTTTTTGTAATTTAAATAAAAATGTACAGTTTTTAGATTTATTCCTATATGTATACTCTGAGACAATGCTTCTCGCCAAATTTCAAAGTTCTATGCCAACGGGAAGTACCCTGTAGGTTTTGATTTTTATGAGTGTCGAAATATGCAGTTTTCTGCAACATAAACGGCTCTAACTTTTTTAGACGGTAACTGAGAAGTTTTTCTTTTACACAACTGCAAGAGATCATAAATATACGTATAGTTTAAATTTCGACTCGATATCTTTACGCGTTCTCGAGATAAAGAGTCTTGACATACACACAGACGGTCAGACGGACAACAAAGTGATCCTATAAGGGTTCCTTATTTTCCTTTTGAGGTACGGAACCCTAAAAAGGATGCTAATTGATTACCAGTAACCCTGTATATTGTTTTTGTGAACTCCGTATTTTTAAAGAAATAATTTATATATTGGTTGCTGTCCTCGTCCCCTACACGCCTGAATACATTTAAGCAGTTCCCGACGGGGTCCACAATTGAACATACTTAATTAAAGTTTTTACCACAACATTTGTTTATAACATTGTAGTAATTAGCTAATAAATATGAAAATTGAAATTGAGGAGCGAAGTAAAAGAAGTGGTAATGGAGTAATACATACAGTAAATTAAAAATGACTGTTTAAATTAAAAATTATTTTTTAACAGATAAAACATCAAACTCAGAAAGTACATCACTGACTAAGGTTCATTGCACAGTTTAGAGTATTTTAATTAACCACAAATCATTAAAGTGCCCTAAAAAGTATGGATTGATTTTTGATGCAAAAAATATATTTTTTTATTTTTTTCTGATATTCGTTACCGGATCCTTGTAACTAGAAGTGTGAAAAAAATCAGGTTTCACAACAGGTTCAAAATCTTCATTTGATTCGTCTTCCAATAATTCACCGCGGCGCGGCGTGTTTATTTTGCTTGTATTTAACCTTGAAACAAACGCCGGGCCCCAGTGTCGCCATATGTAGCTTTGACGCTATTATAATTGTACCAATTGAACTCCTATCTACCCACAGGCATTGTGCTGATAGGGTTGACAACTAGTGACAATGTGGTCTCACAGAATGAGAAAAAAATATTTTCTGCGACGACCTGTACAAATTCACGGTGAACTAACTAGAGTATGTGCAAAAAGAGAACCGTGTCGTGGCGTTACAGTGAACTAACAATAAGATTTTATTCAGCAGCCAAGGTACCGACTATACTTGGTAGATGCGAGTACTGATGAAAACCGAATTGGTGTCAACCAAGCATCAAACACTTTTAGTTGTACATAGCAATGACAGAGCAGTGTTGTCAACAACACAATTTGTAAAATAGGCTATTTGACAACATTGAAAATATACTATTGATTGTGGTAATCCTTAAATATAATAGCCTGAAAAAGACATATTTCATTTTATTTAAACTAAAATACGTCTAATTTTCGCAAATCGCACAAAATAAAATACGATATTTTTTTGATATTTTATCTGTAACATGAACGCTCTAAGAAGGGCGTCAACTCTGGTGACGTTACATGCTAGTAAATAAGAATTTCTCGATTGACTGTTGTTTGTGTAATTTGTGTTTTGTGTTTTCGGAGTAATATTATTGGATCTGTAAGTTACTTTTAAAGTACTTTTTTGTCAATGTTTAGATGTGAACTAGCGTATTTACTAGTATTAATAACGTTATTTACTAGTGTGTGACGTCACAAACCAGCGCCATTACAGAATGTCGTTTTGGCGAGATCTTGAATATCTATTCTTTGACACTTGATTTTCATTATTAATACATTAGATCTCTCGGAAATTTAAATGTAGTGTGCTTATTATGTACTAACGAGTAATTTGAAACGATTTCCAAAAACTAGTCAAATAGCCTATTGTGCCCTTGGGTGAACTCACCTACGACGCTTCTATTTTGTACAAACTCTACTTATTGGAAGATCTAGACATATCAGAAGGTACTATAGACTCCAGTGTTGATTCCAGTGGATGCATATCTGACTCTAATTAGACAAGCAGGCTTATAGTAGTGATTGCAGCCAATATGGCAAGGCCAAAGGTGAACTTAAAGCAACCGAACGACGATTTTTGAAAAATAATAAACAAATATTGAAAAACCGTCTCTTGTTTTTGAATGTAGGATTAGATAAAAAAATATAAGATAAAGATTGCTGTAGATCTGATAAAACGATATGTGCAATCTCGAAAAAAACCAACTAGCCTTAAAATTACATATAAAAGGTTTATATGTATAGGTACACATTTTATTACAATTTTTCATACTTTTTTGAAAAAAAATCAGCTCATGTATACAGGGTTATTTGCTTACCTAGTACGAAGCCGAAAAGGGTCATTAAGATCTGAGAGATATAACAACTTATACTGTAGGGCCAGCCCGGAATTAGAAAAATATATCAGCTGATCCATACAAGCTCGAATAAATTCGATAAAATTCGAAACAGCTGTCTTTTTCGGATTCCGAGTTAGCCCCATAGTAATAGTTGTTAATATCGACGGTCTGACTTACTTACCTTCTTTCAGTTTCATACAAAAATTCATGATAACCCTGTAGAAAATTATGGAAAACGACAAAAATGTAAGCGCGCACTGAATTGTCTTGTTCGCGAAGTCGCCGGCCGGCAAACCCGCCTATGTTACGTCATGGCCTTGGTTTCAACATCGTCTCCAAAAATATACTGCTGTCTATCCATGTACAATATCGTACAAAGCTGTAGATATTTTGAAATTTTTATCGTACCAATAACTTCACATTTTAGCGTTTATTTCATTGATGCCTAGGCAACTTGAGCGAGCGTGAAAACTGGTAATAGTTTCTTCTGAGAACTAGCTAACCCGCCCAGAACAGGTCTCAAATTTATAATACACGTATCTATTTTATTTAACTCACGTAAAACTTATCTACCTGGCATATACTTATATCAAATGAAAATAGGAGTAGTTTTATATGTAAACGGTGGACTTGAATAGTAAATACTTACAAGTAAAAGAATAAATAAGTCTTATAGCTATAGTTTATTTCAAACCCAATTTAAATGTCCAAATTAAATACTCTCGAGTAGAATTCACAGCTTGAAATCCTACTAATATTATAAACGTGATAGTTTGTGAGGATAGATGGATGGATGTATGGATGTTTGTTACTCTTTCAAGCAAAAACTACTGAACGGATTGAGATGAAACTTTGCAATAATATAGCTTATATATCAGAATAACAATTATATATAAATTATAAAAATATATTGCGTATGCGGGCGAAGCCGCGGGTAAAAACTAGTGTATCATACTTACTGTAAAATTGAATATTTTCAAAAGTAATAATTTTGAAATTACAGAAAATACCGACTTTAAATGTCATATTTGTAGGTAGGTATGTAGGTACTGAAATAATACAAGAAGTAGGCGTAGGAATTATCATAATTGAGTAAGCAAATCAACAGATAAGAAACGACATGAACTGAACAACACTTTACAGACGTGTGGTTTCGACATGTGATGAAGTACCATGACAGAAATAAAGAGAGTGACTTGCATTGATTCTACTGCCAGGAAATCTAGAGTATTCCTAGACTTTTTCTTGAAAAAAAAAGCATAATCAGTTCTGATATAGATTTAAATTTTATCTCGATTACATGATTTGATAGTTGATTTGTAACTAATTAACAGATAAGTATGCACAATTATTTTCATGTTTTGAGATATTATGTTTACCAATTGAATATTACCGGATTACTTTACTATTAAATTGTGTAGAAAAATATCTTACAGCTTTTCTTTATTTTAAACTAGTTTTACCCGCGGCTTCGCCCGCATACGCAATATATCATTATAATTTATAGCCTATGTGTTATTCTGATATAATATAAGCTATATTATTGCAAAGTTTCATCTCAATCCGTTGCAGGCCTGCAGGCGGCCTAAAAACTCTGACACCAGGGCTAGCCACCCGGCCTATACGAACTTACTTACTTTATCTCAATCCGTTCAGTAGTTTTTGCGTGAAAGAGTAACAAACATCCATACATCCATCCATCCTCACAAACTTTCACGTTTATAATATTAGTAGGATTAGCTCCAATACAGATAAGACTTTTAGGTTTTGAGATACATTTTTGTATCTGTGAAGACATTTTTACTGATAAGACTTGGCTATAAGTAATTTGCGAGTTTCTACTTTGTAACTCTTGTGAAAAGAAGAATTATTTTCGAACATAGTTCAAGCACCTCTAGCATAATGTAACTTTGTAAACTTAATGTTTTTCTTGCTGATTTACAAATAGCCTACCTATTTTAAAGTTTACTAGCATTGTTTCGTGAGTCTCGAATACAAATGTTGCTACCTAACTTTTTACTTGTAAATCTCTGTCTTCCATATCTTCATTCTAATTCTACTTACTTATATTACAGATATTTTTTTTAATCAGTGCTAATAGATGCATTTTCAAGTTCGTTGCATCTGTAGCTTTGACTGGTAGCGCCCAGCGTGAAATTCATTGATTTATTTATAAATCTCCTACAGAAAGGTTTATCAATAGACTTGGTAATTGAAATAGGCTCACTAAGTACGTGAAATTTAAGTTTTCTTAGTTATTTTGCAAATAACGGCTCTATTACTCATATCAGGTTTACGATAACTAATCTTGCGATAATGAATAGCATTTTATTAACTAATATTATCACATCAAATAACATGATAAAGGTTTAGTATACAGAGGCAAGAATGGAAATCTTAGATGAAATGTAGGTAGTAGACTACATTTCATTATAGGTAAACCTGATGAATATTACGGGTAGACTCAACCCGTGACCACGGTCGATGCAACTCGGCCGAAACTTCGGGATGAGGAGGTATTTATTTATCTCGTGCGCGATTAGCTCCGTAGTATATAATAATAATGTGTTCAAATCGCGAAAGTTTAAAAACAAAACTTGATGATATCTAAAGTATTATTTCGAATGTTAGATATTAGTACCTACTTAGCATGTTTATTATAGCATATATGTTTGTGAACTCATGCCAAATGATTGAATCAGATCAATTTGAATTTCAAATTAACGGAAAACCTATAAAAATTTGCATTTACATGTAAATTGGTGATCGAGCATATTTTTGGTTTTGCAATTCGGTATGTCTATTCTTGAACATTTTTGTTTAAATAAATAAAAATATATAGACTTTACGGGACATCTTAACACGGTTGAGTATTAAACAAACAACAAAATTTTATATTCTTCTATGTGACCTTCAACCGCGTATACGAACTTTATCGCTTCTAGACTGTTGTGTTAAATATGTGTATATTTCAGGAAAGGATCGGAGTCTCATAATACAAGCTGTTTTTGCAAAAGGCTTTTAATTTTATTTGATAACTTTTCTATTTTATATTGAGGTATATAATATACAGTAACTCAAGACAATAAATCCTTATGTGTTCTGAAATGCTCTGTAAAATCACTGGTGTTGAAATTGAAAATATTTGCAAATTATAGGTTATTTATAACTTACTATATAGTAGCTTTCCGAACAGTGAACTATCTCGCGATACGTGTTTTAACTGATTCTTCATAACCATAGATCTCTACTCGCTCTAGATATATTTAGTTCACACTCGCAAATCATATTAGAATATAGATACTAAACAACTTTGACAAATATTATCTAAATCGCCTTATAAATAGCGCGACTGCAAATTTCCCCTTTTTTGAGAGGAAATACAAACAAAAGATGTTTCTTTGATGTACAGAATATGCCCTTAAAATGATGCTAATTTAACAGCCAGAATGTGGAACGCTTTGCCTGAGTCTGTCTTTCCGCTAAAGTTCAATGAAGGTGTTTTGAAATCTCGAGTAAATAGGTATCTTCTAGGTAAGCGTGTTACATCATAGACCGCATATCTGCTTAACATCAGGCAGTGTGTAGTCAAACGTAAACCTATTTGAATTTAAATATATATATCAGTAACCCTGTATAAAACCTGTGTACCAAGTTTTTTCGAGATCTGTTGAAAAATGCGACCTGTAGACGAAAACCAATATATGAACAGACGAAAGAAAAATCGCCGTGTCTAAAACGGAGATTTTCGCTTACGCTCGATAAATTATAATTTCGTTTACACTTTATCATTGCTAATACAAAAGAGCGACAATATTAACTGCTAGTACCTACTTATATACAATTATATTATCAATGTCATTAGCTTTAAAATTTAGCGTTAACTTCTAGAAAAAATTGGTACTTTTGATTTCAACAAAACTAGGTACCAAGGATCTAGGTACGTATACCGAAGATTCTTTGCATTTTACACTTCATTTTTTTCCTCACCTTCACGATCTTTCTTTTCAACTAATGTTCTATCTATTCGACAGGCAACTTTCGAGCAAATGGTTCGTATTTTCATAATGGGCAACATTTACATAGAGTTGCTTATGTATAGATATTATGTTCTATTCCTTTTATAGTACCTAGTACTTATACCGAAGATTCTTTGCATTTTACACTTCATTTTTTTCCTCACCTTCAGGATCTTTCTTTTCAACTAATGTTCTATCTATTCGACAGGCAACTTTCAAGCAAATGGTTCGTATTTTCATAATGGGCCACATTTACATAGAGTTGCTTATGTATACATATTATGTTCTATTCCCACAGCAGTAATAGCATCTGCAAAGCCACATACTCGCTAGTAACGACTGTAATTTCAGACTTCCGCGTAATTCGCAAATCACAATACCGCCTGGGCGTACCGCGAATAGAAATTGTTGATACCGACGACCTCAACCTACACAATAACCGGCTCCGGATGATATGTATTGTCTACTCCGTGTAAACGTACCTTTATACTAATCCATTTATATAGATTGTCGTTACGCTCAGATGGAATAGGATCGCAATTTTTACGCAACTGTAAATTTGTATATCGTATAAGAAACCACCTTATGCTCTATTTAGTTTTAGAGCCACGTGTGACTAATTATAAACAAAACTCTTTTTTTATTAGAGTGTGCAATAACTTCAATCTCAGCTATTCAAAAGATGTAGATTTGTTTACTGCTAGACAAAACTTCTTTAAGAAATATGCCTGTACTATTTTCTTTTCGGATGGCTTGGTCTTTTCTCTTAGTATTCTTTATCATCTTCTTCTTCAGCGATCTATCCATATTGGTATTGGCTCCTGTAATTGCATTTATCTTGCAAAATACGTACCTAAATACTATACAACTTATGTCATTCTTTATAACTGGAATGTTTAGTTATTAGTGAAAAACTACAAGGCTTCTTTGTGTTTGCTATCGTACTATAAGAGTTACAAACTCTGACACCAGGGCTAGCCACCCGGCCTATACGAACTTACTTTACTTATAAGAGTTACACAAGCTGTTTGTTTTCCAACAATATACTCGTAAAATATATGGTCCGGGATTCTTGGGTAGTCCTACGTCCTGCAGTGGTCTAGTGAACTAGTAAAAAGGCTAGTACAGGTATAGACCGGCTGGCCAGCTCGGCTAGCTCTGATGTAAAAACTGATACCAAGTTAGAGTTTTAAGCCTAAATGCCTCTGGCGTGTTCAAATTTAACTTTTGACCCGACTTTAAATGTTATTGAAATACATATAGCTGATATTATCTAGATAGATCCTAGAGCTATAAAAAATTATGAACATAAGCTTTTAAAGCAAAAAAACGCATCAAAATTCGCCCATTTCTTTGCGACATAGGGCGCTATATAAAACACACAGATAAGGTAAATGCATCGATTGAGGCCATCTTAGTTTTTGGCCACTTTGAATTTTAAAGATTGTGTAGACAATTTTAATTTTGTGGCATTGTTTACTAAATCTATTTATGCAATAATTTTGACATCAAATGGCCAAAATCGGGGCAGTGGCCACAACTGGTGCATCTACACGATGACACAAACTGCATGTTATAGCGCCCTTCTTTTTAGTTCTAGCACTTAT
This sequence comes from Hypomecis punctinalis, assembly GCA_949316475.1. NCBI lineage: Eukaryota > Metazoa > Arthropoda > Insecta > Lepidoptera > Geometridae > Hypomecis > Hypomecis punctinalis. The sequence goes on from OX438802.1 coordinate 16,763,761, forward strand.
GTATCAGAAATTATATGATCTCCGAAATATTGACAACTACATATTTTACTATGGAAGTTAACGTGGTTTTCACACATTTTATACTATATATAACGGGACTGAACTCACGTGTGGGGATAGTCGTTACGACTCGTGAGTTCAGTCCCGTTATATATAGTATAAAACTACATATTTTAACTCATCTGTGCTATAAAATTTATAAATATTCTTTTTGCTTAGATTTTCATCAACAATGAGTGGGTCGACGCTGTCAGCAAGAAGACCTTCCCCACCATCAACCCTCAGGATGAGTCCGTCATCATCCAGGTGGCAGAAGGTGACAAGGTGAGTTAATAAGAATGTTAACAAGTTATGGTACGGTTTTAAAGTTTTCAACTAGTTTTCTACTAGTTACTAGTTCAAGCAAGTTTTTAACTAGAGACGCCCATAGTTTGCCTAGGTGAAACAGTAGCTCGACTTGTTGGGTTCACTGCCGTGCACATAGATTACACTCAAGACAAAATACGAAAACACGTCAGAGTTTTTCGTTCAAGGTATTAAATATCATTTATAAATTACCTTCTTTACTTACTTTGACGACTAGGAAAATTAAAAAATATGTATATTTTTAGCATATTTTGTCACGAAAATATCGTGATATAGAAATCAAAAGAGTTCAGTTTTTAAAAAATTTCATAAATAAGGTCGCCAAAACTTTGAAAATGAATTAACTAAGTAAGTAAGTTCGATAAAAGAATCGGGACAACTTAGGTTTACGACCAATTGATATTATTGTATTTTAACTATTAAAATTAAATTGGGAAGATAATTATCATTATGTTTTAGCTTTTCAGGAACAATTTATTGACTCTCAGGTACCAACATTTGCTTCTTTTATTAATTTATTGAATTGTTTGTCGATGAAAACTTGTTATCTTTTGTACTTGCCATATCAAGGGTCGTGAGTCAATTGTGTGTTATTTTTCAGTAAATAATGATTGATAAAAAGAAGTTTTATTACATCAATGTCCTATATAAAGAGGGTTTAATTGCATCTTTATTACTTAATGTCTTAAATAAAGAATAATTATGTTTGTAAAGAATAATTCAACGACAATGTAACGATCGAGATGGTACCTTTTCATCGAAGACTAAATAAACTCTACATTTAATGCGAGTAGGCTGTTGGTAGAAAGTACGTAGATTTACGACTGCATTATTCAAAGGCCAGGGTATTTTTAATAATAATAACCCTCGGCATAACGCCGTTAGTAGCTCTTAGTGAGCGCGCAGCACACCTCTCGACACCCTAAGCCGTCCACACCAATTTTGCCCCTCCGCGCTCCGGCGCCAACTTACGGTAGCCTTTATGGGGGGCCATTTAGTGGATGGCAAGTCACCACCCGCCTTAATATTTTGAAATGAGGCATTACTTGGCGGGTGCCGCACCTCATTCCATAGACCGGTTTTGTAAATCATCCAGAAGTTCACTATAACAGCTCATTATTTTTTGAATTCATTACTCACAATAGGTTTCATTGTACCTACCATTATCACAACTCTATAGGCTATGTTGGCTTCGGTTCCACTGATGCCCATCAAAGAACCGGGCCTGACCCGAGAGAAGTTTCGAATAACCCTCATAACTATTTACATTTACGAGTATCATTGTTGTTATCACATGTGTATCTATAATAAAGCGTTTTATTGTTGGCCACGTTAGTGAAACCATGCTGGCGAAATTCTTTTAAATTTCTCGAATAAATGAGAAATCTGCTATCTCGCATTTCGCCAGCGTGGCTTCGACAGCGTGGCCTTGAAAACGCTTTATTACACAGATGCGATAACGACAATGACGAATGTAAATAATTAGGTGGGTCCCCACTGTTTTATGAACAGTCACTCCATAAATAATAAACTCAGATAAGTTACAAGTGGCTTATCAAATCTGAACTGTTTTTTTTTCACTCAGTCACTCAAAGTAATCTCTGGATTACAGAGGTTATGAAGATAAATATTTGTAAAATCATGTTCCATTCCAACAGCAACACTTTTAATCTTAATAACTTCATCTAACGAGTCGTTAGATGAAGTTATTAAGATGCGACTTAACAACTTGTTTTTCTAGGCTGACGTGGATCTAGCCGTGGCCGCTGCAAAGAAGGCCTTCCACCGGTACTCCGAATGGCGCACCTTGGATGCCTCTGCCCGTGGCCGCCTGCTTCTAAAGCTGGCAGACCTCGTGGAAAGAGATGTGAAATACCTGGCCGATCTCGAGACCTTGGACTGTGGCAAGCCCGTGAAGAATGCGGAGGGAGAAATCCTGTGGGCTGCTGGCATTATCAGATACTACGCCGGAAAGGCTGACAAAATTGTGGGAAACACTATTCCTGCTGGTAATTTTTTTCATATTTTGTCCCACAATACATTCTCATTCTCATTTGAAGTAGATGCGATAAGTCCTGCACCGACGTCCCGCATGGGGTGTTTTGTGCATTTCCCCCTCCAACGTCTACCCCAGCTCCTTAAAATAACGGAGCGTGGCTCTGGGCCGCTGGCATAACTGCTCCAGTCCCACAATACATATCCTATTTGATTGTTTTTAATAGGGCAAACGCTTGTATTATAACTACAATAACAGCTTTTTAGCTTTACAGTTACCCCAAAAGCAGCATTTAAAATATGTAATGGACTAGCTTATGCCTGCGGCTTCGTCCGCGTGATATTTTGACTTTTGTGTCAAAGGAATATTTTATTTTTCTGGGATAAAAAAATCTATATCATTTTTCGATCTTTGAACCACATCCATTCCAAAAATCAAGTTGTTCCGTTGCTCTGTTACTGCGTGAAAGAGGAACAAACCAATGAACCAAAAATCACACTTTTGGATTTATAATATTATTAAAATTTATATGAACGCCGGATACAACTCACGATTATTTAAACGGTCGAGCCGCTATGCGTCCGACCGGTTTCAGAGTAGTTAGTACTCTTTCTTCAGGGAATACGCGCGCCCCCGACAACGGACGCCCGCGCACGTTGTCGGGGGCGCGCGTATTCCCTGAAGAAAGAGTACTAACTACGCTGAAACCGGTTGGACGCATAGCGGCTCGACGGCTCAAATAATCGTGAGTTGTATCCGGTGTTCATTTAAATTTTGATAATGAATCCTCACGCTAGTTTTATTGAAGTAATTTATAATATTAGTAAGACCTAAGTGGAGCAGAAAATATAATAATACTTCGTAGGAATACCTATTTAATTGTATGTTCTCTTTATTTTTCAGATGGTGAAGTGCTGACATTTACACTGAAAGAGCCCGTAGGTGTTTGCGGTCAGATCCTCCCATGGAACTACCCGATCCCCATGTTTGTATGGAAGATTGCCCCCGCTTTAGCAGCTGGTTAGTGAACATATTTCTTGTAATTTTTTTATCAATTCGTAGTGCTATACTCCGTGTGAAGCCGTGGTGGTCTAGTGGTAGTGACACCCGCCTTACAATCGTGAGTTCGTGGGTTCAAATCCCGGTCCCGTACCAATGAATTTCTTGGAATTTATGTACGGAATTTCACACCACGGGCTTTTCGGTGAAGGAAAACATCCTGAGGCAACCTGCATGCGTCCGTAGAAGAAATTCGATGGCGTATGTGAATCCACCAACCCGCACTAGGCCAGCGTGGTGGATATGGCCCTATCACTCTTCGTGTGTAGGCCTACGTCCTGCAGTGGACTATTAAAAAGGCTGGTACAGAGTACAGAGTGCTATAATTATGCACTTAACAATAACACTAATATTCTTAAGCTAATAGTAAATCGATAATGATAAGTTGGTATTGAATATTGATGGATTTCTAATATTAGTCTGATATTCATATAGATAAAAATCTTCAACTTGGCATTTTTTCTGTTTCATATTGATTACTTAGTTTGTGTAAACAGTTGTGGAGTAGTAGGTAAGTATTTATTCGTCGCCACGCTTATCGTGTTGCTTGAGTACAAACATGTATTGCATAATAAAATTATCGCTATTTTTTTGTTGCTATGATGGCGACTTTAGAGAATAAATATTGTAAAATACAAACATAGTTCTTCTGTTCAAAAAAATGTGAGATATACCTTAAATACAAGTCGGTTAATTTATTCCTTGATTTATTACGTAGCTTAAAAAAGAAACTCGCTCATACAGCTAGAATTTTTAGGACTACTCTACATCTAAATACGTACGCGTAAATCTTTTTAAGTTATTGGAAGTTAGACAGGCGACTGCGCAGAACACAGACATACAATATACTATAGTATGTCTGTGTTTATACTATAGTATATAGTATGTCTGTGGCGCAGAACGATATTCAGGGGTCTGATTGATCTCTATAGAAGTATAGACAAAAATATCTTTTTTATTTCCGAGAATCCGTTTCGACAAATGTTTTTTAAATGAAAAATAACGTAAAAATGAATTATAAAACGAATTTAAGTTATATGAAAAACTAATTTTTGTACAATACAATACAACAACACTTTATTGACACCAACAAGAAAACATAACAAAAGAATCAAAGACAGAGAAGGCACAAAAGGCGGTCTTATCGCTAAAAGCGATTTCTTCCCGACGACTTCTCTTGGATGCAAGGAAACGTAATCGTACGATATTTTTAAAAACAAAGAGCACGTTCTCGCATGTTTTCATATAGAATTACCCTGCAGGTGTCCGGTATGTGCCTACCTGCGTACCTAACGCACTACTCGTGCCTACTTCCGAGCCCTCAAAGAGACTGCGTGTACTGTATCATGTTTAAAACTATTTCAAAATATCTGGTACCCTGCAGGTTGCACCACTGTGATCAAGCCTGCTGAGCAGACCCCGCTGACAGCCCTCGCTATGGCTGCTCTAGTCAAGGAAGCTGGCTTCCCTGCTGGAGTGGTCAACGTCGTCCCCGGCTACGGTCCCACAGCTGGACATGCCCTCACTCATCACCCTGATGTCGACAAGGTTGCCTTCACTGGATCCACTGAGGTGATTATTAATCCATTTACATTACTGACAGTAAGCTTTCATTATTCATATTCATGAAGATAGCTTTCATCTAGCTTATATCTGAAGTTATTAGTTATAACGTTTGATAATCAGTCCTGAGCTATGCTTGCCAATTTGTGGTCTTTATTAGAGAACCTCATGGCTCTTTTGGCTATGAATATTCATATTATATTTATCGTCTCACTATGTTATAAGCCTTGCGGCTACTGGCACTCTAGCTTAGGTACATTCTACTCGACTAAGTTCGTAACTTTGATCGTCTCATTTCTTATTAAAACTCATAGTAAAAAATATAGAATATTGCCTTTGTCTTCAACATTTAAAAAAATATCAATTCCATGAAAATACAAAGTCTTTTGCATTAAATCTAAAGTATTAAACTTAAGTAGATAATAATTATATTAATATTACACATAGTTATAGTTAGGTTCTAATCTCTACCATCTACTTGGCATATTTTTCCATATTGATGCCGTTTGCCTTATATGCATGATGTACATTATGTCAGCGGATACTCCTGAGGAATGTTAATAAGCGTTTAAGGATGTAAACACATCTATAAAATATGTAATGTGTTTAAAAAAAGACGATTTACCTACTCATTCCTTCTACACATACCTACAGCATACCTATGCGATTATAATCATATAAACATATGCACTAACCACTAACCGATGGAACAGGTGGGCCGTATTATTATGAGTGCTGCCTCTGCCGTGAACCTGAAGAGAGTCACTCTAGAACTCGGAGGAAAGAGCCCACTGGTCATTTTCAATGATGCTGATGGTAAGTACTTATTGTAATTATTCTTACGTAATCTCTGAACATTTATTTATAAACATAACCTCTGAATTCATACAATCGAACTCTAACAGAAAGTAGAACGTAAAATTACATATAATTTTACTTTAAAATTTTTGTAAGCACTAAAATTGTCATCAAACTAGAATTGCTGATAACTATTGGAACGTACACTATGCATTTGATCATGTGATGATCTTTGGCATAGTTGTCGTGCATGAGCCATAGAAGGTCTCTGAGTTGGTTCAACCAATTGCGTGAAATAAACTTCGCCGGGTCAGCTGGTTAAATTTATAAATGGCGATTATATTTGGCAACTCAGCCCAGCCCACAAACAACAGAGAAACCCGATGACATCGGAACGAAAATATTTGAAAACCTCCTCTTTTTAATCTTGGTTGAAAATATATATTTCAATAGCAAAATCTCTTAATATTACTAAGTAATCAAATTTGAGCTAGCTTTAATACAATATTTTTTTCATTCTAGTGGAAAAGGCTGCCCTCATCGCCCACAGAGCTGCTTTCGCCAACGGTGGTCAATGCTGCGTAGCCGGCACCAGAACCTTCGTACAGTCAGGCATTTACGACAAATTCGTAGCCAAGTCTGCTGAAATCGCTCAGAAGAGATCTGTTGGCAACCCCTACGAAGATGTAGAACAGGGACCTCAGGTGAGATTTTACTCAAGTGTAAGCTAACAATAGTATTCATTTCAACTAAACTCTAGTCCAGGATGATAATCGTTTCAACAGTAGGAAGTGGCTTGCTTCCTTTTTTTCTTGGCAAGTGCCATTAAATACAATACTACCTACTACTACCTATGCTAAAACTATATAATTAAAATACTACTACATACAAAGCAATTGGATCAACCAAAGACCCTTGAAGGTCTAAAGATAATCCAAATGCTCAAGCCCACTCCCAGTTGCCCAGACAATGCCGCTTGCTTTCTTATTCGTACTTTTAAAAGTTTTAAAAGAATATAGGTACAGCCCCCCCCTACCGCCTAAGCAATAGCAATTGTAATAGCAATCGTTTATGACTTCATTTTAGTCATTTGGCACCGCCTATGTGACGTTAGCCATCAATTGCTTTGCGCGGATTGCGAAAGCAATCGTTGAATGAACAACTTTGATGGCTAACGTCACATAGGCGGTGCCAAATGACTAAAATGAAGTCATAAACGATTGGTATTACGATTGCTATTGCTTTATGCGGTAGGGGGGCAGGTCATAGGTAATAAACGCAAAACCTTTTAAGGGCGGGTCTGGTACATCTATACAAACAACTTTAGTTCTAACTTCTAAGACTTTTGGAAAAATTACGAAGAAAAAAACTGCTTTTTCATACAAAAACTTCGTCAACGCGCGGCAAAATGTATGGGAAAGCGAATTCTTTTTATGAGTTTTTTCAAAAGTCACAGTACTAATGTTGTTTATCTAGATGTACTAGACCCGCCCTTAAAAAGTTTTGCGTTTAATATCTATGACCCAGTTATATTATGTCTCCAGCAATGAAAGTATTTCCAACAGCTGCTATGATAAACATCTGTTATTATTATCAGTATTGGTGCTGGGTGAAGGTCATCTTTATTCCTTTCAGACGGCACGCTCTGCTGCTTTGGTGGCCCAAGCATCTTATTTATATGTTATAGTAATTTGAATTTCAGATAGGTACTCTAAAAACAAAAACATTGAATTAAGAACATTAGCAACTATTCTGTGGAACGTTAATTTCATAATCACACAATTTATTACTACAGTGTTTGCACTATCACAGTAGTGAATTTCAATGTGTTTGTTTTTCGATTAATTTTCGTTTCTCTTTTTCAGATCGACAAGGAGATGTTTGACAAAGTAATTGGATTCATCGACGCTGGGAAGTCGCAAGGAGCGAGGTGCATCGCTGGTGGTGGCCGTCAAGGCAATATTGGATTCTTCGTTCAACCCACCGTATTCGCTGACGTTAAAGACGACATGAAAATTGCTAGAGAAGAGGTAAATGACAAATTACAGCTGAAAGCGGTTTGCATGCAACGCTTTTTAGGGCTCGGTACCCAAAGGATCCTATTATATTACTAAGACTCCGCTGTCCGTCTGTTTGTTACCAGGCTGTATCTCGTGAACGGTGATAGCTAGAACGCTGAAATTTTCACAAATGATGTATTTATATTGCTGCTACAACAACAAATACTAAAAACTTTAAAAAATCAATATTTAAGGGGGGCTACCATACAATAAGCAGTCAGCACTTCAGCATTTAGCCGTTTTTTGAATAACGGTGACAAGTAAATGCTCAAAATATTCACAGAATATTTATTTAAATATCCACATCAAAAATAAATAACTAAATTAAAATAAATATTTAAAAGCAAAATATTTTTTTTTCGATATTAATAACGACAACAGAAAGAAATATTTATAGAGCATTAAGTTGTATATTCCCTTCAAAAATAAATAATTAAAATCAAATACATTAAGGGGAGCTATGCGGTACTCGCGATATACGAGGGGCTATGCGTACGAGTACCCTTTTGCGCGAGTCAGACTCGCTTGACCAATTAAATATTTCCAACTAATCTTGGTGAAGATCTATAAGGACGTCATTTTTCAGCAGTGACTGTCTTAAGCCTGAATAGAAGAAAAGAAAAAACAGGAGAGATCATAGTTAAACCTATTAGGTACTGTTTCTTCAGGAAATTTGATTCCAAGTTTGGACAGATAATTGAGAGGATAGGTGTATAAAAAATTGTTTATTATTAAGCTGTGGAGACAAATTAAGCCAATCAAGGCACTAATAGTCACTATCACTATGTCAAGCGTGAATATTCAAATTTCAAATTCGAATTCAAATTTATTTATTGTCAATAAATTTATTTGCTCTACCCTTTATGCAACGACAAATGAGCCTTAATTATAAAATGAGATCAAAGTTTAGAAGAGTAAAAAAGTCAAACTAGATAAAAATGCTATGAAAATAATATTTTTCTGTTCTTTTGCAGATCTTTGGTCCAGTGCAGAGCATCCTCAAGTTCGAGACATTCGAGGAAGTCGTAGACCGCGCCAATAACTCCAACTACGGTCTTGGAGCTGGAGTAATCACCAACGACATCACCACTGCCCTGGCCTTCGTGAAACACGTTCGGGCTGGATCTATGTGGTAAGAATCATATTCTTATAGTATATGTTATAGAAAAAATATTACACTAGCAATGCACCCTCGCACCTGCCAACTGAGATTTTTTTTCTCAAAGATACTATAGGAATATACAAGTTGTTCAATAAAGAGTGAATAATACTTCACTGGTGGGCGGGGGAGGTCACCACTAACCAAATACACAAAATTTGTGTTCAGTAAAATTGCCACGGTTTTCGAGATATTTAACATTTTCTAAATTTTAATAAAAGGCTCACCCTTGGTCTCCATTTACAATCCTGTGACCTGAATTCTAGATATTTTTTGTGTATGATTGAAAATTATTTTTATCCTGACCATTTTTAGAGTTCCGTGATAAAAAGGAAGTCTAATTTTTCATTCAAGGGATGCAATTTGTACTGCTTCCCACACTGTCTGGATCTGTGAGGTCACACTGTCATTGATCAGAGTTATTGTATTGAAAGGTAGATTTCATAAAACACGTTGTTTTCGACGTGCCATTTGCGAAATAAGTAGATATCAACAGGGACTGTACTGTAGGAACCCTATCATACGCGACGCAACTCACGACACATTCTTGAGAGCTTAGAGCCCAGTCGAAATGTCTAAGAGACGTCGCAGACTACAGTTTATCTGTCGTCCGATAGTTTAGTCGGGTTCGTAATCAGTATGAAGAAGTACGTATGTACGCACATTGCAACGGTTCTTAAATCGTACTTCTCCATACTGATTACGAACCGGAATAAGCTATCGGGCGTTAGAAAATCTGTAGTCTGCGATGACTCTAAAACCAAGTATTAAGATTATACATGGTCTTATTGAGCGACGAAACGGAAGAAGTACTCAATTCGACGCGTATATTTTTTATGTATAACCACGCATAACTTTTTACCTAGTGATTCGATTTCAATAATTATTTTTTTATTGGAAAGAATATACTTCGAAATTGGTCCCATTTAAATTTTATCTAAATCGGCTGCGCCATTTTTGATAAATCAACAATAATGTACATCAATCCGTGCGAAATATTCGCGAATTCTGAACACTGTTGAACGAAAAATAATTATTTTAAACTGAAGAACCATATAATTTCTAATCCATTTCTTCTTCGAATGATCGAATCGCTGACTCGAAAGAAGAAACACAGTTTATGAAAACTGTATATTTGGCTAAATACTAATCCACTAAAATATAATGTCTCTTCAGGGTGAACACCTACGAGCATGTGGCTCCTCAGACACCGTTTGGCGGCTTCAAGGAATCCGGTATTGGTCGGGAACTGTAAGTATTACCTGACTTATTTCACTAATACAACCAAAAACGTATGAACACTGCCTATCACATCAATTTAAATGAATATTATTATAATCTGAGCGTCTGGTGGACGCGACGCGTGACCAAAATGCTGGTGTTTATTTGTGTTTATAAGCATGCCATTCAGCGTGGCAATGCTGCCAGCATGCTGGGTACACTGCTAACTGGCATTGGGCTTGAGCATTTGGATTATCTTTAGACCTTCAAAGGTCTGTGGATGAACCAATTGCTTGTTATGTAGTAGTAGTTTATGTAGTTTTAGATTATAAATAAGTCTTGTGGTAGTTAATAAAGGCACTTGCCCTACAATTTTAATGAATTTAGGTACCTAATTACTTATTAGTTTCACTACAAGTACCACAAACCGCGAAGCATCCATCCATAGTCCATACACAAGATACGAGTATAATTTATACAAAGCCATTTTATAAAGAGGTCTAAGTATGTTCAGTGGTCCGTCATGCAACGTATTTATTATTGTCATTATCAATACTTCGTCAAAATCTATATTTTAGTGATATTTCATTTCTTAGACAAGTCTCTTTTAACACCATTGACAATACAGAAAAAACATATCATTATGCAAATCTATTTAAAAATATGTATTTTTGACTGACAAAGCGGAGGAGGTACTAAATCCGACGCGTATATATTTTTATGTATAACCACGCATAACTTTTTACGTATTCGTCCGATTTCGATAATTATTAATTAATATATAAATTGGTCCCATTTAATTATTATCGAAATCAGCTGAGCCATTTTTGATAAATCGACAATAATGTGAAAAATGCTACATCGATCCGTGCAAAATATTCGTGAATTCTACACGTACACGGTTGAGGCCGGTCATGTAATTTTTTACTTTCTACAAAAAATAATTATGTAGTAGCAGCTATTCTTCTGGTTTTGGTGATTTTATCAATATTTGTCTAACCTACAATTTTGCAAGCTGATGATTTTATTTTTTTGCAGGGGTGAAGATGGTATTTCCCAATACTTGGAGAACAAGACTGTATCCTTCGCTCTCCCGAAAGTGCCTCAACTTTAAACCTAAATGAACTGATTTCTAAATATTTATATTGTACTGTATCTGCCAAAAACTTTCTGTTATTCCAAAATATAAGTATTATTTTTAATTGATTATGTATTTTATTTACCTAAACCCTATTGAAGTAATTGCTAAAATTTATTAGGAATATATTTATCCGTCTATGTTAGTGGACCTACTGTAACAATTAAGTTATTTGCACATTTTAATTGAACTTCGTTTTGATGCTATAAATTCATTCAAAAGTCAAAAATGTTTGAATCTTCCTTTTAACTGACGAAAAGTCTGGAGGAGGTTCTTATACTCTATAAAATTGATCTCAGTGACATTGACATAGAAGATTGACATTTTTAGAGTTGTGATAGTAGTGGAAAAATCGATATTCAAACAATGTTGTAATGAAATCGAATGAGTAGTTTAAGGTGAGAAATTGGATTTTATTACTTACTATTATTTAATATCAAGTATGTACACATGTAAATAATGTTATCTAATTAAATACTCATAATAATGTTACGATAGTATTTATCGACGTTTTTCACTATTATCGATGCTAATGTAACATATAATTGGATTTAATTTAATTACACATGTAAAAAATGTTATGGTATTAAAATATACAATAAAATTAATGATAAATTAAGTTTTATTTAAAATATCGTTAGTATAAACTATCGATATTTTAAATAAAACTCTATCTAAAACTCTGTGGTCACGATCATTCGTCGCCCATCACTAATCGGCATGCCCATAAAGTATGATATTGACAGGTACTGTCTGTACTATTAAGAAATTCAGGACTTCATAGGCGTGATTTTTCTGACAGCTGTCGCAGAGATCAAGTTAAATTTTATAGAGTATTCGACGCCTGTGATTATTTATTTACAAGTAAATAATCTAAGGTCGACGCGTACATTTTTTTATGTGTAAACACTATTACTTAACTGTTTACAGATTAGTCCAATCCGATTTTGATATTTTTTTAATTCGGTAATTTCATACATACTTCAAAAATAAAATATTATCGGAATCGGGTGAGCCATTTTTAATAAATCAACAATAATGTGAAAATTACCACTTCGATCCTTGCAAACTATTCGAATTCTGTACCTGTACCAGCCTTTTTAATAGTCCACTGCAGGACGTAGGCCTACCCACGAAGGGTGATTGGGCCATATCCTCCACGCTGGCCCAGTGCGGGTTGGTGGATTCAAATACGCCATCGAATTTCTTCTACGGAGGTATGCAGGTTGCATCACGATGTTTTCCTTCACCGAAAAGCCAATGATGTGAAATTCCGTACATAAGTTCCAAAGAAACTTATTGGTACGGGATTGGGATTTGAACTCACGACCTCACGATTGCAGGTCGGTTGTTACTACCACTAGACCACCACGGCTACCTACCTTCTGTACCTACACGGTTGAAATCGGTTATGCCATTTTAGAGAAAAATAATAAACGTAATAGTTACCAAGCAGGGATACCGCTTAGTACTAGGTATGATAATATGTTGCATTTTTATCATAATGAATAAGAGCCTGTAGCCTTTGACATAGCAAAGTTTTGTAGGACTTTTCCTAGTATTACTGCAGGATCGCGATTGCCTTGTGAGGCAATTAAATGGCTTATATCTAGAGTCGTAGAATTTGAATAGCACAAATCGAATTAATTGCTCTAATAAAATTCTCTACTAAATTTTGATAAGAAAATTCTTTGCCAAACCTCACAATTTGTCTATAACAGTACTAAACGCGCCTGCGACAATATTATAGTGGATCTCTCCGATTTATCTCCTCCAAGTGTAACGTAGGTATATTTAATAGTCTCTATTTCAGCAGGAGTTTTCTTAGAGCGAACATCTTTTAGCAATAAGTTTACCTTTATTTATTTATGCTTGGTAAATATTTCATCATTTTCTTCAGCGACTCAATAGTTTAATTTCTATAATATCCTGCTCAGATTTATTACAATCTGTATGCACTGGTTCAAGCCCTCAACCGACATTAGCAATATTAACTAGCATGCTACTACCTACTAGTCCATCGTATGCTACTTTTGTGATCAGTTTTGTCAGAATTTTGTTGAATCTTGATTTCAAGTGATAAAGTTGCAATTTGTTTGTCACAAGTCAAATACGTTTGTCACATAGGTACGTTAGAATATAAATAACCCATTTAATCCCCACACAAGGCGTCCCTATTGTTATTGTTCCCGAATCAATACTGTCCCATATAACTAAAACAATCCTTCTATTTTGTGCCTTGTTTCATGTTGACAGAATTGAAATTAGCTATCGGCTTTGTCAGCCATTGCGATCCGAGGTCAAGTTCATGTAAACAACCAAGTTCAGTTTGCTGGAAGCCGGTTCTTAGATCGGACGTGTGTTGCCTGCCGTCTAGATCCTAGATAAAAATATTCCAATCAACATGGTTAAGGTGGACGTGAAATATACTAAGGTAATATTCATTTTGCATAATTTCTCGAATACTGCACCAGAAAAGATCTATTTGTAGCTCACCTATTTTAAATCACTAAGCTTGAAGTGAATACAAATCAAAAGCTACGAGCATATGTTTACTAAGCCCTTATTCATTCAAAACCTTTGGACTAAATTAGAAAATAACATTAGTTTGATTTATGTATCGTTTGATAATGTTTAAGCGTGTGATGTAATAGACTCTACTATAATATGATAACTACATCAAGAAGACAGCTATCTCCCAATTATTTATCGTGTCCAAATTACCGGTTAGTTGCCAACGGAGATACAAAATAAACATCTGTGCCGATAAACAGCTGATATATTGATGTAAACACGAACAGATTAAAATTATGTTATGTAAGAATCGTCATAAGAATTTTATTTGATTTTGTACTATCCCAGGTAGGTATAAATTTTAGATTTGCGACAGAATTATAAATTTCCTTATGCACTTTGTTATTTGTTTACCTGTTTATGAATACTGACTAAACATGTTAAAATAAAATACTTAATATAATGTTTATGATTATGAAGTCTAAATTAAGTTTGGGGGGTGATTTAAAGAATTTGACGAATTACGAATTTGGCAAACTAAGCTTTTGACACGTTTAGAATTTGACGAATCAAGTATTTGACAACTGTCTATAAATTTCCTTATACCCTTTGTTATTTGATTACCTGTTTATGTATACTGACAAAACGTGTTAAAATAAAATACTTAATATAATGTTTATGATTATGAAGTCTATATTAAGTTTGGGGGGTGATTTAAAGAATTTGACGAATTACGAATTTGGCAAACTAAGCTTTTGACACGTTTAGAATTTGACGAATCAAGTATTTGACAATTATAAATTGATATGTGAAGATTATTTATCGTTAACGGCTAATAGAATAGCCCATATAAAAAGGAGCTCTTGGTTATGGGTATTAACGTGTTATTACTATACCTAAGGTCATGAACGTCATTATAAATGTAAGTACCTACCTAAATCTTTGTAAAACTGAACTTTATAAAACCTAAAACTTAGATTGTATTTGAATTCCTGCTGCTACAATTTAGCTTGGAACTTTTTTGTAGAGTTTAATACCAAAATTGTGAACTTAACGAAGCAAATACATAACGATTCATTAATATAATTTTATTATTTCATCTGCGTGTATTATGAAAAAAATAATTATGTAGGTTCAATTCAAGTTTTACTAAGTATTTCAGGATTTATCTATTTTCAGACCAAGTTGAGAAATATTTTATTCGTTAAAACATAAATACGATAAGGTAGACATACTTAGTAGAAAACTAAAATCACTTTCATTGAAACAAAGTTAAGTGGTACTTACAATTATACTTAGCAAGTGGTATTCAGGAAGTAGTTCAGATTAATTAATCGTTATTTGGATTGATTGATGACAATAATTATTTATTTATCTTTATAGAAAAAGAAAGTAGGTGCAGGGACATATCACAGATTGTTCATAATATGGAAAAAGAAATTACTTTGTTAGATTTTTATGTTTAGATGTAGGTATAGTCCGAGAGACAAGCGCAAAAAAATACAACTACTTTCTATAGGCCGATTTTTTGGGATTGGGTAGTCATGGTGGTGTACAACAATACCTCGGATTCAGTCAGCTGTAATACTTGGCGTTTGGTGGGGATACCAGCTTAGAAAGCAGTTGTATTTTTTGCGCTTACCTCCCGGGCTGGTAAACCGGTCTTTCCAGGCAAGCTGCTTTCTGGTCAGCTTAACCTACTCGTCAAACTGGATTGGGATTATTTCTGGAATGTTCACATTCAATAGCAGATGTACAGAAATTATATTCCATAGATATTTATCCTATAAAAATAATATACCTATATTATAACCATTTTTGCTTGCGTCCATTTTGTTTACCTGTGAACATTAAATGTTACAGTTATAGAAAATTATATACACCCCATATAAATAATGCCCTCAAATAGATACGTCGTACTGTGATATGATAATATTTTAATTCGTTTTTTTTTTAATAATGCTAGGAATTTTGCAAAAATACGGATAATTAATAAACATTGGCAATTATAATATTTCTCTATCATTCTGACAAAGTTTAGGTTTTTGCAAAAATATGTTTTAATAGATAAGATTGAATACGTAAGACATCTCTGGTAACATACACTGGTCTAACACTTTCAACTTGAGGCACTGAGGTATGTTAGGTAATCTTTACTTGAGCTCCATGATTTAGGTGCATTGTGTGACAGATTATATACTAGAGAAAAAAGATGATGCATGACACTGTAAAGTGACTAAAAGAACCGAGCTGTGACGACTTCGCCTATAGTGGGATAAATATGAAAAAAACAAATTAGCTAGTACCGTTGTTCTAGTTTATTTTTAGGGTTCCGCACCTCAATAGGAAAAAAAGGCACCCTTGTAGGATCACTATGTTGTCAGTCTGTCCGTATGTCAAGACTCTTTATCTCAGGAACGCGTTAAGATATCGAGTTGAAATTTAAAATATATACGTAAGTATATCTATTGTATTTTGCAGTTATGTAAAACAAAACCTTCTCAGTTATCGTATAAAAAAGTTAGAGCCGTTTATGTCGTAAAAACGCATATTTCGACACACACGGTACTTCCCATTGACATAGAACTATGAAATTTGGCGAAAAGTATTGTCTTAGAGTACACATATAAGAATAAATCTGAAAACTGTATATGTTTATTTAAATCACAAAAAATAGAGCCTAGATTCATAAAATATGGATTCAAATTTCAAAGTGAGTAAATCGTATCATGTAAGGTATCATATAAAAGAACTTCATTAGCACAT
The DNA here is from genome assembly GCA_949316475.1 of Hypomecis punctinalis. Taxonomy (NCBI): domain Eukaryota; kingdom Metazoa; phylum Arthropoda; class Insecta; order Lepidoptera; family Geometridae; genus Hypomecis; species Hypomecis punctinalis. Next base: position 16,780,401 of record OX438802.1, read on the forward strand.
GCTAAAACAGGTCTTTAATTATTTTAACAATTAAGTGAAAAAAAAAACGTTTTTGTCGATAGTTATAATATAGAGATTTTAACAACTTACTTCCCAATTTTGTGAAATTTTCTGGATTTGTACGGAATCCTCGATGTGCTAGTCTGACTCTCACTTGTCTGGTTTTTTGTGCAGTTGTTCATCAACAACGAATGGGTGGATGCAGCCAGCAAGAAGACTTTCCCGACTATCAACCCTCAAAATGAAACTGTCATTACACAAGTGGCTGAAGGTGACAAGGTAGACCTATTTTGTATTTATTTCATCTTACAACAAGATAATATATTGTAAGTAAAGTAGGTACATATCTACTACAAGACATGGCAAAATGTAAATGAGCTGAGTAGTGATAATATAATTTTACACAACATGGTAATCATTTACTTGGTCAATATATTTCGACCACGACCATAGCAAAATTCGTAGAAGTTTAAAATACAATATAACAACGACTCAAAATCAGCACATAATAATATTTTACATGCTACAGGATGTTTGTGGTTCATAAATACAATCAATACCTATATATAATATTCGTAAAAGAACTTGAAACGACGTTAATTACCATATTTTTTTACATTTGAATAGTTAGTTTGCTCTGTTTACTATGTATTTTAATTTAAATCACCGTAACTAACCCTGTTGTAGATTTGTTCCACTTACCTAATATTTTTTTCTATATTTGGGATTTTTAGGCTGACATAGATTTAGCAGTAGCTGCAGCTAAGAAAGCCTTCGAACGATATTCGGAATGGCGTACCATGGACGCATCCAAGCGAGGGCTTCTCATGCTCAAACTAGCAGATCTGATAGAATCTCAAGCCAGATATCTGGCAGAACTGGAGACGTTGGACTGTGGGAAGCCAGTCAAAGACGCCGAAGATGAAGTTTACTATTCAGCTACAGTTTTGAGATACTACGCTGGAAAAGCCGACAAAATACTTGGGAATACTATCCCAGCAGGTAATTTATTTTTTATTTTCGTGATCATAAAATAGTGTTAATTATTTTGCGGTGCATAAGAGTTACTTAATAGCGTGATCTTAATAATTGTGCCCCAGACAAACAAAATATACTTTAACTAATAATTACGTATCACAAAAAGCTAAGAAGTGTAATCCAAAACATATATATAGTTAGTATAAAAACCATAGAATTTATAAGTATTATATTATTGTAAAATACAATACATGATCATTGATAAAAAATTTAACCTGGAATATGACTGGACTATATTATTACAGTATTCAATAATTTTGATCGTTTGCCATGTCGGAACTAAGCCCTTAATTTATTTTTTTTGGTGGAGAATAAACTATTTTATAGTAAATTGAATCATATAGGAGCAAAATAATATTTTTACGGCGAGAGCGCTTTTTTGAATCCAGAGCGAAGTGAGGGATTCTTTAGTAGAATCCTGAACGTAGCGAGGGATTCAAAGTACGTCGCCCGAGCCAAAAATATATTTTGCGCCCGAGTGGTAACACTCTACTTTTCATCACCTCTATGAGAGAACAAAAGGCTCCTCATATTATACTATAATATTATTATTTAATAAAACGTAGAGTGACTACTAAATTGAAATTAAATGGTATCTAATAATAAAACAAATGAAAACATATATTTACATAATTTTCATTTATTTTCTTGACGCTGAACAATAACATTACAAATACTTCCAAATTCAAAAAGTACGCGGCAAAGATCATTCCGTCGCACTTATTTGTTCCAAATTCAAAAAGTGCGCGGCAAAGATAATTCCGTCGCACTTATAAGTTCCTCATAAAAAACACCTCCTTCGGGCGCACTTAAAGGCGAACCAAGTAGTCCTTTTCGAATAGATGTGATGAAAAATATATTGTATCTAATATAACAAACTATTCAATATCAGTCGTAAAATGATTACAATTGCTCCCGGAATCTAGAGCTGTTCTAAGTTTTACATGTACCTACCTAATTAATATGTTATCTGCCAGACATAATAACGATGTTGTTGTGTGTCACGAGGTTTCCTATTATATTCGGCGTGATCGATGTATGTTAAGTGTTATCATTGTTTTTTGCATTATCTGTTGCATTGTATTTATCTGGAAAATACAAGTACATGTGTGTTTAATGATGCAGAGAAACAAACAATCAGATAAAACACTGATCAAAGTGGAAAATAATTTAATTCATCAAGTAAGTCAACATTTTAGGCTGAATACTTAATAAAACTGTGAAAGGTATACATTTTTGAAGATTAATCGGTAAATAACTATTCTTGTAATGAAAGAATTTTCGAAATTGGTTCAGTAGATTGGCTACAACTTTACTTCAAACATTTCATACTTGAGTAGAACGTCTAATTTGTATGGCGGCTTTATTTATTTTTTTATGGAAGCCATGTTTTTCTACAATCATTATTATACTAAGAAATAGAGAAATGTAATAAAAAAATCGATGTAATTTTTTATTAGAGAAGTGAAAAAATAACGTAAATAATTCGTATACATATTTTACATATTTGCACATTTTAACGACACTTGTCATCCTCAGAGACAAGACGAGATATACAATAACATAAAATGCTGATTAACAAAGTTTTAATTAAAAAGAGTACAATACGATAAGCCCAAAGTCTACTCAATCTCTAGATAAGAAAACAATAACTACATTTGCAATAATTATAGTCGTGGTGCTACCTGAGCAGTGAGCACAGTCACTTTAACAGTTTTTTAGGGTTCCGTACCTCAAACGGAAAAAACGAAACCCTTATAGGATCACTTTGTTGTCCGTCTGTTCGTCTGTGTGTATGTCAAGACTCTTTATCACGGGAACGCGTAAAGATATCGAGTTGAAATTTAAACTGTATACGTATATTTATGGTATCTTGCAGTTGTGTAAAAGAAAAACTTCTCAGTTGCCGTGTAAAAAAGTTAGAGCTGTTAATGTCAAAAAAGCCTTATATTTCGTACTCACAAAAATCAAAACCTACAGGGTACTTCCCGTTGACATAGAACTATGAAATTTGGCGAGAAGCATTGTCTCAGAGTACACGTATAAGAATAAATCTGAAAACTGTACATTTTTATTTAAATCACAAGAAATGGGGCCTCAAAATTCACAAAATATGCGTTCAAAATTCAAAGTGCGTAAATCGTATCATGTAAGGTATCATATAAAAGAGTTTCATTAGCACATGCTAAAACAGGTTTTTAATTATTATAACAACGTGTTTATACGGAAACCTCGATGTGCGAGCCTGACTCGCACTTGTCCGGTTTTTCATCGCGTATATGTCCGAGCTTTACTATCAACTTGCCTTGAAATGACTCACGATATTCATTCAGGATTTGAAAAGTTTTAGTTTAGGTATACATACGAGTATACATAATTATCTTTCACAAAACAAAAAGCCAACCTGATCATTTTTATTGTACAACTAGCTGTCCCGGTGAACTTCATATCACCTTTATTTGTCACTCTCTGGCGAGTACGCCAGGACCAGATACAGCATTTTTTACATGTGGGAACTTTGTTGTTTGTATCTGATTCTTGTATTTTGATATCAATAAAATTATATGAATATCTTATTATTATTTTCCGTGCTATTTTCTTTCATGAGAACCTTCTCCTGACAATACCTAGAATTATAATATAATAACATTACAGTAGAAAACGTAGAGTCACTTAGCCTGATAGGAATAAATATAGCCACACACATAAACTGGAAATCACACATAGACTGCATCAAAACAAAGTTATCTAGATTCACATATGCACTTTTTGAAATCAAAACCAGTACAGACACAAAAACAGCGCTTTCAGCATATTACGGATATGCACACTCATGGTTAAAATATGGATTAATATTGTGGGGAAACAGTGTTAACTCTGAACAACTTTGTATAATGCGGAAAAAATGTATCAGAATTATTGCCAAAATAGAAAATACTGTCAGTTGCAGACCATTTTTCAAAAAATATAATATCCTACCACTACCTTGCCTATACATACAAGAACTATGCATTTTCGTTTGTAAAAACAACCACGCCTTTTGCAAAATAAAAGATACTCATAATTTAAATACCCGACATAAGAATAATTTAAGCTTGCCATACTCAAGAATAAAAATGCTGAATGAAAGTCCTTATTATATGGCCATTAAAATCTATAATAAACTACCAATAGACATACGAAACGAGCCAAAATTAGCAAAATTTAATTAAAAAAAAAAACAATTTCTATGTTAGAACTGCTTCTATTCTTTAGAAGAATACTTCGAAGTTAACAGTTTTAAAAAATAAAACGAGATCTATATTTATATGGTTTATATTTATACGCCGATCAGCTGCCTCAATGTACCTATGTTTCGATAATTTCATTTTCTTTTGATAGCGCCCTAGCATTTGCAATGCCCGACAAGGGCTGCTAAGTTTTAAGCTCTTATCTTCAATTAAGATCTGTACAATGTTAACAATGTACACGTACACTTAGTGGCAAATAAATAAATTATGATTATGATTACCTGTCAGGAGAACTGAGAAGGTTCTCATGAAAGAATCAAACACTAGAAAGAAAGAGTTACCTAGCGAAATCGGTTCAGCCGTTCACGCGTGATGCCGTGACCAAGGGAAATGGGGATTCATTTTTATATATACTCGTACCTATAGATTTAACATGCTCTACTCTCTCTTATGTAAATCTTTCTTTCTTTGCACTTTGCAGATGGTGAAGTGCTGTCGTTCACTTTGAAAGAGCCCGTAGGAGTTTGCGGACAAATTATACCATGGAACTATCCTATTCCAATGATGTCTTGGAAGATTTCACCAGCTTTGGCAGCAGGTAAAATAATTCTATGGTCTAATATTTTTTCCGTACACTTTTTTGAGAGTATATTACTTTAATTGAATACTTTTTTTAACATTCAACTTGGATACTTATGATACGAATTGCCAGTAAGAAAGCCGAAATCTTTTCACTTGTGTGTCTGTCTGTCTGTGTATGCACTTAAATCTTCTAAGCAATACAATAATTTGTAATGCTGTTTTTACTATCTTTTAGAATAAGTATTTCGTTTGGAAGTATTTCGTTTCAGTTTTTCGAAAACTGGATGACATGTTATTAAATTAATAGGTACTTGCTCTATTAATTTAATAACATGTCATCCAGTTTTCGGTAATTAAATAACAGCATTTGCAGCACTGAATAATTATGTTTTTTTACTGTTTTATCTACTAGATGGCAGTTGCTGTCTTTAAATGTAATTGCTATCTACCTATGTATCTATACTGGCAGTGCTACTTATCGGTGTTCGACTAAGAATACAAGGAGCTTTTAATTCAATGGAAATATAAAGTAAATACTTTCGTAAAAATGTTGTGGTAAAAATTCCAGGGTGTACAATAGTTCTGAAGCCGGCTGAACAAACTCCTCTAACAGCGTTAGCTGTAGCCGCCTTGATCAAAGAAGCTGGTTTCCCGCCAGGAGTCGTCAACGTGGTGCCTGGATATGGACCGACTGCAGGACATGCTCTTACACACCACCCTGATGTTGACAAGGTCGCTTTTACCGGGTCCACTGAGGTAAGCACACTTAAAGGTAGTATTATATCTTCTTTGCTTAAAGTAAGATATTGTCACGCAATAGGCGAGTACTAACTACGACGTAAGCTTTTTTTTTTATTCTAAGTTCTTTTAAGAACTTTTGGACCGAAAGTCCATGCCAGCCCCATCGTGCGGATACTTATTTACCCATTTAAGCGCGTACGACACATACATAAAAAAATGCGTCCACTTGATAACCTCCTCAGTTTCGTCGGTTAAAAATTGAGACGGTATTATAACGTCAAAAGAAATCTTAAACTTTGCAAACTGAATTTAACTTGAGATTTGAAAACATGAGACAAGAAATACTAAATTACTAACACAAATAGAGCTATCAGTAAGACCCCGCTTTCAGGTTGCAAAAGATTACATTTTCTAGATAAAAATCTCCAACATATATACACATCATAAAAGGAAATTGTTCACATAACTCGCGCTGGCAACAAAGATAAACCGAATATAACCTTGTTTACAAAGTAATTTAAACGGAATAGACACGCGATACAATTGTTCCACGTCTATAATTTTAATGACGATAATGATGTTCCGCTCTTGTTCCCAAATATTCAATATAATGTAAGTTGGCCATTTACTGAAGAGTAATTAAGATCTAATTCTGTCACGCAACAATCGCAATCCAAGATATTATATTATACCAAAAAATATATAAATAATGTGGAGCCAGCAAGCGTGGTATAATCCGCGCTACACAAGTCGGCTGATGAGAAGTTAGCCGCAGATGACACTTCGCCGTGATTCGCTAATTATTGCGCATGTGTGCACAATGCCTACGCAAGTGGCGAAGTGAGCACGGGCGTAGGGAACGGCGCGCGGAGGCATGAGGTTGGCGGGCAGGTGTGCCCCGGCGTCTTGTCTCTCTAGCTCCCGAGCATACCTATATTTTGTCTTTTGCGCAGCGTTATGCGCATAACTTCCCATTCGCCGACTTGTACGGCACGGAGTATAAAAGGGCGTGCATCGCATCGCATGGAAATGCTACTAACTGGCTATAGGCTTGCATTTGAACTCTGTCTATAGTAGATGATCCGATTGATTTTTATGTTGAAACTATGTATCAAATATTTTTTTTTGTGTTGTAATAGATACACAAACAATAAAAACAATTATTGTCATTATTATAAAAACTACAATAATGATGATAAGTAGTTGAAAATTATATTTTATCTTCCAGGTCGGAAGACTCATTCTTGGAGCGGCATCAGCGGTGAACCTCAAGCGTGTCACCCTGGAGCTTGGAGGCAAGAGCCCCCTCGTAGTTTTCAATGATGCCGACGGTAAGAATATAAATTATACTCGTACTACTCATGCTATTCTAAGCACGCTCTGTTGACTGAAGGACATACATACATTAGGTAAATTTCTTGGTTTATCTGGACTGGAGTGGCCACAATAATAGAGATAAAAGTGCAACTTTACATGTTGATATTGTTAGTTAAAATGTTTAAAAATAGACACGTTTTCGAAGGAGATGTTTTTTTGAAATTTGAAAAGTGGCAGGTTATACCTAGGTCCCAGGGTTAATACCTAATCACTGAATATGATTTTTGAGAAACAAATCTGGATCTGATTGGTAAAGTACACGATCGGGCTATGTATATACCTACATACTATACCTATACATTACGTCGATGGTGTCCCCACTTGTAGCACCTGTTCTCGAACTTTCACCGCTAAACTTAGTTACTTAAATCGTGTGAGGACCCATTAAGTAACCTAAGAAACTACGCAGTTGCCGTGGCCAAAAACTGCCTGGAAATCATCATCATCATCACATGATAGGGCTACATTTAGCCACTAACTTGCCTGATGGAAAGTGACTTTGACCTATACCTGTACTGTACTGTATCAACCTTTTTAACAGTCCACTGCAGGACGTAGGCGTACCCAAGAAGGGTGATTAGGCCATATCCACCACGCTGGCCCAGTGCGGGTTGGTGGATTCATATAAGCCATCGAATTTCTTCTACTGGCGTATGCAGGTTGCCTCACGATGTTTACCTTCACCGAAAAGCCAGTGGTGTGAAATTCCGTACATAAATTCTAAAGAACTCATCGGTACAGGACCGGGGATTTGAACTCACGACCTCACGATTATAAGGCGGGTGTCACTACCTCTAGACCACCACGGCTAACTATACCTAGAAAATACCTATTTCATCTTGCCAAATAAATCCATAGGTACTATAACTGAAAGGAAACAAATGCAAGGAGGTAAAGCGCGGTGCGCATTGTGAAGGAGGAAACTATTTCCGACCTATCCTGCTGTGACAGGGAGATGAAGTGATACTTATAAAATCACACCAGGAACACTTGAAAAGATATTACCAAGAAGCTTGTGAGACTAATCGAATATCTACCTAACTATCGTTTCAGTGGAGAAAGCTGCCCAAATAGCTCATGCTGCAGCATTCGCCAACGGGGGCCAGTGCTGCTGCGCCGGCACCAGGACCTTCGTGCAGGCTGGAATCTACGACCAGTTCGTACAGAAAGCAGCTGAGATTGCCAACAAGAGATCTGTGGGGAATCCCTTCGATGACGTCCAACAGGGACCTCAGGTGCATACTATTTATTTATAATATTGAATCTCTAATTATATTCTCTATTGTGTAATTCTCATGTTGTACCCACCCCTATTTCAGTTGGGAACTCGGTTCTTGAAGTCGTTGACTCGTACGTCTACCTGGGACAAGTAGTCCAGTTAGGTAGGTCCGACTTCAAGAAAGAGGCCAATCGCCGAATCCAACTCGGTTGGGCAGCGTTTGGAAAATTGCGTAACGTCTTCTCGTCTGACATACCTCAGTGCCTCAAGTCGAAAGTTTTCGACCAGTGTGTGTTGCCAGTGATGACTTATGGCACAGAAACGTGGTCTCTCACTATGGGCCTTATTAGTAAGCTCCAAGTAGCCCAACGAGCCATGGAGAGGGCTATGCTCGGAGTTTCTCTGCGAGATCGAATCAGGAATGAGGAGATCCGTAGAAGAACCAAGGTTACCGACATAGCTCAGCGGATTGGCAAGTTGAAGTGGCAATGGGCAGGGCACATAGCGCGGAGAACTGATGACCGATGGGTTCGAAAAGTTCTCGAGTGGAGACCACGTACCGGCAAGCGCAGCGTAGGACGTCCACCCACAAGGTGGACGGATGACCTTATTAGAACCGCAGGATCGCGCTGGATGCAAACCGCTATCAACCGGTCTTATTGGAAATCATTAGGGGAGGCCTATGTCCAGCAGTGGACGTCCTATGGCTGAAATGATGATGATGATGATTGAATTTCTTAATAGTTGCGGAAGAAAGAGGTCCTAATATGCTTTAATAGGGCACTGATGCAGCAAAAGCATTATAAAAAACATTGCTCACGAAGGGCAGCTGAGCATACCTTGACACCTACTTGAGTTACCTACTTCAACTGACGTTGGCCCAGTGTGCGTTGACAGATTGACAAGGTACATCTTCGAAGTTATTCTACGAGGAAAACCAGCTTACATAAAAAATGGCGTGTGAAAATTTTCTTTCGGCCGGTTACATAGTAGCCAAAAGTAAGAATTATTAGCTTATAAACACTTCACAATCTTCGTCATTCTCTCTGTAAAATTCAGTGTCACTATATACAACAAACCACTTCACTTTATTCACTCTGCAGATCGACAAAGATATGTACACCAAAGTATTGGGCTACATCGAGGCTGGTAAACAAGGTGGAGCTAAATTGGTGGCAGGCGGTGACAAGGTTGGCGACAAGGGATATTACATCAAGCCAACGGTATTTGCTGATGTGCAAGATAATATGAAAATTGCCAGAGAAGAAGTAAGTAAATCCATTTTTCCAATAGGTTATACGTCACCTATTTCAAAAAAACTACACAACAGTTGCATAAAAACTAGTACACTAATACGCGAATATCTAGAAATTCATTCTGTTGAGAAGTTTTATTATCTTAATATATATAAATCTCGTGTCACAATGTTTGTCCTCAATGGACTCCTAAACCACTTAACCGATTATAATAAAATTCGCACACCATGTGCAGTTCGATCCAACTTGAGAGATAGGATAGTTTAAATCTCAAATTATAGTCGCAATTTTAATTTATTTAGCCACAGCAACGCGTGGCCGGGCAGCTAGTATTGCTATATAATATTGATCCGAATCGCTGGATTAAACCGGAGAAGTAAGGTAACCTTCTTGAGGATCTTTGACATATTCTTACAAGTATTCTTGATACATTAGATAATATGAAGTCTGCATAACCGTATTTGGTCAATCAACAGGACTTAAGAAGAACAGAAAAATATTCAGCCTAATTATTTGTATCATAACTTTTCGTATCTTTCAGATCTTCGGCCCTGTGCAGAGTATCCTGAAGTTTGACACTTTCGAGGAAGTAGTGGACAGAGCCAACGCTACCAACTATGGTTTAGCTGCTGGTGTCATCACTAACGATATCACCACTGCTCTTAGCTTTGCTAAGCTCGTGAGAGCTGGATCTGTTTGGTATGCTTATTTGACTACTTAATTTTACTTAAGTGATGACCTATGGCACTGAAACGTAGTCTTTTACTACGGGCCTTATTAAAAAGCTCCAAGTAGCTCAACAAGCTATGGAGAGGGCTACGCTCGAAGTCTCTCTGCGAGATCGAATCAGAAATGAGGAGATCCGTAAATAAATTAAGGTTACCAACATGACATTGGCAGGGCTCATAGCACGGAAAACTGTTGATCGTTGGGGTCAAATTTTTTTTAAGTGGAGACAATGTACCGGCAAGCATAGCGTAGGACGTCCACCCACAAGGTGGACGGACGACCTCATTAAGATCGCAGGATCGTGTTGGATGCAAGCCGCTACGAACCAATCTTATTCGAGCGAGGCTTATGTCCAGCAGTGGATGTCCTAGAGCTGATGGATGGATGGATGAAGTATAATTTGGACGATACATTGGCCAAAAATTCTAAAGATTGTATCTAATCCTACTCGTAAATATATTATCATAAATGCATGTAACAGGCCAGTCACGGAATAAAATTTACTGTCCCATACTCGTTACATTTTGTCGAAGCCATTTAACATTTTGTATGAAATGGCAGATTTTTTTCGCGATTTCCCGTTTGGCAAAAGTTGTTTAGAATGATGAGTACAATGGCATGCTAAATCATGTACCTTGTCTATAAATGCTCTCAATATGTATTAAATATTGCTCGGCAAAAAAAATAAGTTTTTTTCTTTGTTGCAGGGTGAATACATTCGATCACGTCACAAGCCAAACTCCATTCGGCGGTTTCAAAGACTCTGGACTTGGAAGGGAACTGTAAGTGCTCCTTATCTATATCATAGTCATATATTACTTAATGTTTCCGTGAAAATCATATCATTCTAAAAATTTAATTGACTGCTAAAGAGCGGAGTGTTAAAAACCACGTTAATATTTACTTAAATTTTCAGCTCAATAACTTGAAATTATATTTCTTTTAAGTATGTGTTTTTTATCTTACATAAATACTATTCTTTTGCAGGGGAGAAGAAGGCATTAACAACTACTTGGAATGCAAAACCGTCACATTGGCTCTGCCGAAAGTGCCGCAGCTTTGAATACACGAACAATTTTCCTAATATTTTTATTTATAAAATATGATTTTCAATTTATACAATAAATTTTACACGCCTTAATTTTTATCTGAAACGTTAAGAAAATCATAAATATTACTGATCTTAATACTTAATTTATTTCATTTTCCCTTGCCGTTCCCACTCTTTGTGCAAATACCTCTAGATTTTAGAATATTTGTCTAGATTCAAGTAGTTGTATTGCATTTTAATCAGCAACAATACGCTAGACGACAAAAAAAATAGTTCGTCAATTAGTTAATCAAAATATATTAGGCACACAAATATTTTTTCTTTCATCAATAAAACAAAAATGATGAAGATGTGCTGATGTCACGCAAGTCATGCGAGTCAAAGTTCGGGAGAGGAGATTCCCAAACTTTGACTTGAAAAAATAAAAAGTACGTGGTAAATATATTTTTGACGGTCTAATTATATAATTCCCAAAAATTTCTGTAACCCAATCTTCATGCCTATTGTATAGAGCCTCAGTGGTTGCAGATGAAATAAAAGGAATGGTCACAGATTATTCAACTTAATAGCTATCTGCGCTCTTTATTGGTATCCGCCTTGCGTGTTCGTTCTCATGATAGCATGCGATCGAGCAATGATGTAGACAAACGTTTCATTGATATTCTGTTTTGAATTTCATCAACAAAGAAACAGTTAGAAACTCGTCAACAATTCTCTACTACCTCTCAATGAGATGATTATAGAGACCGTCTCACAAAAGAGAGCGCTTAGGGTCTATTGAGTGTCGTTCGAGACTCATAAATCATTTTATGTAAGGTAAGGTCCACTATAGAGAAAATATCTTTTCACAATTTTAGGGTAGAGTAGAGGCCATAGTATAATTTAGTCAGAGTTATAATATACCCGGCTCTGTAGATATGGGTAACATGAATTCAACTTGAATAGAAAGTCGCCGACGACATTGTACTATATCTCAGCGTAATGATTGGAAATTTAAAATCATCCCACAAAAGTGAGCTCCCAGAAAATGGTCAACGTATGTAACCATTCTCGCTAAATAAACGGTGTTCTAGATATATGAAGTAATTGCCGTACGCATTAAATACTTGAATACGAATAAAAACTTAACGGCGATTTTGTACTACTTACTTCTCGGTAAGATGGTTGAATAGCATTCCATATAAAGGCGCTCCCAGCGAGTGACCAACACAAGTGATTATTCTTGCGAGAGCACCCGCTTGAGTGATCTACGAGTATAACAGCCGTACATTGTGCTGCCAATCTTAGAATATGCAAACAACTTACCAACAATTTTGTACTGCTTCTCGGTGAGATGGTTGGAGATCATTCCACATAAGTGTGCTCCCAGAGAGTGACCGACGCACGTGATCATTCTGGCAAGAGCACCCGCTTGAGTGATGTACGAGTACAGTTGGGCCGTGCATTGTGCTGCCAATCTGGAATATCCAAACGGATTGAGAGAACATCAATAAAACAATCAACATGCAAATTTTACGGGATCATGGTTATGAAATGGAAGAAACTCGTCATATCTACCGCAGTACGCTCATTGCTAGACATAGTTATCCATATCTACCATAAGACGCCCTTTGTGAGACATATATCTCATCTTTTTCTTCTTCTTGTGGTTCCACTCCTATCGGAGGTTGGACAATATCAGGGCTATTCTAATTTTTGAAGCTGCTGCTCTAAATAATGAGGTGGTAGTGCAGCTGAACCAGTCCAGATCTCATCTATATATTTCTAATAAGACCATGCAGTCTAAATCTGGTTGCATCTACCATCATCATTGATCTCTATTCGAGAATTATACAGCCCCATCGCGCATCGGCCATCTGTTTACCGTACAATGTGTTCTTCCACTGACTGACTGACTTTTTAACTTGCAGTTGTAATGTCTTGAGATGATCGCTAATGTTAAATACTTTAGTACGCCTACGGATCTTTTCAGTTCCTGTACAATTTCAAGGAAAGAAAAAGACCCTATAGCAAAAATTCAAACTCCATCATATCTAACTCAGTTCAATTTCAATACAATTTCTTTATTCATATAAAATTAAGTACCTAACATGACAGTCTGTACTAAATCGTTACCTATTCTACATTTAATTTACATAATTTACTTTATTTGAGATCACTTAAATTCAGATAAAGAATAGAGAGAAGAGCAGGTTCCTGGTTCATCTATCGTACCTACAGATATCGATACACGATCGGTAAACGATGAATTCAGCCAAACAAGGGAGTTACTTACTTGAGATTAGAAAGTGCGGAGAGATAGCAAGGGAACCTGGTGAGGACGGACCAGTCCACCATGAATACATTGTAGTCCTTACGTGAGAGGTAAGCTGGAAAAAATACACACTTTTAAGCCCAACATTTCTAAATTCTGAATAATTTGTCATGTCATCTATACTTACTTTACCGGCCATTTAATATTAACCTACTACTGAACATAGGACTATTTACGATTTGAGGGCGATTGGGCCATAGTTTCTACCAGTGCGGGATGGTGGATCCAATAAATAGGATACGCCATATCTAATTTATTCTGCGGATGTATGCAGGTTGTCTGTCTCACAACTTTTTGATTCACAGAATATCCAGTGATGTGTACTTTGATGAATATTTCAAAGGCGCCTTTAAGAGATTGAGCATAAGTCACCAATAACAATAACCTGAGGGGTCCAGGTTTACCTACGTGTAAATTGAAACTTCAGCTGTTTCCGTATAACTTTATATATTTTTGTACAGCGCTCCTGGCGGAAACGACGATGAATTAACCAAAATGTATGGAGAACGCGAACGCGAAAATTTAACAAAACTACGCAAAACCTGGACTAAGGGTTCTGGTAGAGAATAATACAATGATGTAATGTAGGTACTCACCGTCTCGTATGTAAGTCATGGGCGTTTTGAAGGAGGTGCCGTTGAAGCCGTGGACGATGAGCACGTTCTTCCTGCCGGGGTCCCAGCCGTATACATCTAAAAGTTTCGGGTGACGCACGTCGACCCATTGCTTGAACGGACGCTCGCTGTATTTGGAATAATTAGGATACAAGTAAGCATGGAATCAGAGAGGCTGATATCCCAGATTGCATCTTTGGTAGCCGTTACGAAATAAGTCTTTTTAGTGTCGACTAGTTTCGTAACGGCTACCAAAAATGCTATCTGGGATATATGTTTACCAGATGGTAAACATACGGGGTTAGGATTTTTCAATTTATTTTATAAATCATAAATAAAGTAAAACTTCCAAAAGAAAACATTACCTAGTCTACCCCAACAAACGCATTTATAAACCGAAGCTCCTGCTGCTAAAAAACTTAACGTAGGTATGGTACTAACTCCGGTCACAAGCCGCGGGTGGCAATGTGATGTTATCTAGTTGAATAACTATGCTAATTCGCAGTAGCCCTTTGATCGTTTACTTTCTCTATCACTGGTTATGAAATCTCTACATATAAATAAAAACAAAGAACGAATGTTTTTACTGCAAAGCTGCCCTTACTAATTGTTTGTGTTATCATTATATCAGCCGTGCTGAGATTTACGATGTCTATTATTGCAAACCGACAACATTTATTGTCCCTGCTAGCATATATTATAAGCAGTGCGGTGCTACGATCCTCGTCTGGTAATACTTACGTTGTGAGTGGATGCTCTACGCTACACTAGCCGATTCATTATTTCCATTTGAGAACTTTAGTTTTGTATGTTATGTGCCCTTTCCACTGCCACTTTCACTTGCTAATGCACTGGGCTATGTTGGTTACTTTGATCTAAGTATACACAATTCACAACTGATTCTAGCCCGCAATCCCCGCATAAGCTGCAGAGCCCGAAGAGAGACTCTGACTGTCTTTATGATTTTCCACAGGGTTATATTGTTTGTGTACGTTCCCGCACTTTATCTACTTATAGCTTGTTTGCCACCTAGGGCTTAGAACAAGTAGTAAGTGGTGACTGAAACGACGGCTTACTCACGGCGTGTATAGGAAGAAGTTGATCTCGCTGTCGGGACACTTCCAATCGCGCTTCATCACACAGCGCCAGTAGCGAAAGTCCATCATTGTGGACAGCATGTCTCCGCCCGTCTCTGTCACTGGAAGTCATTAATAATTATGATATTATACCTGCGGTGATGTTCCTGATACGGCTTTCACCGTATTATACGACTTTAAGGCTCTCTTGGAACCCAAAATACGGCTTACGGCTGAACTCCTAAGGCCGTAATTTCAGATTTTAGATCAAAATTACAGATATTGAACGATACGATCTTGTTATCGAATTCCCTATCGTTTCGTTTTTTCGTTCTCACATTCAATGTATGAGCATAAGACGTTTATTGGGCGTAAGTATAAACGAGTATTAACTTATGGTCTCATTTTATGTAGGGTAGAAACAATACTACGAAAAGATGTTGGTCAAAGTAGTGAAAAAATATTGTTCGCTTCGTTTTCATATGCGCAAGCTGATTTTAGAAAAGGCTTCGCTACTCATGGTCAAACTGCTGCGTGGCTTGACTACGGGACTATTCATAAAGAGTGTAATAATTCACCTTCCAGAGGTTGACCCTTTTTTTCTCAAATTCTGGGTTGTCCTTGGCCATCGACTTGGCATTTTTTCTCCTTGGCCTACAGCTAAAGTTGTTTATAATGATGGTCTGGGTCTGGACCACTCATTTTCGGCTTAGTATTTATGTACAACCCTTATTTTAATGAAAAGAGGTCTGGATAATGATAATGATAATTTTATTGATAATAAGAATATTACATGTCAAATTATAATAAAAGAAAATTGACAACATGAGGTGTACAATATTTTTTTTAAATTATGTAATTAATTTACATTTCTATTCAACTTTTGGAATGAATTCCTCGACGCTATAGGGCGCCATGTCAGTCAGGAATATTTTAAGCTTTTTTAAAATATTGCAAGAGAAGCTGCATTTTTTATAATATTTGGTAAGGCATTGAAAACTCTATCCAAATATTCGGGTGCACTTATAAGATTTAGCTAGCTTTAGGATGGCGTGAGTGGTTAAATTTCCTTCTCTCCTGCCCTGTTTTCGATGCCCTGTCGAAAATTAACCCAAGTTTTTTATATACACATATACTGGTATGGAATAAGTATAACGCCGGCATAGTCATTAATTTAAGTTCGATGAATAGTTGTTTCGCTGGTGAGGTTTAGACCTAGAGTGTATATTGAAGGGCAGACGATTTAATCATTTAAGCAAGTTGGTTTCATTGTAGGATGAAAACTAGTATTGCATGCTTATTGCCAAAGATTTCAATAGTTGTGAAACACTGAGCAACAATAGTGATGATTTGGACCTATGAAAAGTAAATATCCCAGAATAGACGTAATGTTAGAAAATGTCGCAAAAGACACGTGCTACATACGAAGATAATGTTCTTGGTCGTTGAACTTGGCCTCGATAGTAAACCTGTATGATCAGTGGGCAACTAGGCCTTTCGCAGAGAGCAACAATTCATGACTAACTAGATCATTAATACTTTTACACTTAACTACTCACAATCACATCTTACCATCAATGAATGCTTTTACTTATAAGTGGCTCAATTTTCAGAAAATTTTAACCTGCAGTCGAAATAAATGTATTTTTATTTTATTTTAAATAGGTTTGAGTTTGACCTCAAACTGACTGATGTTAAGCAGATATAAATAAGGTCTAGGCCCTAGACTAGACTGCACCCTAAACTCTAGGGTGTAGCACGCTTACCTAGAAGATTCCAATTTACGCGAGATTTGAAGACACCTATATTGTTTGGCTGATATATTTTTTGGGCAATGTAATGAAATACGATTTTAAAATATTATCCTAATTTTTTTAAATTAGAGCTCTGATTAAGCAGTTACGTAAGTGTGGTCAACTTTTTAACACGTTAACCGTTACGTGACGGCTTAATTAGCGAAGCAGCAGCATTATAGTTCGGCCGTTCGGAGAATGCGTTCCTGACACCTATCAGTTAGTCACGACTAGTGATGGGCACAACATAACACTGAGTTCGTTACCGTTCCTCCAAAATGAACCGCCGCATTATTTTTAGGATTATTTTCGTTTTAAATTGGCGGAATCATTTAAAATTTATATTTTAGGTATTTAAGTGGAAATTAAAAAAGGTAATATTAATATAATAAAATTGTTTAATTTATTCTTTGTTACAAAGTTACAGTCTGTATTTATATGCAATAAAGTACATTGAATTGAATGTGCGTACAGAATATTAATCAGACTCCGATTCGCTTGAGGAGGTGGTGTCTTCATCATCATCTTCGTCTACATGTATAATTATATTATTATCAATAACAGAATCAATCCTGATATCGCGCGTTCGGTTTGGTCGTAGTTTTATTTTTATATTTCATAAAAGTTATTTTATATTCCATTATTTTCAAATTCTTAAGAAAAACAAAACGTATTATTTTATAAAGTATAACTGTTTAAGAACAGATTACGATACTATTATTGCCTGTTATTGTTAGCACAGCACTACAAATATAAAGCGCTGACATAACCTTGTAATAGCGCAGTATAGATTTAGAAAAATATTGTTTACCAAGTTATTTGGCACTCAGTTTGGCACAAAATTATAACATTAATTGATTATTGATGTAATAATGTTGTTTTAATGCTCATCAATTGTTAAAACGGTAAACAACCAGCAAAAATATTTTTATCGTAACTGCAACGCCATTACAAAGTTACGTCGTCAGTTCAATCGCGACGTGTCAGGAACGCATTCTCTGAACGGCCGAACTCTAGAAGTCGGGTCATATTGTATGGCGGATATGACGACAATGAAGTGCTCTACAAGCTACGCAGAAGTTGACCTTTCGCTGCTGCTGTTGTTTGAAAGTAGCATAAATGTACCGTAGATATTGGGTGTAAGTCTGTAAAGCTATACATATTGCAATAGCCCTAGTAGTCTAGTCGTAATGACACCCGCCCTAAAATTGTGAGGTCGTGGGCTCAAATCCCTGTCCCGTACCAATAAATTCCTTGAAATGTATGTACGGATTTTAACACCATTGGCTTTTCGGTGAAGAAAAAACATCGTGAGGCAACCTGCATCTATACGTCGAAGAAATTCGATGGCATAAATAATCCACCAACCCGCACTAGGCCAGCGTTGTGGATATGGCCCAATCACCTTCGTAGGTAGGCCTACGTCCTGCAGTGGACTATTAAAAGGCAGGTACAGTACAGTACAAATAAATTCGAATTTGAACAGAAAAGAAGTAAAGCTACTGAGTACGCAGCGACTCGTGTGACGCCATTTTTTAATTAAAATTAGTATTATAGAATCCGAGGCATTTGGATTAAAAAAAACATAGAGTGTTTTTTTTAATCCGAATACCTCGGATTCTGTATCATTGTAGGTCTAGAAATATTTCCATTTTCTAATAGGATACTTTACACTAAACTGGTAAGCTAGTTAATAGATATTGTTGACGAATAAACCCGAAAGAACTAAAAGTATAAGTAAAAGTATAATTGAATTAGTAAAACCGAAAAGCTCTACTTACTACTCGTAGTGAAACCCGATACTATTTCGTTGCATTTCTAATGTCGTGATTACATAAATATAATCATAATATGAAAGTTCCAACTCGTACGAAAATAAAAAAAGATGAATAAATCTTTCACATCTAGGTCTTTGCCATTAGCGAAAGATGAACAAAAAATACTATGGATTACTACTTTTACTGGGGATCAATCATAGATCTAGAGAGAGAGGCTTTATGTTTAGGCCTGGCCAGCTCGACGTGCGAGATTCTACTATAATACATATTATAAACGAGAAAGTTTGGAGTATGTAGTATGGATGTTTGTTACTCTTTCACGCAAAAACTACTGAACGCAATACATCAGAATAACACATAGGCTCTAACGTATTAAGATATTGTGTGAACAAAGTTCGTCGGGTTAGCTAGAACAATATAAGTACGAGTAACGAATACTCATGCGCCGAAAAAAATATGTTTACGAGATATTTCTACAAAGCAAAATGCAGGATTGTGTGTGTTGTAGTAACTAGGCACCTTAGTCACTTGTTCTATTCTGTAAATATAATTGTCACCTAATTGGTGTTACGTGTAGTTGTGATTTTTACCAGAGGATTTCATACAAAAGAATGCCCCCGATAGATTGATACAACTTGTCCCATCTCAAAAGATCTGTGATATCGAAAAGCCTGAATGCACCAACCACTTTCACCACCTGCTCGAGCTCTACCTATAAGCTCTACCTACATAATTTTGATCGATGTATTTCAGATTGGCGACAGTTCTACTGCTCTACCGTGATATATTGTATTCAAGCTCACGAATGGAGCCCATGCCGCAGCGTAGGACGTATATCAATAAGGTAGACAGACGACTTGATATCTATAAGGAAGACCTAGGCATGTCCTACGGCTAAAAGGTAGTTAAGATGATGATGATCGATCAATAGTCGATGCATTTCTGGTTTGCAACATTGCTACGGTCTTGCCCTTTAACCCGGTGAGGATGACGTACAAAAGGTAAACGTCGAGGATGAGGGAGGAGGTGACCGCAGAATAAAAACCTTTGCACGAAACAAAACGAACAGGGTCATAATGACCCCTCCTCATCCTCACCGGATTAATATTGTTATGATGTCGGTGAACAATATCGATTCTAGTATACAATTAGTTAAAACTACTTTTATTACTAATTCAAATGTTATGGACGACTCTTTGAGATTTTGTAGTTATTAAAATGTTATCTTGGTACAAAGCTATCGCGCAAAAAGTTTGAATGGCAATTTATTTTACAAATCTTTAGCAGGAGACATTTTTTTTAATTTTAATGCCAATATAACGTACAGATAAGTAATCTTGTTTCGCATGCAAAAGACATATTATACAACAGTAAGAATCACTTTAAAACCAAAGTGATGCCTTGTGCAAAAGCATAACGAGATTTAGCATTATAATAATTACCAACCGCTTCTTTTTTGCTTACAACTTTTACTTTCAGAATCTTCACGAGAAATAATTATTAAGTTCTGTATTAAATCCACAGACTCAGGCAGGTTTGAAGCTTAACAACGACGGACTGAACAAGAAAGAGAGGGACCATTTTGTGAAATTCTTTAACACATTGCAAAGCATAGGTACCTACTTATTGCTAAATGACAATAATATCGCTTAACATATCCATAAAAAATATAACCATTTGCAAATTCAGAAGTCAGTTAATGTTTATAGTTAAGTATAGACGAGTGTAGCTGAGTACTGTGAGAGAATCATAAATAATGTCGAGGATCATCGATACGACGAAGAAGAAGTGATTGGTTGGTCTCACAAAAGCTACAAAGTTAAAAGTTCACAAAGACTAGGGTCTAGAGCCAGACGACGAATGTTCTATAAATAGGATGTTTACAGTGTAAGCCCTCATACACGGTCCGATTTGGTTGAAGAAGCCAACTAAATCGGAGTCGCTAATATTGCTATAAACATCCCGACAATATGCCCATGTAAGTACGATTGGCACTTAGCACGTGAACCCGACCACTTCCTACCAGTATTAATAGAGACGATAATGGAAATAGGACGATGGGTTACACACAATCTGATTTAGCCCTCATACACGTTCCGATTTGGTTAGAACCTACCTAACCAAATTGGAACGTGTATGAGGGCTTTTTGATATCTATCTCATTCGATACGATATCACACGCGTGAGACCCCAATAACAATGTAAACTAAGTAGATAAAAACCTGAGACGTTATGTGTGTAAGTAACGACTTTCTGCAAAGCAGTTATTGTTTCTTTTTTTTAGTATTCACAGCTTTTACTTTCAGAACCTGCGTCATTTATAAATTAATCAGATAATAGATATAGGTAACTACTCTATATATTTTGTTCTCATAAAAGCCAAGTTAATAAATGGAAACACTTATATATGTGGGCGTTTGGGGAACTATAAATATAGCGAGCTGTAAGAGGAAAACTAACATTCAAACTAGGTAGCAAACATCTGGGCAGATGAAAAAAAATTTTCATCACATCTAAGGTAGGTCAGGCATATAAAATTTATTTTTACCCACCTTTATTAAAATTAAAATATTTTTAACCATTGATGAGGTAATAAACAAAAGACTCTCCATATTAATTATAAATGTATCTAAGTTCCGTCATGAAATAAAAAAACATAAAATTATAACGTTATTTTTGAAATATGAAGTGTTTTTTAAAACCATCACTTCGGGCCTTATTGAACACTATGAGTATAAAAAGGCCCTAAATAGAAATTAACATTCTAAGAAAATTAACAAGTTTAAACGACATTAAACTATAATAGTAAACATTAAACAACATTTGGTCCTTTTAAAACATAAGTATTTTCTTAATTATTAGAAATAAAAGACCTTGGGCCTTATTAAACTATAGGTATTAAAAATGTCCTACGTTCCTTTAGAATATGTTGCTAAACACAAATTTGAACATTAGATACGTATAATCTTACTAAATTAAAGTTATTCAAAAAACAACAACAAAATCGCTAACACTTTGATAGCTAACAAAACTTCTGTGGGCCTTATTACACTAAAGACTTTTCAAATACTGAAGATTCAACGAATATAAAGTTCTTATAAGGTAAATTTAACAACTTTAAATTAAGAACAGTTAATAAAAAACCAATAAATAATATTAAGGTACTGTTTAGATTTCAAATCAGTCGTAATACTCGTACTTAAATTAAATTGAGGTTCATCTAAAGGTAATAAGGCCCGGGCCTTATTACCTGCGCAAGGGCCGGGCCTTTTTAGCCGTAGAGCAAGCTTTACAATCAGTGTCATATATTTAGTAAAAAAATAGCAATTAGAATGTGTCGTTACGTCTCTCCGTGGGGCAATACAAGAATAGTTCACATTGAAATGGGAAAAACTCGGATTAAAACAAAAAAACTCGATGAAAACTGAACCTCTTTACTCTCGAAAAATATTACGTACGGCAGCCGCGACCCCCTCTGTGGCTGTATGGACGGTACTGACGAAATGGCGGGCCGCGCGGAAGAGCGCGATGTTGCCAGCTCGCTGTATGTGCGACTTCTATGTATGCGTGAGTTTTAAGCGAATAGATTTTTATGCAACTGTTATTTCTACAAACTGGGCCTAGTTTGCAACCGGGCCTTATATGCCTGACCTACCTTATTCGAAAAAAACTACTTGCTTCGCCTTTAAGTGCGCCCATAGGAGGTGTTTTCTATAAGGAACTTTATAAGTGCGACGGAATTATCTTTGCCGCGCACTTTTTGAATTTGGAACAAATAAGTGCGACGGAATGATCTTTGCCGCGCACATTTTGAATTTGGAAGTATTTGTAATGTTAGTGTTCAGCGCCAAGAAAATGAATGAAAAGAATGTAAATATAAGTTATCATTTGTTTTATTATTACATACCATTTAATTTCAATTTAGTTGTTACTCTACGTTTTATTAAATAATAATATTATAGTAAAACATGAGGAGCCTTTTGTTTTCTCATAGAGGTGATGAAAAGTAGAGTGTACCACTCGGGCGCAAAATATATTTTTGGCTCGGGCGACATACTTTGAATCCCTCGCTACATTCAAGATTCTACTAAAGAATCCCTCGCTACGCTCGGGATTCTACTCTAGAATCCCTCACTTCGCTCTGGATTCAAAAAAGCGCCCTCGCCGTAAAAATATTATTTTGCTCCCATATGATACATTAGACTATTGTCGAAGCATAAACATTTCGCTGGTTTTGCTATTAGCCCGGGAGGTATGAGTGTATTACGTTAGATATCATGGTGGTGTACAACAATACCTCGGAGTCAATCAGCTGCATGGGTACCTTAGCGTTTAGTGGGGATACCCTTATAAATTAAAAAAGAGTATCTTGCAACTATTTCTAAAAGCTGAAAATTGCTGTACAGGTGAAATAGTAGATTGTATCATATGAAAGCAAAATAATATTTTTACGGCGAGAAAGCAAAATAATATTTTTGCGGCGAGGAATCCAGAGCGAAGTGAGGGATTCTAGGGATTCTACTAAAGAATCCTGAACGTAGCGAGGGATTCAAAGTACGTCGCCCGAGCCAAAAATATATTTTGCGCCCGAGTGGTACACTCTACTTTTCGTCACCTCTAGGAGAAAACAAAAGGCGCCGCATATTTTACTATAATATTATTTTTTAATAAAACGTAGAGTAAAAACTAAATTGAAATTAAATGGCATCTAATAATAAAACAAATTAAAATTTACATTTATTAACATTATTTTCATTCATTTTCTTGGCGCTTAACACTAACATTACAAATACTTCCAAATTCAAAAAGTGCGCGGCAAAGATTATTCCGTCGCACTTAAGCCGGAAACATAATATCGGACGCGGCTGACGGACGTGACTGACAGCCGCTACTTAGCAATGTACACAGTCTTAAAACATCCGGTGTGCCAGATCGCTCCCGGACGTCCGAACACTCAAGGTCGTCCGAAGGTGACGTCCGCCACTGATGTCCGATAGTGTGCACGGCTCAGTGTACTTTCATAGTCTAGATACCTATCAGACGCGGCTGTCAGTCGCGGCCGTAAACCGCGTCCGATAGTATGTTTCCAGCATTATAAAGTTCCTTATAGAAAACACCTCCTTTGGGCGCATTTAAAAGCGAACCAAGTAGTCCTTATCGAATAGATGTGATGAAAAATAATTTAAAAAAGGTTTACCGACAATCAATCACCTGAAAAATATAACAGGGCATGTCAGTCAGACTTTTAAATTGTCGTTAAACTTTTTCCCCTAAATCAGGCTCTGAAGTAGTATATAAACCCTGATACGGCTAGCTAGCCGGCCCATATCTACGAACTTACTTCGATCGACTGCCTCGATGGCTCAGTGGTTAGTAACCCTGACTCCTGGATCAAAGAGGCGTAGGTTCGATCCTCACCCAGGGTAAGCATTGATGTGATGAACATAGATGTTTGCTCAGTGTCTGGTTGTTATTTAAGTACTATAAAATATAAAAGTATGTAATTAACATATCAGAAGCTTTGCTTAGTTTGAAACCAGAAACAATGTATAAGATGTCCCCTAGTATATACATATTTATTTACTCTAGGTATCTAGAGTCTCGTAATAGAAACATAGCAACAAAGTAAAACAACATCATGGAAAGTTGAATGAAGACATTTTCTTTTATTTCCTGAGAGAGTAGGTTGGATTCAGTAGAGCAGAAAAATTGTAAAAAAATAGAATGCGATTCCAAACGCAATGAATCGTAGATAACTGCAGAAAATAATTTGTGTTTTACTAATAAGGCTGCATTGGACGGTAATATTGTCAGGAGCTCATTTTTAATGAACTTTTAATTTGGTATGTTCTTCTTGTAATTAAGTGAAGGTCAAGTAATAATAGTAATAATACGCGCAACGTAGGAAGACACCTCCTCCTCCCACAATGTGAACATACAACTTCAGTAGAGAGGTCTAGGGTATGGCTGCTATCTCACTCGTCCATTTGAAATCAAAATAAAGATTATTAGAAAAAAAATACCACGTTATTAAAAGTGATGCAATTCTTTTCTTAGAACTGTACTGTATCAGCCTTTTAATAGTCCACTGCAAGACGTAGGCCTACCCACGAAGGGCGATTGGGACAAATCCACCACGCTGGCCCAGTGTGGGTTGGTGGATTCACATACGTCATCCAATTTCTTCTACGGACGTATGCAGGTTGCCTCACGATGTTTTCCTTCGCCGAAAAGCCAGTGGTTTGAAATTCCGTACATAAATTCCAAGGAATTCATTGGTACGGGACCGAGATTTGAACCCACGACCTTACGATTGCAAGGCGAGTGTCATTACCACTAGACCACCACGGCGTCTTTCTTAGAACATCGTGCTATTATAACTTTCATGCGATCTTTGAAATTGGAAAGAATTCATAGACCATTTTGGTTTTGAATCCCGTTTTAGTTTAAAATCTCGAGGCACATGTTTTTACTAGGTAACGTACCTACCTACTAAAATTAGCTTCAATATTTTACTTTACTCAATTTAGTAAAAACCTAACGGAATTTACCCAACTGCGCTCGAAGGATAATGTTTTTAAGGATAATAAATAAATACACCTAAAAATTCTAAAAAGTTGTTAGTACTTAATCTGATAGAGACTAAGCAACTAATTATAGTCCTATACTTTGCTATTAGATTAATTATTTAAAGTAGTACTAAGTAGTACTACTTATAAACACTTATAGTTAATTAACCTACCCATTTCTGTTGTTATAACAGCAAACACCAAAATCCAAAAATTTGTCCGACACATTTTGAACACGCCACTAAAATGCAGTCAAACAAAACTTTTAAAACTTTCACTGATTTTATTCAAATGATAAATTCCCTTTAAAAAAATAACGCTTTCCGACTTTTAAATTAAAACGATGCAATTTTAAAACCTGAACACTGCTATTTTTTAATGATTCAAAATTTTATTTGTGTAGATACTGGCCGGTTAACTTTGTTTTTATGACTTGAACCGCAATCTTCAGAGCCGTTTGCAACAGCGAAAGTTGCAATGCTGCGAACACGACAATCTTTGGCCCCGGTTTACGGTGAAATGCAATGTGGTCTTTTGTTGGCCAGTGACCGTCTTAATTCAAAGTTAAAAAGCTAAGCTGCTCCTATCTTAACTAATTACCATAATACGAGCGTTGATAGTTTAAACTTATAGCAGTTGGACATCAATTTGCCGTTTTATATTCAGCCAACGCAATGTTGAGAAATGAAAGTTTTATTTTGAGTGAAATGCTGTAACGTAAGTAGATGGATTTAACTGGCTACCTGCCTACTTAGGTATTTATTAATTATGCATAATTATATTTACAGGTGTCCCAGAGCTCCAAGTGTATCGCCTATATAGGAAAATTAAAAAACCAACTTTATAATGTTTGTGTTTGAGATTAACTACCCAAGTACCGATCTACCTATTGTCAATTTCGCAAATGTGACCATTTTTTTTTTTGCAAAAAATGGCATGACCGACTTTAACCGTGTACAGAATTCGCGAATATATCACACGGAAAAATGGCTCAGCCGATTTCGATAAAATTCAAATGGGACCAATTTCGAAGTAGGTACTTATACTCTTTCGAATAAAAAAAATTTATTTAAAAATAGAATTATCGAAATCGGAGCACTACGTAAAAAGTTATGCGTGGTTATACATAAATAAAATATATACTTACCTACGCTTCGAATTGAATCTCTCCTTCGTTTCGTCGGTCAAAATATTAGGTACCTTACGATAGAGTGCGTTTCACAACAGAATTCCCGCGGAAGAACTGAAACTTCTGATGGACCTTTTCCGTAAAAAGGACTTCTAGTTTATTTAAATAAGTAAAACTAGAGTTGTCCAGTTATGTTATGTCCTAGGTGGAAGGTGGGGTCGAAAAGTTCTCGAGTGGAGACTACGTACGGCGTACCGGCAAGCGCAGCGTAGGACATCCACCTACAAGGTGGACGGATGTTCTCATTAAAACCGCAAAATCGCGCTGGATGCGAACTGCTTCCAACCGGTCTTATTGAAAATCTATAGGGGAGGCCTATGTTCAGCAACGGACGTCCAATGGCTGAAACGACAAAACTAGAGTCCTTATCACGAAAGCAGTCCTCTTACACGTAGGTAAATTGAAACTAACGTAGTTTCCGTGTGTCCCTATACCTACATTTTTGTACAGCGCCCCTGTCGAAAACGAGGAAGAACTAACATAAATATATCCATATATTTAAGCCGAGTACAATATAAGTAAAGTATGCTAAACCTCTATACCTTTACTAAAGGGTCTGAAATAAGGATACTAAGTTTAGCGGAATAGCGGATCGGTCATGCGATAGTGGCGACGTGCCTGAGGGAATTATTTCATGAAACGCACTTTATGCCAACTTTGAATGATGCTTTGCTTGAGTTCTGCTTGATGATTCTTGAAGGTTCTATATATTTTTCTATTACATATCTACTAGTTTAAAATACATGATAACATCCTCTTCCCCTTACTTATTATTATCATATTTAATTGCAGGTTATTTCTAGGTATTCTAGTTTCTACCTTTGATTGAAACGTACCTAGTGTTAGGCACATCGATAATCATGCAGGTAATTTCATGATTTCTAAGAAAAAACACTTTTTGAAATGTTGATTGTGAAAACAGATAATAAAATTGACAGTTATGAAAAATAGTGCTTGGAGTCCCTCTGCGCAGAAGAAGTGAAACTTCGACGCAATAGTGCCTTCATACCCTCTCTATGGTAGCGTTAAACGTTTAACGCAACCTTGTTGGAAGTCGCAGAAGATTAATTTCAGTAAGTTTAGATACGAAAGTGTCTCATCAAAATAAATAATAACTAAGGTGAAAATCAGTTGATGCACTTTCGTGCCCAAACTGGCCCCGATTTTGAATTTTAGATGTGTGTACCTCGTAAACACTACCTGGCCAAAGCCGCTAAATGAGTTTTTGTAAACTTACAATGAGTATTTTATCTGTAAATGGCAAAAAAAACACAAAAATATTTGAATTTCGCGCGCCGACCTAGTGAATCCACCTTAAACTTCACAAATAAAAAACGCGCCAAACGCCTATAGCGTACAGCCGCAAAGTAAACAGAAAAAAATGGACAGGATTGCCAGCTTTAAACTTAAAAATGTAGATTTACGCGAGCCTAGTTTTAGATTTATTGTAATAATAGGAAATAATAATATTATAGTTATTAGAAACAATCAAGTCACACCTCAGATCAAATAAAAAATAAGGCGTTTCTCCTAAAAGTTATAGAGTAAAAAATAATACGTTCTTTCTTTACTTTCTGAATGCTATAATGATTAAATGTTATATTATGATTTATAATAAAATATAACATGGTTATTCTGATTCAATGCCAAATTACACAGATATCTATTTAAAACACAGAGCTATTACAACTAGAGAGATAGCGCTGTTGTCGCTTGAGGCAATTCTCAACCAAAAAAATGTATGGAAAATCTGGCTCAGCGCTGTCAAAACTGTCAAATGGAATTTGACACTACTGAGAGAAAAACACTGCAACTACCCACTGAATCTAGATACTTATTATGTCTCTTTCTAACTCGTGCGATATTAAATCATTGCATCTGTTTCTTTCTTTTCTCTATCGACAACGTTATCCCTCTGGTATCTCAGTGATTTAAAACAAATTGATAATGCTGTTGCCACTTGAGGCAATTCTGAACCACAAAAATGCATGGAAAATCTTCCAAGATGCTGTCAAAACTGTATAATGTGTATTGGAGTTTGACGTTATCTATCTAAAAAAATCCTGGAAAATCCACCCAACTTTTTCATGTCCTCGTGCCTTATTAATAAATCGATGCATCTCTTTCAGTTTTTCTTAATCGACCTCATTATCCCTCTGGTATCTCTGTGCCAAAATATTTAATTTTACGAGAAATTATGCTAAACTGTCAGTGAAGCTGTCATTTTAAATAATAGGAATCTTATCAGGTTACATAAGTATTCATACTATATATATTTATTTACTTATTAAGAGTTGTCTACTAGCTAGTATGTGCTTTTTTCTTTCCGATAATGCTGGAAACACTAGTGTCTGACGTCAACTCGTGTCACGCCCATATATAATCTAAGGTCACGCCACACACGCGTGTTGCGGGAGTGAACAGTCTTACAGTATAGCTTTATTTTTCACTATCACGTATATTTTGTTGTAATTGTTGTGGCATCACTGCGACGAATTAGTAAATTGATGAAAAGTATCGTGTACTGTCATTCATAGTCTAATCTAAAAATATTAAATTATTATCTAAAGTATAATGAAATCACAGGTTGTAAATATATTTCAATTCTATGTTTTAATTAATCATTAGTTATTGCGCAAACAATGACATTAACACTCTGTTGCATGACGTTATTCTTCTTGTGGTCTAAAATAATAAATTACTTAATAACCAATTACTCATTTGTTTGTTCAAAGCACGAATGTTTGGGCACACAGTTTTATCATATTGACTTTTGACTTAACATTGTTACTGTTACGTATTCTATGATTTAGTTGGCCTTCTCGTACTAATAAAACTCATAGTAACTGTTACCGCACTACAGTTACGGTGTGATACCAGCCCAAAACAAGTCGCAGATACGGAGACGTACTTATTAGTGAACCGTAAAGAAAGACGCATCGTAAGCTTAAGATTATAGATCGTAAGTAATACCCATATCATGTATTACTCTACTTTTTAAATCTTGTGCTTTTATTTTTTAGTATTTAGGTATCCTATTATTATTAAGTATTTATAAAAATCCCTAATTACATGAATTTAATTTTATTCTGTTCTACTAGGTGCCTAAGTAATATTTTTTTTAAAAACTAAAAATATTTAATTTGTTCCTCTAAAGGCCAAATAAATTTTGCTACAACTGAGAATTTTTATGAAATGACAAAATATTAGTTATATTCTTGAGGTGTACCATGTTATATTATTTATTTATATCTTTATAAACACCTTCTTAAGAAAAATATAGTGTATATTTATAATAATTAAATAGTTGTAGAACGATTTCGATGCTAGTTATACGAAATTCTATGGTGCATTTTACATTCAATGTTAATTAAGTATGTTATATATTCACGTAGGTCAACATAGGACGTCTACTGCCAGACATAGGTCTTTGCAATAGATTTCCAATAGAGTTGATCCTACAGTAGTACCTAGCAGACAGGTAAGTAGGAATAGGAACATCCAGTAGTGAATTATTTATTTGTTTGTGTTATTATGACTCATTTCTTGGCCTAAAAATAACAGTATTGCATACATTTGTGTAACAGAACGTACGTCATGAAGCCGTCGATACTAATGAATGGTACACTTTGAAAATAGACGTAGGTATATATTTAACGTATTTATTTTCAACGTTTCATCATATAAGTGTTAAGTTAGCTAGCACATAGATAGGTGTATAATAATTGAACTGTCAGTATAGGTATCTTCACTGGTCTGAACTTTAAAACAGATACCTATATAATTTGTCTTACCAATATTATTTTGACTAAATAAGAGAGAAGAGCAAAACAAATACTACCGTTACGAAGCGTTGCTTTGACTTTTAGAAGTAGGTATAGGTAGTAATTTACATACTCATCATTGTGAACATCTTTGAAGAAGATGATGAAGGATCCTGCCCCGAAATCGCGAAAAGAAATCGACTGCCCCATACATTTTATCGAGAATCAGTAAACTTATTAGGTACATTGAACAGTATGCTGAGTGTTAGTTTTGTCGTAAACATGACGCGCTTTTCGGCTAGCGCGTAAGCATGTAATTTGTATGAACTTGCACTCGTGCAGTGTTTCAAAAACGCGCTGCTAGGGGCGCTGTACATTTCTTCATACAAATTACATGCTTACGCGCTCGCCGAAGAGCGCGTCATGTTTACGACAAAACTCACACTCAGCATACAGCTGATTTTAATACAGCATTCTGGGTTAAGTCCTACAGAACAGCAGAAGTAGATTCCTTCTCTCTCTTCTGTGTTGAATCCTGTAGTAAAAGTAGGTTGTTGCCAAAGACCGTTGTTGCATAAAAGTTACTCTTGCATCTCAAAAAGTCCCTGCGATTTGTAAAGTGGTAATAAGATAGCTTTATATTCTGGATAAAGATAAAAAACTTCATTTTCTGAGATTATATTTTTGATGGTAATAGATGACCTATTAATCTTAAAAGCGCTAGAAATAAAATTTGACCGCAAACTATTGTCACTTAGATTATATCGAGGAGTCAATTTGTTATCAGTTATTATCACTTTTTGTTATTGGTTACAATTAACACGACTATCTGTTTGATATTGCTATAAATGACTAATATTAGTAGTAGTACTTCTCAGGATTTGCACTGAGACGCCCTATTTAATATTTTCTCCTAAGCAGTGGCTTTTAAATATGTATACTAAAATACAGAAATTGTTTTCAGGAAAGCGATCGAATTATATTGATCTAGACATGGAGGACGATAAACAAAAGACAGGTAAAAAGTGTATATTATATCTTTTAATTATTGTATACCAGTATTTGTAGTTTTGCGACTTATTCATTATTAGTGATCATAAAATATTCATCATAACTTTCAACGAAATAAATAATGAACATTATTGTGATGAATATTTCGCCTGTAGATTCTATGTGTTTCATAAAATTGCCAGTTTTATGTTACATTACATGATTTGTGTTCCAATTTTGAATTGCACTTTCTTATTAATTTTATTCGTTACTTAATCATATTGAAATTTTGTTTTAGACTAATGATCTTATGTTTACTGTTCTTATGTACAATAATTATTAATAATTTTGTTCAAAATTTTTAGGTGTTCGTGTTTATTCGTTCGTAGGTAATTTTAATTTTTGATCTCAACATTAATTCCAGGCCAACGGAATTAAATTTTAATCACTGCTTGTATGTCACAGTAATTAACAATATTCACAGTATTTATTAACACTACCATTAGCACTGCATTAACTCATTTGTGTGTGTACTAATTATAATTAATTATTGCCTGTGTACTTACAAGGTAGGTAGCTTCAATTAATTTATTTATTAAATTTAGCAACATAATTATATTAAGTACTTATTATAATGCCATTGCCACCATAATATTATAATATATACTTATTCCATTTTATTACTAAGTTATATTAATCTTTTACATAAGTATTCAAGTGAATGCAAAACAAATTTGTTTAGTACTTACAAGTAATTATTAACATATTATTCTTCTTTGAAATATTTATTTATATTTTTTTTATGTAATGGTGAAAATAGCTTTAACATCAGAGTAATAGTAAATAACATTTTTAAGAATATGTCATGTATAAGTAGTATTATACTTAAACGTATTTATTTTTCACAGATCAAAATGGTGACGTACGCCATAATAATAAGTAAGTTTATCGTTTTCAATTTTTCGTCAACATTTTTTAAGGTTCATTACCTTTACAAAATTACGACGCATAAGCCTGCTAAGTTATTAAGTACACGAATAAACTGTTTTCTTATATTTCAGACGTTGGTGGGAAGTACTTTGTTTGCGATGCCACCCGCCAGACATGGAGCCTTCTTGGCAACCATCTTGGTGGTCGAAATTCTTTCCATATCCTCTGTGCTCTACTTACAGACACACAGCGCTAAAAATATGTGTCGTCATGTTCTGTAAGTCAATAATTTAATCTGTTATTATATAATGAAAAAGAAGTATTTTCCTTAACCGTTCCTTACCCGCTATGAAATCTTCAGTGCAACTGAAATCAAAGAAATTCTTAATTTTCCAAAACTGCCTCTACAGTCTACACTATCTTCCCTTGCATCTGATAAGGCAAGTAGGCATTCATAATAATTCGTGCCTAGAACGTCAAAAGAGTGTAGGTATTTGGAATTTGAATCGAATCCTTTCTAGTCGGGCTGAGAAAGAATACCCATGAGCATCTTGAAATCGGTAGCCTGCAGTTTGCTTTTTTGTTTCAGTTCTTTTAACATGGGGCATTTTGTACGCAGAACTGGGAGAAGTATTTGGTTTGCAAGGAGAACTTCTCAGTATGTCAATTCTTGTTATAGCAGCGTACTTAGTAGGATGGATTTGGTTGAAAGTCACCACATTACCTGCGCTTATTGGGATGCTTCTCACGGGGATAGTGTTCCAAAACCTCGGATGGGTGCATATGACTGACGATTATCGAAAACTTAATCAGGATTTGAGGTCAGTAAGAACCAAAGAATCTACATTTCATTATGTTGTATCTGTTTGAAAATATACAAAGAATTAACTTTGTAATTTCTTTACAGGAAAATAGCTCTAGTTATTATCTTGACCAGAGCCGGTTTGGGTTTGGACGCAGCTGTAATGAAAAAGCACTATGCTGCAGTGTTGCAGTTGGGTCTTTTACCGTGGCTAGTCGAATGTGTAGCCATCAGTATCTCTACCCATTATCTTCTAAACCTACCATGGATATGGGGTAAGTACCTTGTATCCATATTTTGCAAATTGCTTTTAGAAAAAATCCAAATACATTTATACCTACTAATCTTTTTTCTCGGTATTTTTTTTAGGTTTCCTGCTTGGTTCAATGATAGCCTCAGTATCTCCTGCCGTGGTAGTTCCTTGCTTATTTAGACTTCGTGATGTTGGTTATGGTGTTGCCAAAGGAATACCAACCATTGTAGTAGCCGCAGCAGCCATCGATGACTCTGTGAGCGTTGCTGTATTTGCCATTATTCTAAACGCCATGTTTTCAACTGGGTCACCTACGTTCAACATTATCAAGGTTAGTATAAAGAAGTAATCTGTTGAATTGGTGATAATTCTGTTCACACAGAATTAAAACAAACGTTGATACCTAGTGTGAGAGGAACAAATATAACTGGAGGCATGTGTTTGTGCACCGCACAAATATATTACGTGACAAAGTTAAATGTAGTTAACTAAATATGGTCTTAACTTGTTCAAAGTTAAATGTTATTAACTTTTTATTATTATACGTATACGTAATCTTGTTTAGTAGTCTTAGGCATCGAAACTATAATTTCAATTTTCAAATTTTCATTTTAATTCATGTTTAAAGAGCATGAGACCCAGGTGTCTGTGGAGTGTAACAAATTTTAAAAAAACTATGATTTCAGGGTCCTATATCGATAGTGGCCGGCGTTGTTATTGGATCATTATGGGGTGCAATGCTGTCAGTTATCCCTGAAAAAGGAGACACTTATGTAACACCTTTACGGTTTCTGGCGCTGTTACTTGGAGGCCTGTTTTCGTTATTCATCTCTAGTATGATCGGATGGAGCGGGGCAGGTCTGCTATACAATGCATTTGTTGATATTTTCTGTTGTGTTATTTAGAAGGTAAATGGTGTCAATATTCAATTTAGCTCCATTCCAGGGCCGCTCGCGATTGTTTCATCTGGCTTCATAGCTGCCTACTTTTGGGATAAGCAAGGATGGCCTGTGAATAAAAACCCTGTGAGCAACCTTTTTAGAATACTATGGGTATTCTTTGAGCCAATACTATTTGCATTTACTGGAGCTCAAATCACCGTAAGTCTATTTTTAGTTAGTCGAAATAATGTTTTTGCTGTACCTGATATTTTTCTTCATGCCTATTTTGTTGTTCTTTACAGATTAGTGCTTTGGACCCTGAAGTTATTAAGATGGGTGCTGTGTGCCTTATTGCATGCCTTTTGATTAGAGCAGTAGCTACTTTTTTGGTAGCGTTCGGTTGTGGCTTAAACGCGAAAGAAAAACTTTTCATTGGTCTTACTTGGACAGCAAAAGCTACGGTTCAGGTAAACATGAACATAAAATCCATGTCATCTTAATTTATGTACGCGTTAGATGTGTTACTATAAAGTATTGCCTTTTTAGACAGATGTTATCAAAATAAACACAGATTCTTATCAATAGCGATAAAAATACAAATACTATTTACAAATGTTAGGCTATAAAATCTAGACATTTGTTAAAATTATCTCGTATCGATTGTCATACAGGTACAAGTGGTGATAAATATAGTCTACGTTATGTACTGCTGCATTATCAGACAAAGTACTAGCTGTACTCGTGACTCTGCTTGCGTAGACAACAAACTGATTATTTTGATATTGTTATTATAATTATCTTACAAAATATAAGCGAAATAACACAGCAATAGATTAAAAAAATAATCTTTATAGCCCATTCTAGTTCACATGTGAAAAAGACAAATTGTTAAAATTGATAGATGCATAGGCTCTGTGGATAGAGGCAATAAAAATTTTTTCGCCAAAAATGGCATAACCTACTTCAACAGTGTTCAAAATTCGAATAGTTCGCATTTTCGCAGGGTAGTAATTTTCACATTTTTGTTGAGTTTTCATAAAAGATTTTGGAAATAATATGGTCTACCAAATAAAAAAGAATCATGAAAATCGGTTCATAATTGGAGGAGTAATCGTGTAAGACACATCCAAAAAACAAAAAACATAGGTGTATACGGATAAAGAATCTCCTTTTCTGAAGTTGGTTAAAAAGTTCAAGATTAGCCAATACTATATTTTTATTATATAAATACGTATGCTATTTTATGTTATTTAATAAAATAACACAAAATCGCAGCTTTTTGTCTACTCCTGTCACGAATCATAAATTATACCAACTGCTCTGTTAATCAGGTCAACTAGTTGTTAGTACCTTCACACAAACGCCATCACGAGACTTTTGACGTTGAGATAAATTGCAATCACATGCTTTTATAGTATCTTTAACATAGGTGGCGCATTTTAAGATTGATTTAAGATTTTAAGATTGTTTGATGGTATATACAATAGGTTTAGTTTTGTAATCTTTTTCTCTAGCTAATACCTACTTACCTATTGTTTCGTTGTGTTGCATTTATTGTTGAGTAATAAGTATCAAAATTAGTATAGTTCTATGGTTTACGTATAGACAATTAACATGTTCATAGTGTGTTTGTAAGGAGTTAGTGTGTTTTCCATATAATTTTAAAATAAAAACATTCAAACGATTGAAACTAAATGGCGTTTGTGGCGCGAGGCAAGTTATTCCACGGAAGCATAGGTCAGCGGAGTTGAAGGGAGGGGTTATGCGTAGTTTCAAACAAACTTCACAGACGCCATTAAGTTCGATTCGACCTTTCACCTATACCGGCTATACATTACTTTTGTAGGCTGCATTAGGACCAGCCGCTCTAGATTTGGTGCATAATGGAAATTCATCTGGATTAAGTAAAGAAGAAGATGAAACTCATTCGAAAGCAATATTGGCTATGAGCGTCCTCAGCGTGGTTTTGTCTGCTCCATTGGGTGCTTTGCTCATTGCCCTGGCTGGCCCTAGGCTGCTGCAAAAAAGTCCTGGTAAGCTTTAAATATATTGTACTATTCATATGTACTCATTAGGTCCAATTATAAAGGCGTCATCGTAATAATAATAGCTAATTAGCATATTACTGTTTCTTTTTCACTTCAGGCATTTGATAAAGGGAACACATTTTAAGTTGCTATTAAATTTACGATAGTGCCTTCATAATTGAGCCTAGTGTCATCTTATACGCCCTAGGATATCCGCTGGCAAATATAATCTTCCAATAACTCAGGTTTAGGTTTTTATAACTTTAATCTGGATTTAAATTGAAAAATTGCCGCTAGGGTTCAGCGTTGTATTTGAAATCACAATCATAAAATTTACCCTTTTTTTTAAATGTACTTGTGAAAATTTTTAGTGACGGTTTTCCTAGTAAAACGTTATCGCTGAGTCAAGATGATTTTTGCTAGCAACGAGTGAAGTTATATTTTTAAAATAAAAAAAATTAAAATATTTATAAACCTAAAAATATGTATTATGATTAGATATTATTTTCTGAAAACATTGCAAAACATAAATCTTGATCAGATCACCTTTCCTGAAATAATGAAATTTTTTCAAAATATAATTATCATTTTTTGTTTGTTTCAGTTGATGAGGCACAATTAGAAAATGCCGATGAAGATAAAGATGATGATGCGACCAATCTTTAAATCTCGATACTTATAATATACCTAATGTACTTACGTAAATGCAATACGTATTTTTTAGCATTTACATTTCAAAGCAATTTTGTCTCCACTCGTAGTTTTTGATAATAATTAGCTTAAGTATTGCTCATTAATGTTTTAGTACTTATTGGTACTTAATTATGTCAAGTAGTTAATATCCAACAAGATAGATCCAAACTATAGTTTGGTACCTGTACCTACTTAAAGTGATACCTCCTTAGGTATTAACTTCCTAGACTGTACTTAGACAATTTATTATGTTACGCACTTAACAAAGTAAACGAATAAGTATGAAAACAGTTTATATAATTAATATAAGTAGTTATAGCTATTTACAATACTTCGAAAGTTGTTGTGCCTTCTTTTAGATTATTTTACTAGGTAATTACCAATCAAATGGAATAACATCTTGGTGCATTTATTGTAAGTACTTATTTTTGAAATGTTGTCTACTGAGTAGTTACTAATAATATATTTTTAAGGTAAAAAAATGTACCAATAAAAGGCTGTCAAAATGAGTACTTTTTTATTTATTTTAACAGTGTTTGTTACTAAATTTTTACTAATATTATAAATCTGCAAGTATGTTTGTTAGTTTGTTACACTTTTACGTAGCAACAGAGCAACGGATAGACTTGATTTTTAAAACAGATATAGTTTCAAAGGTTGGAATGAGACATAAACTACTTTTTATTTTGAAAAAATACAGGTTCTTATTGGATGGCATTAAAATCAATTTACAGGCAAAAGCTAGAAAGGTAAAAAAATAGAAGCTAATTAATATTTTGGTGACTTATTTCTAGTGATCTTAACTGATCATCTCTGCTGTAGGTGGTCTAAATCTGAACTTAAGTAGGTATTAGCATAAGTTATAACGTAATGGAAAGGGTAATATTCACTATTACCTGTAATAAAGTTACTAAACTTGTGACAAAGGAGACGATACTGGTATCATTGTCTGAAAATCGTTACTTTCAACTGTCAATCAAGTTATGGCGGGTACACAAATAAACTTAACTTTAGAAAACGGAATTTTAAATAATAATTGCCTAAGTGAGGGAAAATACCTACTTAGAGAATAAGATATGTTTTTCCTTCAGTAACATTACACGTCTACTTAAATTATAAGCGTTTCTTTGAGCTTATTAGGTACTGGATAATTTATTAAATAGTCAGTTTCCAGTTTTCAAGTCACAACAAATACTATTAAGTACATTCTCTTTGACAACAAATTTTAAAAAAAGTAAATGTAAACAAAACAAGATTCTTTGAGTTCAAGAAATTATTTGTTTTTCAAGAATAAAAATCATATTTGCTTGTGTAAGTAAATTGTATTGATTCGTATGAACAGTTAAAGTATTAATATCATGTCAATATTAGTTATCGGAGTAGCAACCGAGAGCGGTGTACCTATTTTTACAAGAAAACGAGGATCTTACGAAAATGTAAGTATTATACCAACTACGGATTTGCTTGCTGTATATTTTTAATTAGTCTTTTTAAAATAAAAATATGTAGTAACCTAAACCATCTATAACCTTGAGTATAGTCCGAATCAAACTTCTTGGCGGTTGTGATGTTATCTTATCTACAAAGTGCGGATAACCCAATCCTGACTGAAGCTTACATAGCAGCCGCGCGAGGATTGGGTTATCGGCAACTCGTTGCTAACTTCACAGCCTCTAAAATATTTGAATGGACTAATACCAGTAGCGGGGCAAGGCCCAAGCTACCCATGTTTAGGTCTGCAGGAGGAATGCCCTTGATTACTAAATTTTATTTCTTGGAACTGATCCTACCCAGGGCCTGATTTACCCATTAAGTACCTAACCAAAAGGAGTCGACACGCCTAAGCACCGAAGTCTGCCATGTCAGTGGGGGGTGAAGAAACGCACACAAACCAAAATATAAGCAAGTTTACACGCACACAAATTAACTAACACTAGCTGAAAATTAACACAACACAAGCTCAACCAGACCGATATATTTATATAAAGAGCATGACCGCAGGTCGCCTACTTTTGGCAGAGGGGTACGCTTTGCAGTGTCGACTCCTTTTGGTTAGGTACTTAATGGATATACCCTTAGGCTAATTAGGCTGCAAGCTAGGGCACGAGGATCAAGGGGACAGGCTGAAATTGTGTCTTCGCATGCACTATTAATCTAGCATCTTATCTACCCTACATACATATTTCAAGTAGACAGAAACAAAAGACTAAAACTAAATGCGCTGTGAACTGAAAAAGCTTAGGACTCCCTGATTTTTCCCGGCTTCATAATTAGCCTAGGGTGGTAAGAACTCTTAATCAGTCGCGGATCCCACCATCTAGAAAGAGCCTCCTAATATTCTTGCTGTTGAAGATTCCTTAAAATGAATTAATTCCATAATAAAAGCACTTTCTGGGAGAGATATATAGCCAACATATAAGCTGTATGACGTCCACTACTAGACTCAGGTCTTCCTATGGATTTCCAATAAGACCAGCTGAAAGCTTTGCAGGGTTGCTGCAGTCCTGATCAGATTCTCTGTTCACCGCGTTTGTGGCCTTACATTGCGCTTACCAAACATCTTCTTAAATTAGTATTTTATTGAATAAAACTGTAAAAAAAACTGTACTATAGAATGAAAGTACCTCGTATAGATCGAATCAAATAACTTGGCTGATGTGAAGAAGTTAGCTACAAGCTGCGGATAACCCAATCTTCACCGAGAAACACGAAAACAAGTACTTTTGAATGCGTGATGTGAGAGGACGAATGAAAAATTCAAATTTGAAATATATCATAGATATGGGAAAATCTTGAAAAATTGATGTACGGGAAAAAAATTTGAAAAGGAAACGGCTTTATTAAAAAAACAACTCAAACTTCTCACCAAAAAAAAGTTTAATAATTCGAATGCTCAGAATTATCAGCGACAACACCCATTATTTTTTACGTATAAAATAGCCTGATCACTTTTCTATTTTACAGACCGAGATTTTTTTAATGAGTACATTATGAGTAATTAATTAAAAACTCATCGCCGCCCGCCGCTCCGGCGGGATCCTGTCGAGAGCGACCGCGTAAAATTTGTCCGAGTGAAGGGGCGCTCGGTACTCGATTTTTGAAACAATAGTTTATCAATGAACCTTAAGAGTATTATTATATCTTCTTTGCCTTAAGTTAGCATAGATAAGGAAAATTCTGGAAAAAATTTTGAAAAGGAAACGGCTTTATTAAAAAAACAACTCAAATTTCTCACCAAAAAAAAGTTTAATAATTCGAATGCTCAGATTTATCAGCGACAAAACCCCATTATTTTTTACGAATAATATACCCTGATAACTTTTCTATTTTACAGACCGAGATTTTTTTTAATGAGTACATTATGAGTAATTAATTAAAAACTCACCGCCGCCCGCCGCTCCGGCGGGATCCTGTCGAGAGCGACCGCGTAAAATTTGTCTGAGTGAAGGCGCGCTCGGTACTCGATTTTTGAAACAATAGTTTATCAATGAACCTTAAGAGTATTATTATATCTTCTTTGCCTTAAGTTAGCTTCAGTTAGGATTGGATTATCCGAAGCTTGTAGCTAACATCACATATTTGATTCGGCCTATAGGTAGGTACATATTGTATCTGAAAATATTTGTATTATTAAAGGTTCAGTTCTCCACAATTGCATCATTGCATGGTATCAATATGTTCAGTAAATGCCACAACCTGTCCCTGACCAGTACACTAGTTGACAATGGAAATATACTTTGGAAAGAATACTGTAAAAGGTATGCCCCTCTTTATAACACCTTTATGATGCTTTTTAGGTGTATTCTTGTAAATAATATACTGTTTCAAAAATACAACCATAATTACATATGTTTAAATTATATAAAGTTTGCATTGGGTCACGTAAAACACATCTATTTTGGCAAGCTTTTATTATCTGGCAATGGATGTACCTACGAGTATGTATGGATGTAACAGTATGATTGGGTGGAATCTTGCAAGTTAAAGGTGACGTCCACAAGTGGTATATTATTCAGAGAAAAATCGAACCAAGATGATATATACATCATTTGAAAGCTTGTTTTATGGGCTTCCCAAAAATATTTAATTTAGATTTTTTCACCCCTCCATTTTTTTTTAAATGCGAAAAATAAATTGTATGAAAAATAACAATACAGCTTATTACTTTTTCTAGTTTAGCAATTATAAAGTGCTTCTATCGTTATTTTACTTGCATTCGTAGCTGATTCTTCCACATTCATCGCTTAATTTGCTAAAGTTTAAAATTATAGCCTACTAGTGTGACCAGTTAGTAGGTACAATGTGACAAAACAAACACTTTAAAAGTGTGTCTAATTGGTAAACATGCTTTTATTTAACAATTTGAAGGTTACTTAAACAGGGTTGATAGAGATAAACTACTTATTGAGCCAAATATATTTATTTATCCTAATAAATTCAAAATGAATTTTTAAAAAATCAGAGGGCTCTTTTTTGTTTTTAACTGTTGTAATAGACTCAGAAAAATATGAACTTTCTCGAAATGATAGATAGATAGATAAACGCTTTATTGCACACCAAGAAATAACCATAATAAGAAGAAATAAAGATACAAAAACAGTGTAACAATGGGCGGCCTTATCGCTAATAGCGATCTCTGCCAGGCAACCTTAGGATGGAGAGGATAGATAGCGTATAAATAATGGACGGGGTGCGCATTAAATAAAAAAAAAATTATACGTCATAAACCTACATACACTAAATAAAAGATATAAATACTTAAAATACATAAAAATAAAATAAACCTATAACTAAATAATAAACTAATACATATAATTTATAATTTACATAGATTATTTATACATAAAAACAACAGAAAAACAACAACAACAGTTTCAATAAAGCGACAGTTTCTGTAGATAATGGTTTTTAACCTGATCCTTAAATATGTTCAGTGATGGAGCTTTTCTAACGGTTACCGGCAATGCATTCCATAACTGAACCGCCTGAAACGCAAACGACCTGCCGTAAAAAGTCTCGCACCGTGCGGTAGGAGTCATAAGGGAAAGGTTATCTTTGGATCGGAGGGGAAGTGGATGTGCATCATGCCAGAAAGAAAAGGAGTCTTTTAAGTAGAATGGGGTAGAAGGATTGAAAAGGATGTTATAAAGAAGGTAAAGGATATGAGCATTCCGACGAAGACGAATTGGAAGCCACTTGAGCTTGGTGCGAAAATGAGATACATGGTCATATTTGCGCAACCCAAATATAAACCTAATGCAGTAATTTTGGAGACGCTCAAGCTTATCAAGCTGGACCTCGGTGAGATCTAAAAAACTGGCGTCAGCGTAATCTAAAATAGGAAGCAGAAGAGACTGTGCGAGTGCAATTTTAGTAGCAGTAGGCAAGAAGTTTCGGAGCCGTCTAAGAGAGCTACCAGCAGCAAACAACTTGCAGCTAATAGTTTTAATATGGGTATCCCAGCATAGCGTACGATCAAACATGACTCCGAGATTTTTAACAGATTCATTATATGGCAGAGTGATACCGTCGAACTCTACGCAAGGAAGGTTGGCCCAGTCGATTCTCGAAATGTTATATGAGCTGCCAATTATAATAACTTGTGACTTTGCAGGATTAATTTTTAAGCCAAAAGAATTGCTCCACTCAGTTACTTCATCGAGATCAGAATTGATTGCAGCTATCGCTGAATCTATATCATCTAAACGAGCTTGCGAATAAATTTGGAGATCGTCTGCATAAAGGTGATAGGAAGAAGTAAACCGTTGCGATATGGAATTTATGAAAAAAGCAAAAAGAAGAGGAGATAGCAC
The DNA here is from genome assembly GCA_949316475.1 of Hypomecis punctinalis. Taxonomy (NCBI): domain Eukaryota; kingdom Metazoa; phylum Arthropoda; class Insecta; order Lepidoptera; family Geometridae; genus Hypomecis; species Hypomecis punctinalis. The sequence goes on from OX438802.1 coordinate 16,823,110, forward strand.
GCACGAAATGTAATGAGTGTTGTGGTTTAAATTTTTGATTATTATTATACCAGCCTCCATACATTTTGTGGACATGTCCTTCGAGAAAGTTCATATTTTTCTGAGTCTATTACAACAGTTAAAAACAAAAAGAGCCCTCCGATTTTTTTTAAATCAATTTTGAATTTATTAGGACATAAATAAATATATTTGGCTCAATAGGTAGTTTAACTCAAGCAACCCTGATTAAGTAACCTCCAAATTGTTAAATAAAAGCATTTTTATCAATTAGACACACATTTAAAGTGTTTTTTGTCACATTGTACCTACTAACTGGTCACACTGGTAGGTTATAATCAGCTGTCATCGGAAATGTAAGTCTCGATGATTACTTTCACTTTTGTGATGACAGTAATAGTCTGGAATCCATATTTACGGTGTTAAACAACGTTTAAGTTTTATAGATGTAATCTTAACACATATCACGCAATCCGTGTCAGTACTTAACCACGAAAAACTTTTTCACGAAAAACTTTGTCACAAATAGACTTTGTCACGAAAAATCTTAATAGACTTTATTACGAAAAGTCACAATCATTTTTAGGCTTCCGTAGTAAACAAGGCATCCATTTTGAAATAAAAAATGGCGGACTCACTTTTTTGAAAAAGTCGTCACGGTTGTAGTTTTCGAGGTTTTTACCTGGGGGTGCCATCTTCAATTCCAAAATGAATGCCAATTTTGAAATATACACCCCCAAATTTTCAAAAACGACACCCATGACGACTTTTTCAAATAAGCAACACCCGCCATGCCATATCTTATTCCAACATTTTTGAAATCTACACCCCCAAAAACCTATTAAACGACACCCATGACGACTTTTGCAAACAGTGACATCCGCCATCTTTAATTTCAAAATGGATGCCATTTTTGAAATCTACACCCCCAAAAACCTATTAAACGACACCCATGACGACTTTTTGCAAAAAGTGACATCCACCATTTTTAATTTCAATTTGGATGCCATTTTTGAAATCTACACCCCCAAAAACCTATTAAACGACACCCATGACGACTTTTTGCAATAAGTGACATCCGCCATCTTTAAGTTCAAAATGGATGCCATTTTTGAAATCTACACCCCCAAAAACCTATTAAACGACACCCATGACGACTTTTTGCAAAAAGTGACATCCGCCATCTTTAAGTTCAAAATGGATGCCATTTTTGAAATCTACACCCCCAAAAACCTATTAAACGACACCCATGACGACTTTTTGCAAAAAGTGACATCCACCATCTTTAAGTTCAAAATGGATGCCATTTTTAAAATCTACACCCCCAAAAACCCCGATAATTACACCCATGACGACTTTTTCTAAAAAGTGACGTCCGCCATCTTTAATTTAAAAATGGATGCCATTTTTGAAATCTACAACACAAAAAAATTAAAAACGACAGTCACGACTATACACCTAATTGTACACCCAGCATATCTAAGAAATATGTCCAGCATAGTCACCCTACCACTAGACTTTGATTCTTTGTATAACACCATAGTACGCCATTTGCAATCGACGGTGATACACTAAGCAAAAATAAAAAATAACCATTAATCATAAAGACGTAGGTACATTCATCCAAATAAATAAAAACTCTGTTTTATTAGCATCTATTTGCAATTTTAACTAAAATCTTATCAAAACACATTGTTATAAAAACTAAGAATTGGTTAAGACAGTCGCGGCTTTACAGATAATAATTCTACCATACATAAGTGTCGTTTCGAAATGGCAATAGTGCGAGCGGGACAACTTCATCACTTTGGGAAGTCTCACTCGGCACAGCGTCTCTCTTATGCCATTTCAAAGGAATATATGTTTTGTTACAACGCATTAAGGTTGAATTTTCCTAAACTAACTTTGAGCCAAATTTCGTCTGTGCGCAGTCCAGATAGTATACAAAGTCCTTGGTTATAATTTTTAATTTTAGCAAATTCAGTGATGAATGTGCAAGAATCAGCTTTGAATGCAAGTAAAATAACGATAGAAGCACTTTATCATTGCTAAACTAGAAAAAGTAATTAGCTGTATTGTTATTTTTCATACAATTTATTTTTCACATTAAAAAAAAAATGGAGATGTGAAAAAATCTAAATTAAATATTTTTGGGAAGCCCATAAAACAAGCTTTCAAATGGTGTATATATCATCTTGGTTCGATTTTTCTCTGAATAATATACCACTTGTGGACGTCACCTTTCACGCATAATTCATACATATGCGTGGAATTTTGCACGCATATGTAAATACATAATAAATTTTAGCTCAAGCCACCTTCTGACTGTCATCAGATCAGCGATATTGCTGATCGCTGATCTGATGACAGAGTCAGAAGATGGCCATAGGAACTCCTGTACTAAGCGAGATAAACCCGCCGTGTTTGGGCTTGTTTTACTTGTCTTGACTAACACTCTGCTGCTTCATGATATCCAGGATCTCAATAGCTGGTATTTTTAAAAAGTTATATTAATTTATTTTGTCTTCATACAATGTCTTCCTGTTTGAAGTCATCAAAATACTTCTGAGCCAAGAAAAAAAAACCACCACCACTAAAAATAAGAATTAGATACTTAATATTTCATTTTGAATAAAAATTTGCATGTAAAATTATATATTATCCTTCTTTTTCAAATTCCAGCATAACATTAATTGGCATAGCAACAGGCGGACTAGAGTGTGATCTAGAACTACTTCTATCCTCCGTTTATGATGTCCTAGTATTCTGTATCGGCAAGAAAGAAATAGAAACATTGAAGAATGTGGAACAAGTGAAAAGGGACCTGCGACAATGTTACTCTATACTGGACTATCTATTGGAATCTTTAGATCCTTCAGCAGTGTCTAGTCCATTGCCTACATTGGTATTGGATCTTATTCAAAGTATGCTATGTCCACAAGCACAGCAACTACAGGTAACAATTGTTTTTTTAGCTCTAGTTAGTAAGTGGACGTCCTACGGGTGATGGATGGATAGTATTTTGCCCGCGACTTTATTTGCGTGATATTTTTGCTTGTGCCCCATAAGAACCTCTTTTTTTTTCAAGATAAAAAGGTAGCCTATGACCTTTAAATTATTTATATCTTTTCCAAAAATCAAGTGAATTCATTGCTCTATTGCTGCGTGAAAGACTAACAAACCATCAATCATAAGAGCGTTTGTTCACGGCAATTTATTTCACTGGACAACGGACCGTTTTTTCCACCGGGTTCGCGATGGTGTATGGGTTATAATGAACGTGTGTTGACGCACCAGACATCCAACCCGCGGAAAATGTAGGAATTTGTTTAGGCGGTCGTTTTTTTTACCGGACAAAGAACCGGGCCGTCACCGTTCCGGTGAAAAAAACGACCGTGATTAAGCGCTCTAAGCATACAGAACACACTACAAAATTCACAATTAATCTGGTCTAGTGATCTGTAGTAGAACCAAAATTACCGATATGGCCCATGTTTAGCTAGTCAAAGTTCAGCCCTATTAGGGCTGAAAACTTGAAAAGTCCTAAGAAACTGACTTTATTAAGCAACATGCTGGATGTAAGCTGCTTTCCAGCCTGTTTTATAAATTGACTACTATAGAGGAGAAGACTGCTAAGATTTTGAAAATATTTATTAAAAACTGGACATTCATATGTAATCAATATCGGTTGATAAATAGTGATACAGCCCCCCTTTTTGAGAGAAATACCTCGTCAACCGAAAATCGCCGACGACATAAATTAAAATAAAAGACGAAAATATATGAAACCCGTGTACTGAGTTTCGTCAAGATGCGTTGCAAAATGCGACCTGTACATGCGAATCAACATCCGGATGGACGTAAGCAAATCGTCGAGACTCGATCTCACTTAGTCGCTCGGCTCATTTCAATGTCAATTTCAGCAAGCACTGGACTACTACGCAGAGAGCGTAACGGGGCGGTGGGCGTGCCTCATCATCAACAGTTTACTGGTAGCGAGCAGCTCAGACTTCTGCGAACTAAACGCGAAGGAAGCGCGGTTACTGCAGCTGCTAGCTGCCGCGCAGGACGGGGCACCACTCACCGACACGCCCGTCTACCTACCCTACACCAGCCCTAATGTAAGCAGCCCTACACCAGCCCTAATGTAACTACCTGCCCTACACCAGCCCTAATGTAACTACCTGCCCTACACTAGCCCTAATGTAACTACCTGCCCTACACTAGCCCTAATGTAACCACCTGCCCTACACCAGCACTAATGTAACTAACTACCTGCCCTACACCACCCCTAATGTAACTACCTGCCCAACATCAGCCCTAATGGAACTACTTCCCCTACACCAGCCTTAATGTAACTATCTACCCTACACCAGCTCTAATGTAACTACCTGCCCGACACCAGCCCTATTTATCTTGTTTTATTGTGCAATATATAACATTCAGTGGGTAATACATAACACGTAGAACTGATTCCCGATGGCACGGTAAAGTTCTCGAAAGGAGACCACGTAACAGTGGACTCGAACGAAATAATGCGAAATCGGGATTGTAGCCTGATATAGCTTGATTCTCTCACAAATATTGCATTTTTGAGGTCCCCAGTGCAGCTGCACAAAGTAGCATATCGTCCTATCCTCATTACGCAGCTCATTTTGGTATATTGCTTTGTATTTCTCACTCTGCATATAGTAGACGTTATGTATGTAATAGACAAGTGATTGGCCAAATTCGGTAGAAATTCAGATTTCAAAAATGAACTTGAAATTCGGTAAAAAAATATTTTAGCAATCTCTAAAATCGTTGATAAATTGCCTCATTTTGGTAGGACAGGTGCCAAATCAGAAGAAATACCGTAAAATCGCTAGGCTCGGGACCACTGCCATGTAATGGCCAAGCAGAGAGTAGGATGTCAACCGACAAGGTTAACGGATGATTTGATTAAAATGACGACGATTTCAGTGTGTAACATTTAATTGAAATCGTTACCATGCGATTATCTAAGTGTTGTTTTAGTCAGAACTACCAAATATTACAAACATAGTAATCTCTGTTCCTAGTTTTTATTGTTTAAAGACAGGATGTCAGGTGTAATAAATACAAATATTGATTTCTATTCTATCTAGTACAGTTTCTGAGATACGGATGTATAATACTGTTGTAATACTTTTCCAAATATTTGATCAAGCCCAAGAGCTTTGTACAATATTCATCATAAGTCATAATTTTGGGAATTTGTCTACGGTATTTAATCACACGCCTTGTCTTAACACGCTCTTGACATGTTATTTATTTTAGACAAGACAAGAACCTTAAATAAAACTGAACTAAATAAACATAATATTTACTTAAAGACTCATCGATTACATCCTGATAAATGAAAACACTACAATGTCAACGCATAAATGAATTGCGAGCTACTCAGGCAGTCAAACCTTTTATTTCCCAGGGAAAATACTTATGTTATGGTATATATTAATACTATGGATACCATCACAACCCGGGGGAGACAGGGTGGTTATGTGGGAATCCCACCTGCTGGCGGTGTACCCACTAAAACTCTGGGGGTTCCGTCTCTGCATCTTAGTCGGTCGGTTCATTGCGAGAACGCTTGCGCATACTTCCACGACCAGCTGGTCTAGTATACGCACCAAAAAATAATTATTTCTGTGTCAGAACAGAACTAGACAGAGTTGTGGTAAAGGACATATGTATCTGTAACTTTTTTACACGTCGAAAAGAGTTTTTTCGTGGTCGTATGCTAAGCTAGCAGGCAGTCAAACCCTGCAGTAACTTTTAGACATCCTTGTTTCTATTACACTCTACTGGGCTCAGAATAAGGGACAATAAGCTCAGAACACGGAAAAACCAAGCGACCTTAGCGCTCAAATACTGACGCATTAAAAAGTACTGTGAACTGCGCTCTCAATCCATTGTTATCGATGCTCATTTCATTAAAATTCTACTAGAGAGTCCTTTTGGTTTCTTCTGTGTTCGACGACATCCATGCACCGATGAAACCAAAGGCAGCGTAGTCGTAGTAGTAAAAAAAAACTTAAAACTAGCTTTTACCCGCGGCATTGCCCGCGTGGTTTTTCTTGTTATTGTACCATCCCGTAGGAACATTTATTTTTTCGGGATAAAAAGTAGCTCAAGGAACATGCTCTGTTGCTACGTGAACGAGAAACAAACAAACACAATCAGTTTCATAATATTTGTATATGCCGAATCAAACTTCTTGGGAGTTGTGAAGTTAGCCACAAGCCGCGCAAAAAAGTTCACAAAAGTCGAAAAACAAAACAGCTTTTCCATACAAAATTGCAACACGAAATCGACAAAATGTAAGAAACTGCAGTTTTTATTTATCGAATCCCGGATTGCCATAGAAAAAGTAGTTCGTAATGATGATCTGAGTCACTTCCTTTCAGCTTAGTAGGTACCTACAGCAGTTGTGGATTACTCTGTATATCAATTGTTTGTTTGCTTACAGGTAGCATTCAGAGCAGTGACGTGTAAGCTGCTCACTGACGTGTACATAGTAGTAATGTGCGGCGCCACGCCGGCCCTGGCTCAAATCGACGAAATTGTTCTACAGTGTTGGGAGGGGTACGCGCAAACTATAAAGGAAGCAAAGCTAGGATACCCTCGGAACTTCCCCGCTAGTCTCACTGTTGAACCTTGCGTTTTGGGGTGAGTAAGAAAACCTAAAAATAGGTATTATCATGTAAAGAATTTGATAGAGTAAGGGTTACAGACGTAGCGGGGTGGCATGAATCGCCACTACCGGACGCTAAAACCGAACGGTCGCGAAAAATTCCGCTCGGCATCTGCCTATTTTGCTTTATACCGGATAGGTCTGCGATACCGCGACCCCCGAACGAAAACCAATTGTGCCGTTTGGACACTCCGATCGGCATTTAAGTGGAGTGATGTTGAAATAAGTGTAGCAATTGTTCTGGGTGCTGGTTTGTTCGACCGCTTGTGTACTTTAAAAAAAACAAGAATACCAAAGTAAACTAAGCGCCACACAAGTCGGGGGAAGAGAAGTTAACCGCAGATGATACTTCGCCGTGATTCGCTAATTATTGCGCATGTGTGCACAATACCGACACTAGTGGCGAAGTGTTGAGCACGGGCGTAGGGAGCGCGCGGGAGGCATGAGGTTGGCGGGCGGGTGTGCCCCAGCATCTCGTTTCACTGACTCCCGCGCATACCTATATTTCGGCTTTTGCGCATGACTTCCCATCCGCCGATTTGTGTTGCGCTTAGTATAATTGGGTAGAAAAAGCAACAATATCGGATATGAGTTTTACGACTAATTTCAAACGTATACAAAGTGGTATTTTAAATTTGTGCACATGGGAACATTTTGTTTTTTTTTTGGGATAAAAAGTAACCTTTTAACCTTTCCGTCTTTCAAACTATTACCATGCAAAAAATCAAGTCAATTCGTTGCTCCGTTGCTGTGTGAAAGAGGCACAAGTAAATACACCCACTATTCATGACCGTGCCGAATGTGGCGCGTCGAATCAAACAACTTGGCGGCTGTGCATCAATAATATAACTACAAGCTGCCCGAAACCCAATTCAGACTGTAGTTCACATAAAGCTGAAGAAATTATTTGGTTCCAGCATCCTCGCGATAAACATCAGCAGACGGCGGTGCGTATTCTCGCGACACCTGCACGCGTCTGGTCCGAAAAGCCGCGGCGTGTCGGGCGCGCACAAAACGGACATTCTGAGGACCTTCTACGTCACCACTGCTAGGGATTTGGCGCCTGAACTGGCCAGCAAAGATGATGCAGGTACCTATATCCTACTAATATTATAAACGCGAAAGTTTGTGAGGATGGATGTATGGATGTTTGTAACTCTTTCACGCAAAAACTACTGAACGGATTGAGATGAAACTTTGCAATAATATAGCTTATATATCAGAATAACACATAGGGTAAAAATTATAATGATAAGTATTGTGTCAAGAATCAAATTATCATGCGGGCGAAGCCGCGGTAAAAACTAGTCATAAATAATAATATATGCGGGGTGACGGCTAATTCATTAGCAACTAGCTTTTGCCCGCGGCTTCGGCCGAAAAAGTCGATCGGCTTTTTTCCCAAACACTCATCTACATTGTGTATTCGATTTTACCGATTCGATCTACACGTATTAAAGGGGTTTGAACATTTGTGGCATATCCGCCCGCCGCCATTATGATTTTTTTTTTTCAAAGTTTCCGCGCACGATGAAAGTAATAGGTATATATGAGAAGGAAACACTTATACACACAATAAATGTTTCGTACTATGGTTTTTAAAGTGTCACGTTCTCGAGATATTTGGATGTAATGATCGCTGTACTAGAACATCTTTACATTCAAATATCTCGAGAACGTGACGCTATTCATATATACTACTTTCATTGTGCGCAGAAACTAATAAAAAAAAAACATAATGGCGGTGGGTGGATTGCCGTGGGGTGCCGGCAGAGTAGAATAGCACCCCCCTCTAGTACCAGGTGTCGTAAGAGCCGACTGAGGTACAACGGAACCGACTAATGGCGGTATAACCATTCAAATAAAAACGTAGCTAAAATGGCACAGGGCAGGGATGGGGAGCAGCATCTCTGTCGCGAAGCTACGTTTTCTGCGATCGCCACCACGCTTGCCCAGCGCGGCGATTATGGGCAAATACCCTCAATATATGGCAGAAACAAATAGACCAGGCCCCCAGTCCCCAGCAGCTCCGCTAGCCCGGGGCTACGGTAGCGGCCCCGGTAACGGCGGAGAAGGGGGTGCTAAGAATCCCTGGCAGACGCCCGGCTACCACTCCCGCAAACGACGACTGGCCCTGGTAACACACAACGTGCGCACAATGAGGACTGACGAGAGGATTGCTGAGCTGGAAGAAGAGTTGAGTTGGTTGTGTTGGGATATTGTGGGGTTGTCTGAAGTCCGTAGAGAGGGGGAGGACACGATAACTCTGAAATCCGGCAACCTGCTCTACTACCGGGAAGGTGACCAGCGGTCCCAAGGTGGTGTCGGTTTTCTCGTGCACAAGTCCCTCGCTAACAACGTTATCACCATCGAAAGTGTGTCGAGCAGGGTTGTATATCTAATACTCAGAATATCCAAGAGGTATTCGCTGAAGGTCATTCAGGTATACGCACCGACCTCGTCACACCCAGATGACGAAGTGGAGACTATGTATGAAGACGTAAGTCAGGCTATACATACGTCTAAGACCCACTTTACTTTACTTTAGATGATGAGCTGAGAGTGGGGCAATTTGGATATGGACAACGGAACCCCAGGGGCCAGAGGCTGGCTGACTTTCTGGAGAGAGAGGAACTCTTCATGATGAACTCTTTTTTCCAGAAGCCGCCTCACAGGAAGTGTACCTGGATGAGCCCCGATGGTTCCACCAAAAATGAGATAGACTACATCATGACCACTGAGAAACGGATATTTAATGATGTCTCCGTGATCCACAGAGTGAAAACCGGTAGTGATCACAGAATCGTAAGAGGCACATTGGATATTAACGTTAAACTCGAAAGGTCACGCCTGATGAAGTCTACGCTCCGGCGTACTCGTGCCCATATCCAGAACCCCGAGAGCTTTCAGCTCGAGCTCTCAAATCGCTTTGCTTGCCTGGAGAACTTTGCGTCGGTGGACGAGATTAACAACGGGCTCGTAGAAACTGTCCAGACGGTGGGTGCTAAATTCTTTAGACCCCGTCGTACAAATAGACCTCAAAAATTTTCCGATCAAACTCTAAATCTTATGGCCGAACGACGCTTACAGAGACTGCAGTCTTCCGATGATGCAAAGTCATATAGGCAGCTCAATAGACAAATTTCAAAATCCGTGCGGCGCGACATTCGTCTCTTTAATACTAAACATATTAAAGAGACAATAGAGCAGAACAAAGGCTCCAAAGTGTTCGCGACGAATTCGTCTATTGGGCAAAGCCAGTTGACAAAGCTGAAGGGAGAAGATGGCAGTGTAGCGTAAGGCAGAGGTATTAGAGGAGATCGAAAGGTTCCATGGATAGCTATACGCTTCGGTCGCTAAGCCTGTTAGCAGCGCGGCCAAAGATCCAAGAGCCAAGCTGACCCGACACTTTACCGAAGATATCCCGGACATCAGCCTGTACGAGATTAGAATGGCCCTGAATCAGCTTAAGAACAACAAGGCGCCGGGTGACGACGGTATCACATCAGAGCTGCTGAGAGCGGGTGGAACACCGGTACTAAAAGTCCTCCAGAAGCTTTTCAACACCGTCGTCCTCGAGGCCATCACACCAGAAGCATGGAACAGAAGCGTAGTGGTGTTGTTTTTCAAGAAAGGTGACAGCACCTTATTGAAGAACTACAGACCCATCTCTCTTCTGAGCCATGTTTATAAGCTGTTTTCAAGGGTCATTACGAACCGTCTCGAGCGCAGGCTTGATGACTTTCAGCCTTGGGAACAAGCCGGTTTCCGAAAAGGCTTTAGCACCATGGACCACATTCATACGCTGCGGCAGGTTATACAGAAGACCGAAGAGTATAATCTGCCACTTTGCTTAGCGTTTGTGGACTATGAAAAAGCCTTTGATTCGGTCGAGACATGGGCTGTGCTTGAGTCTCTCCAACGATGCCGTATTGACTATCGGTACATCGAAGTGTTGAAGTGCTTGTATAATAACGCCACTATGTTAGTCCGAGTACAGGAAGAGAGCTCCAAGGCGATCCCTTCAAAAAGAGGCGTAAGACAGGAAGACGTAATTTCTCCGAAACTGTTTACGACTACTTTGGAGAACGCCATCAAGCTCCTGGAATGGAAAGGATTCGGCATCAATATCAATGGCGAATACCTCACTCACCTTCGGTTTGCCGACGATATAGTAGTCATGGCAAAATCGATGGAAGAGCTCAGCACAATGCTCGAAGGCCACGATGTTTTACCCACCCCGATTTCTGTTGGAAACTCGGTTCTTGAAGTCGTTGACTCGTACGTCTACCTAGGACAAGTAGTCCAGTTAGGTAGGTCCAACTTCAACAAAGAGGCCAATCGCCGAATCCAACTCGGCTGGGCAGCGTTCGGAAAATTGCGTAGTGTCTTCTCGTCCGACATACCTCAGTGCCTCAAGTCGAAAGTTTTCGACCAGTGTGTGTTGCCAGTGATGACTTATGGCACAGAAACGTGGTCTCTCACTATGGGCCTTATTAGTAAGCTCCAAGTAGCCCAACGAGCTATGGAGAGGGCTATGCTCGGAGTCTCTCTGCGTGATCGAATCAGAAATGAGGAGATCCGTAGAAGAACCAAAGTTACCGACATAGCCCAACGAATTAGCAAGTTGAAATGGCAATGGGCAGGGCACATAGCGCGGAGGACTGATGACCGGTGGAGTCGAAAAGTTCTCGAGTGGAGACCACGTACCGGCAAGTGCAGTGTGGGACGTCCACCCACAAGGAAGACGGATGACCTCATTGAGAGCGCAGGATCGCGCTGGATGCAAGCCGCTATCAACCGGTCTTATTGGAGATCCATAGGGGAGGCCTATGTCCAGCAGTGGACGTCTTTTGGCTGATGGATGGATATGCAGCTTCCATACAAAAATGTTCAAACCCCTTTAACTTCTATTTCACAGTCAATAGGAGTTAAATCTTCTAATACGCAACTTTAATTGCAGCGAGGAGATTTAACTCCTATTACGTGTGCAATAGGAGTTAAATCTCCTTGTGAGCAGCTTGGCAGTCCCAGCGGCTCTGTAGCGCTACGTATATGTATCCGATTTTCTTTATCCCGCCGAAAGTCCCGAACGGCTGAACCAATTTAAATGCGAGTGGTATCGTTAATTTCCATGTTTTTTTTTCAGATAGCGAGGTACTAAGCTGTATGACTGAAGTATATTGGTGCTCGGAGTACCACAAGTGTCACGCGCAGAGGTCGGGAAATATTATTTGCTGTGCGTTGTACGCAACCACTGTGCCTTCTCATACTATGAGGTAACTAGAGAACTAAATGTACCAGTAAAGTGTTGCTTTGTAAAGTGCAGGGACTTTCAGATTTTTAACCTATTGACCGCCACGCCTCAATTTTTGATCGAAGTGAAGGTCTCTGCTTCAACTCGACGATTTTGCTTTCGTCTTTCCGCATTTTTGAATGAATCTGACCGAAACTTGATACACTGGTATAATTTTCATGGATTCTTTTTGGTCGTCTGCTTTTTTTTTTCTTTTAGTTTCGCGTTTGACTACACACTGCCTGATGTTAAGCAGATGTGCGGTCTAGGGTGTAGCACGCTTACCTAGAAGATACCTATTTAAGATACCTGCTATTTTTTATGAATAATTTCTCTCAAAAGGGGGGAAATTTGCTGTCACGCTATTTATCAGCCGAATTCAATAATATTTAGCAAGATCGTTGAGTATTTAAATTCTTATAATATTTGAGTATATGAATCAAGTCGGTAGGAGTCGAGATATAAGCTTTGAAGATTTAGTGAAAGAGATGTGCCGCGAGGTCTACTGTTCGAAGAAATACTAGCCTGGTTTTTTTGACGACTACGGACATCGTTGGCGCCCGGAAACACTTGTCAAGTATAGGTGACTTTGGCGGTCAAAAGGTTATAGTGCCATAATACATATCAAATAGTCAATGTTTGTTCCACTCTTTTATGATAATAACTTTGTTGCAGATTAATAACGAGTCAGATACTTCAAGATCTCACGACAAATAAAGAAATATATTGGTGATATTTTATGCTAAATTCAAAATGAAATTGTGAATTATTTACAAACTATTTAGCCATAAGAATCCGTCCATTTGAATAAAACAAGTATTTATAGTTAAAATTGTTTTAATACTAGAACAATCCAACTTGCACTCGAGGTGATCGCAGATCATCGTAGTAAATCACTAGAAAGGCAGCTTCTTTTATATCACCGATTACAAAAATGTTCCTTTTAATAAGCTCAGATGATGCCATAGTTTGCTAAAAGTTTTATCACGAGTCCCTTAGATCAGACCAACATTTAAAACTTGAGAACCTGTAAAGCTATTGCACTGCTATGTGAACTTTTCAAAACAAAAAAGTTTTTGCACATTTTCAAGTGAATTAAGTGGTTTTGAAAAATATAAAACCTATCTTCATGGCGGATGTGAAGTTCTAAGTTGCGCGAAACCCAATCGAGACTGAAGCTTACATAACGAGGATTGGGTTTTGCGCAGATTGTAGTTAACTTCACAGCCGCCAAGAAGTTTGAATCGGCCTATACTTGAAATATACTTAGCCCCTGTGAATAAATGCAGAGCCAAATAAAATCAAACCTCCCTAACGCTGTTTCTCAGACAACAAAAGCGATAGAGTAAAATTTCGAAGTCTTCAAGGGACTCATTGATTTCATCGAGTTATAAAGCACGCACCATGTGAACCGTAAAACTAGAAATTGCTCATTTCGATCACAAAAGTTTAATCGTAGAGCATTTTAGGCAAGCCGCATCGGCACACATTTGTCGAACGACGATTGAGACAATTAAATTGAGTTGTTAATCTCGTTAAAAATACAACAGAGTTTAAACACTATTAAAAGCAAGCATATCTATCAACAGGCATGATGACTGGGTAAAAAAATCATTATTAAAATTTGTCCGTGAGTTTGATGATCAAAAATTATTGGACACGTGTCGTATTTTTTCTTTTTGTAATCAAACAACAAATGACAAAGATAAACCTGACCAAAGTTTGGGAGTGGGGGTCGTAACGTAACTTCTCTCACAGAAGTCTATACCTACATTTCTATGGAACTTTGACGGCTATATCTTTATCAATTTTTGTTTATACTCTATAAAATTTAACTTGATCTCTGCGACAGCTGTCAGAAAAATCACGCCTATGAAGTCCTGAATTTCTTAATAGTACAGACAGTACCTGTCAATGTCATACTTTATGGGCATGCCGATTAGTGATGGGCGACGAATGATCGTGACCACAGAGTTTTAGATACGAGTTTTAATTAAAATATCGATAGTTTATACTGACGATATTTTAAATAAAACTTGATTTATCATTAATTTTATAGTATATTTTAATATCATAACATTTTTACATGTGTAATTAAATGAAATCCAATTATATGTTACATTAGCATCGATAATAGTGAAAAACGTCGATAAATACTATCGTTTCATTATTATGAGTATATAATTAATATCACAACATTATTTACATGTGTACATACTTGATCTTAAATAATATTAAGTAAATCAAATCCAATTTCTCACCTTCAACTACTCATTCGATTTCATTACAACATTGTTTGAAAATCGATTTTTTCCACTACTATCTCAGCTCTAAAAATGTCAATCTTCTACTGTCGCAGAAAGTTAAATTTTATAGAATATAATTGACAAACGAAAAAATAAATGTCTAATATTTTTCGATAATTTATCTGACGGACCAATTATATTTTTTTAGTCATCATGCCTATTGCATTGCATTATTACGGGCTTGACTGGACCAAAAACGAGATAAAATGAATATAATATAATTCCCTCACGCTTTCTCTTCTTATTTTATGATACGTATTATATTTTAGTTTTCATGAGAGCACTAACGTCGCCACACAAATGTATGCTTTGCGGGGGCCTTTACACATGATTAATGTCGAATTTTTAAAATAACCGTAAGCTGATTTTCATAAAAAATTGATAAAATGTACAAGAACCAATTGATTTATCACACTTCCTAAAGCTCACTCTGTCAATATAATAATTATGCCGTTAAAACGCAAGTAAACGACGTTATTACATAATAAAATAAATGCTATCATAATGGATCAAAATCACAAGCCGTTCACACATAAATGGAGTACTTAATAATAAATTATATACATCGTATAATCCGAAAAAACCTAATCCAATTCACACATAGGCCGTATCATAGAAGTCGGCGGATGTGAAGTTATCTACAGGTTGGGAGAAACCCAATCAACGCGCAGCTTTATGTGAGTTTCAGTCAGGATTCGTTATTGCGCTGCTTGTATCTAACTTCACAACCGCCGACTTGTATGATTCGACCTATAACTTTTTGTATATTCTGTACTTCTAACACAAATATAAAAATCGGTACTTAACAACCGAAAATTCGTAACAAAATGACGCATTTTTAGGCGGAATCTAGGTGTAGGAAAATACCTTTTGTGTTAGAAATACCGTCCATAAAATCTTACTTACGTTCCGCCACTGTCTTGGAGCTCAATTTTTGATACCATAAAAAATATTTACAGTCGCGAACAATGACGCCCCAATCATAGAAGTCGGAAGTGAAGCTAGCCATAAGCTGCTCAATATCCAATCCTGACTGAAGCTTACATAAAGCTGCGCGGTGATTGGGTTTCGCGCAGCATGTAGCTAACTTCATATCCGCCGACTTTTATGATTCGGCCTATACGCGCAAATGTTTTTGAGGTGTCTGAAGTTAGACACGAGTCGACAAACAACCAGAGATCTCAAAAAAAAAATTACGCGCTCTGTAATAATGCTATCACGTTCACATAACATAGATGTTCAATGCTTGCTACTACTCTCAATCCGTCCGAATGATAAGATAGGTAGCGTAGCCAGTAGGGGCGATCATTTAAGATCTAAGTCGTAATGTACTCAGTGCATTTAAAGTCTAAGGTCTAATGCGAACGGAATAGCATAATATATGAAATACTACAGCTCATGTCATGTAAAAAGAACGCTGGCTCTTATTGCACAGTTGATAGGAGTTAAATCTCCTAGTACGCAGCTTTAATTGCAGCAAGGAGATTTAACTCCTATTAAGCATGCAATAGGAGTTAAATTTTCTTGTGCTCAGCTTGACACTCCAGCGTTCTTTTACGTGACGCGATTTAACAGTTATTTCTATCGTTTCAAAAATTGAGCTCATTATTTAAAATAGCGTGGTTAATTCCAGCCCGACTATTTCTATGTTTTGTAAAATAAATCGATCAATAATACACAATTTACTAAGGAGAGGTGGAGTGAATATCAAATCTTAAAATCATCAATATCGAAGTACTCTATTGTTATACTGCGGGACTTATCGCGATGAACACTAAAGACAAATGAGTACCTACCTTATTATCTCAAAGATAAGGCCCGCAGTATAAAAAAATAATGTTTAACCTTTCGACCGCAACAGTCGCCTACACATGACCAGCACGTTCGGGCGCGAACCAAGTCGACAAAAACTGGGCTTCCGCCGGGCTAGTATACGCGCCACGTAATAATTCTTTCAACATGTCAGAACGAGACAGATTTACAGCGAAGTATATTTAAATTTGCCACATTTTTAACACGTCCAAAGATATCTTTTCTATGTGTATGCTAAGCTAGCATATTATGAAAAAAAAGCAAACCACGTCGACATAAACCGAGCCCCATAATACGAAATAAAAAAAATTAAGGCGCGGCGGTCGAAAGGTTAAACCTCGAAAGTTTAAAAATAGTATGTTGGACACATGGTATGTGATGTACTTAGTGAATATAATTTGAAAACTGGGTAAATAATTCAGTTCTATGTTTTCCGGTGACTATTACTAAATCTATATGTTGCGTTACGTAAAAAGAAGGCTGAATTGTCAAGCCGCGCACAAAGAAATTTAACTCCTATTGCATACGTAATAGGAGTTAAATCTCCTAGTGCGCAGCCTTCACTGCAGCAAGGAGATTTAACTCCTATCACGTATGCAATAGGAGTTAAATTTCCTTGAGCACAGTTAGAAGACGCAGCATTCTTTTTACATGACGCTATCTGTAATATAGGTATTCTATGAATAATGTTCTTCGCTTCACGTTTATAAAGACACTACCGTGCTAAAGGCCACACTTTCAGTACCAAAGTTTATTGCTATACTTTCATTTTAAAATTTTATACATTTACATTTTTTTGTTAAAACTGAAATAATTATAAATAATTGTTACAAATTGGACTAAATAATTAAAACCAAAATAGCGGATTCTGTGCATATGTAGTACAATGCCTACAATAGGAGGCGTTCGCAGATGCTATTGCGCATTGATATAGTCTGCCTCCACAAAGGAGTTTTAAAAACTGCCTCACGCGTTATAAGTATTACTTGTGACGCAAGCGGTACATAATAGAATAATTTTTTTTTTTTAGTATGAAACTAATCTCAAAAGAAAATTTAAAACTTTTTAAAACTCCATAGTAAAACTTTCACAATAATAAAAATACAATGAGTTTACGAAAGGTGTAGTAATACTGTAACCATACATCATTACGGTCATTTTTACTATGGGGCCACCAAGAAATTCCAGAAAAAATAATCAGCTGTTCTATACAAAACGTAAGTTGTCTAGAAGAAATCGCTTTTAGCAATAAGACCGCCTTTTGTACCTTTATTCTGTTGTTTTATTTCTTGTGGTGTCAAAGTGTTCTTGTATATATTCATCCATCAGCCATAAGAAGTCCACTGCTGGACATAGGCCTCCCCTACGAATCTCCAATAAGACCGGTTGGAAGCGGCTTGCATCCAGCGCGAACCTGCGATCTTAATCAGGTCATCAGTCTTCCTTGTGGGTGGACGTCTCACACTGCGCTTGCCGGTACGTGGTCTCCACTCGAGAACTTTTCGACCCCATCGGTCATCAGTCCTCCGCGCTATGTGCCCTGCCCATTGCCAATTTAACTTGCCAATCTGTTGGGCTATGTCGGTAACTTTCATTCTTCTACGGATCTCATATCTGATTCGATCTCGGAGAGAGACTCTGAGCATATATATATAGCCCTCTCCATAGCTCGTTGGGCTACTTGGAGCTTACTAATAAGGCCCATAGTGAGAGACCACGTTTCTGTATATGTATTGTAACAAAATTGCAATCGTATGAAATAGTTATTTTTTCTCAAATTCCGGGTTAATCCCATAGTAAAAGTGGTTAATTGTGATGTACAGACCGTTTCACTCACGATGCCGCGCCCTTCCCAGTAAATTATTAGTAGTAAACTACAATACTGGTATTAGGCAAATTATATTGAAATTATTAATTTAATCACGTTTTGGTAAATAAAAAATCCTTTCTTTCTTTCATTATTGGTTTGCATTTATACGCGTAGACCTCGTTTGTACACAACGCTTTAGTGTGCGTGTAGAGGCTAATAGTACAGACAGTAAAAAAAATATGATCACTTAGGTTAGAGGGTTACACTGTCGTACAACTTCATTCATAAATATGGAGGGGCGCGCCTTCGAGAGTGAATAGATCTGCCCCCCTACCGCCTAAAGCAATAGCAATCGTAATAGCAATCGTTTATGACTTTATTTTAGTCATTTGGCACCGCCTATGTGACGTTAGACATCAAAGTTGTTCATTCAACGATTGCTTTCGCAATCCGCGCAAAACAATTGATGGCTAACGTCACATAGGCGGTGCCAAATGACTAAAATGAAGTCATAAACGATTGCTATTACGATTGCTATTGCTTAGGCGGTAGGGGGGCTGTACCTTGTGTGGTTACAGTATCATTACATCTTTCGTATGTGCCGAATCATTCAAGTCGGCGATAGTTATCTACACGCTGCGCAATATCCAATCAAAGCGCAGCTTTATGTGAGCTTCAATCGGGATAGGACATTGCGCAGATTGTAGCTAACTTCACATCCGCCGACTTTTATGATTGGGCTTATACAGGGTCATAGGCATTAAACGCAAAACCTTTTAAGGGCGGATCTAGTACATCTAGACAAAAAACTTTTGTACTACGACTTTTGAAAATTCGCAAAAAAAATGTTTCTCCATACATTTTGCCGCACGTTGACGAACTTTTTTTATGAAATTGCTGATTTTTCTTCGTGATTTTCCAAAATTGTTTCACGTTCAAGCTTGATTTTAATTATTAAGTTTATATTGTATGAGAATAAGAATAATTTTATTGGCCTTATAACAGTTTGTTATACTGGGCAAGTCATATTACATTTTAAATAGCATTCTTATAATCTAATATACATAAAAATAAAATTTAATATGAAATGTAGAATTGATTTGCATGATATTAATAAAATAAGAAAACAATTTAAGTAAGTCTTTACATATTTTTACAAATTAATTTATAGAACAATTTTGAAGGAGCTGATGAGTAGATCCATACAAATCCTTGAACTACAAAAAAAGTGGAACATATTAAAAGTGGATCGATTAGGTAGACAAATCGAAATTAAGTTTCTGTTTGTACATTAATAACCTATCTGTTTTTGTTTTCTCGTCTTTAAGTTTATAACTTGTAGCTAGCTATTACTGCCGTCCACAAGCTATAACACCGTTAAGCCACAGGAGGTCATTTTTCACTTTTAAACACATTGTTATAGAGTTTAAAATTATCTATCGGTCACTGTAAGAATTATTTTTATATCGTTTATAGTTTAGAAGATAGAAATTGTGAAAACACCGCTATTGACATTCTTCTACTTTACAAGTCAATAAAGTCGTCATCCAACAAAACATAACTTAAATATGATCCCATAATTATTTGAAAACATCATTATTCCACAAATAATAGAATATCTTTAAAGCCGTTTTTGAAAATAATTGTCTAAATCATAGTTAAAGTACTTTATCTGTCTAGTCCCGCGTTTTTCGCTGTTACCCAAAAATTTGGTTTTGTGGTTTAACGGCTTCTTAGGTTATAGACGGCAGATTACTTAACCATGTTAGGGCTACTTCTAGAAGAATGAATGTGCTCGTTAGTTATTATTTTATCTTTTATGTTTATTATTTAGTTCATTCAGTTTTGTAGTCTGTCAATAAAAAAAAATGTAGTTTGTTGATGTACTAGACCCGCCCTTAAAAGGTTCTGCGTTTAATATCTATGACCTTGTATAACAAATCATAAAACATTCATCCCTTATCACAACCCACAGACCCATTACAAACGTGCAGCGAAGTAATTAAGCAACCACTACTTAAAGCTTAACATTCTACACTGAGGCTGTTTTATTTTGAACTTGAGCTGCTGTATTAAATCGAAAATCTTCAATGAAGGTCCCACTTTCATTTCCAAGAGTTCTATAATTTCATCTTTATTCAATTGAAGGAGTACTGGACCTGTTATTTGGCTGAAATTGTCACAGTAAGGTTGGCAATCGTTGACGGTGAGGAACTTCGCGACGTCCGCTGTGGTCCAGTTCTCGACATCGACTGAGTGCAGTTTGTCCAGCGGCACTGTTGTGTTGACTAGTCTGGGTATCAGTTTGCTGTCGTCCGCGGTTTCTATGGGAGTTTCTGGGGACGGCGGCTGAGTGATTTCGTTTTTATCTTCTGTTACTTCCGTTGGGGCACTCTGTAATGAGAAAACGAATCTTATAGTGAAATATCAAGAAATATGTAGGGGATACGAGATACTGAAAAAAGCCGTGGTGGTTTAGTGGTAATGACACCCGCCTTACAAACGTGAGATAATGGGTCCCGGTCCCGTACCAGTAAATTCCTTGGAATTTATCTACGGAATTTCACACCACTGGCTTTTCGGCGAAGAAAAACATCGTGAGGCAACCTGCATATGTCCAAGGAAAAAATTCCATGGCGTATGTGAATCCATCAACCCTCACTGGGCCAGCGTGGTGGATACGGTCCGATCACCCTTCATGAGTAAGCCTACGTCCTGCAGTGGACTATTAAAAAGGCTGGTACAGTACAGTACGAGATAGTAGATGTAAATAAAAGTTGTATAGATCGCACCAAATATTTCAAACCAAGCCACAGAGGGCAATCGCTTTAACACACTGAAACAGTATACTTTTCTCAAAAGAGTTTTATACATCGAATTCCGCGCAAGTTTCACTTTGTCGCGCGAGCCTTATATCAGCGGTGCATAAAACTCACAATGTTATGGAGAATACAGAAAAGATAGCAACGTCATAAACAAGACAGGTCGAACTATACTCTATAAAATTTAACTTGATCTCTGCGACAGCTGTCAGAAAAACAACGCCTATGAAGTCCTGAATTTCTTAAAAGTACAGACAGTACCTGTCAATGTCATACTTTGTGGGCATGCCGATTAGTGATGGGCGACGAATGATCGTGACCACAGAGTTTTAGATAGAGTTTTAATTAAAATATCGATAGTTTATACTGACGATATTTTTAATAAAACTTGATTTATCATTAATTTTATTGTATATTGTAATATTATAACATTTTTTATATGTGTAATTAAAGTAAACCCAATTATATGTTACATTAGCATCGATAATAGTGAAAAACGTCGATAAATACTATCGTTACATTATTATGAGTATATAATTAATATCATACCATTATTTACATGTGTACATACTTGAACTTAAATAATAGTAAGTAAATGAAATCCAATTTCTCACCTTCAACTACTCATTCGATTTCATTACAACATTGTTTGAAAATCGATTTTTTCCACCACTATCCCAACTCTAAAAATGTCAATCTTCTACTCTGTCGCAGAGATCAAGTTAAATTTTATAGAGTATAATTGTTATTAGATCGCATTTGACAACATTCTGCCTGATTTTGATTTGAGATGCGGTCTAGGATAAAGTACTCTTATTAAGAAGGTACCAGATTTCCGTTTTACCCTAAATTCCAAAATGGAAATAAGATTGAGGCTAAGTTCCAAATCCTTGCTGATATTTTAGTTGTAACAAATTTAGAACAAAAATGGGAAATTTCGCCAGCTTCAAAAATACGGAATCAATTAATAATTAAGTTTTTTTTTTTTTTTATTCCTTGTAGGTTTGCGTTTGACTACATACTGCCTGATGTTGAGCAGATATGCGGTCTAGGATGTAGCACGCTTACCTAGAAGATACCTATTTACTCGGGATTTGAAGACACTCACGTTGTACTTTAACGGGAAGACAGACCCAGGCAAAGCGTTCCATATTCCGGCTGTTCGTATGAGGAATGAGGATTCGAAACGCTTGGTTCTAACGCGCGGAATGTCCACCATAAAAGGGTGGCGCTTTGGTCGCGTCTGTCTAGCCGTACGATAGAAGAAAGGGGCAGGGGGGACCAGATTGTGCAACTCCTGGGCGCACTCTCCGAAGTGAATCCGATAAAAGGCCGACAAACACGCCACCTTGCGACGATGCTCAAGACTTTGCAGCTGCGACTTAGTCAAGGTGTCGTTGTCAATCGGCCTCCTGGCTCGCCGCTCAATCGACTCCAGAGCCTCCAGTTGATATTTGGCAGAGCCATCCCAAAAGTGAGAGCAGTATTCCATGTAAGACCTGACTTGTGCTTTATAAAGGCTAAGTAGTAGTAAGTAGTAGCTAAGTATTTTTAAATAACTACGAAGCAAATGCAGAACGTCTAGAAATAAAAGTAAACTCACTATAGAATCCTGACTAGTGACATTGGGTTCTTCATAGTCCGGTGGTTCGGTGTTCGTTTTGGGTTCTAAATCGACGTCCATATTGGATTCCTCTTCTCTTGGTGGCGACGGCACTTCTTCCTCGGGCTCCGACTCCATGTCCGCTGGCATGTCTTCGATCGGTGGGCAAGATAACACGTTCTGTGAAATAAAATTTAGCATTAGATTTATTAGAACCGTCGTCAAAACAAGGATACCGACATAGCCTAGCGGATTGGCCAGTTGAAAAGGCGTTGGGCAGGGCACATAGCACGGAAGTCTGATGGTCAATGGGGGTGGAAAAGTTCTCGAGTGGAAACCATGCACCGGCAAGCGCAACGTAGGACGTCAAGTCGTCCACCCGCAAGGTGGACGTATGACCTCATTGAGATCGCAGGATCGCGCTGAAGGCAAGCTGCTACCATCCGGTCTTATTGGACATCTATAGGGGAAGCCTATGACCGGCAGTAGACGTCCTATGGCTGACGGATGGATGATTAGATCATATCTTTGAAGACTTGAAATAAGCGTGAAACATTGAAATATTTGAAACGCGTGTCAGCTGACATATCGGACACGGAGGCGAGAGTAAACTGGGAAACTAAACCCTGATTAGATTCCGTTTCTTCCAGCTGTTCTTCTGCCTCTGGGACACTCACCATTATATCCTGATTGGACTCCGTTTCTTCCAACTGTTCCTCTGGCTCTACTTTGGTTTCCATCTCCACGTCGTTCTTGGGCGGCTCCTCCCTTGGTGGGGTCTCAGGCCGCGGCTCCGTGTCGGCTGACATTTCGGACACGCTGGTAGGAGGCGAGAGACTCTTGGTGTCGCCCAGGTCCGAATTCTGCGAGCTTTCCTCGGTCGTGTTCGGGGGTTGGGCTTGGATTTTTGCGCCTGTAATTGAGAAAGACGTCATTCATATTTGTGCGTGTTGATCAACACTAAAAATGTAAGACAAAAGTACCAGGCGCCCAGAACAAAACAGAACTTAATACCTACATTTTCAACAGTGTAGGCTATGTTGTAATCAATAGGTCCTGAGTGCCCTTAGTGAAATTAATTTCCTTGCATTATTTGAGAAAAGTACTTATGTCTTCACCGCACCACAACACACGGTCACAACTGTTTGACGGACTCACGTTTGTGAGTCTCGGGATCGCCTCGGCCCATAAATTACGTACGTACGTCCATCAATGCCTTTGTTGCTGGCTGCTGCAGTAATGTAGGTACTATTATGGAAGAATGCCATTTGGAAACCCAAGTAAATATGACAAATACTTTCAGATTCTGTTGATTATTTGTCGTCCTTTGCTAGAATGAAAGCTTCCATACACACTGCAGCGGGCCCTCGAGCCGGTGCCGTGTGTAGTGTACTGACCGGGGCGCGCGCACTGCAGCGGGCCCTCGAGCCGGTGCCGTGTGTAGTGTACTGACCGGGGCGCGCGTGCTTGCGGCGGCGGCGCGGCGCGCGCGGCGCGGGCCTGCGGGGGCGCGCGCACTGCAGCGGGCCCTCGAGCCGGTGCCGTGTGTAGTGTACTGACCGGGGCGCGCGCACTGCAGCGGGCCCTCGAGCCGGTGCCGTGTGTAGTGTACTGACCGGGGCGCGCGTGCTTGCGGCGGCGGCGCGGCGCGCGCGGCGCGGGCCTGCGGGGGCGCGCGCACTGCAGCGGGCCCTCGAGCCGGTGCCGTGTGTAGTGTACTGACCGGGGCGCGCGCACTGCAGCGGGCCCTCGAGCCGGTGCCGTGTGTAGTGTACTGACCGGGGCGCGCGCACTGCAGCGGGCCCTCGAGCCGGTGCCGTGTGTAGTGTACTGACCGGGGCGCGCGTGCTTGCGGCGGCGGCGCGGCGCGCGCGGCGCGGGCCTGCGGGGGCGCGCGCACTGCAGCGGGCCCTCGAGCCGGTGCCGTGTGTAGTGTACTGACCGGGGCGCGCGCACTGCAGCGGGCCCTCGAGCCGGTGCCGTGTGTAGTGTACTGACCGGGGCGCGCGTGCTTGCGGCGGCGGCGCGGCGCGCGCGGCGCGGGCCTGCGGGGGCGCGCGCACTGCAGCGGGCCCTCGAGCCGGTGCCGCACGCAGCGGCTCCAGCCCACGGGGTACATGTCGGTGCTGTGCGCCCACAGCCACTGGTCGTACTCCGCGCCCCACCCGTCGAAGTGCACCTGCGCATACGAACATTATATTATAATCCGGTACGGCACCGCGTGGGCGCGTCATACCACAGAATATATAATTAGTACCTTACGGTACAGAATTTTTTTTAAATTTTTTTAAATTCCCGAGTTTAGGTATGATAAACGCAAGCGTCCGGTCACCGGACTAGTCTCAATAGGCTGGCACTCGCTCGACTTGGCGCACACGCTGCGCACGCATCCGTGTAAACTTTAATACCGTAATTTACTATTGTATATTCTGTGCTGTTAATCTGTTGGAAAACTAATCAGTTCTGTATCGTGAGTGATGGAGGCACCAGAAAAAAACAAAAAAGACAAAAAGATATTGCATTGCAAATGGATGTTTGAACTCCACAATTAAAATACAAATACAAAAAAACAAAATACAATTAAAATAACTAATATAATAATTAATACACAGATAAAGTAGTACCTCTGAAAGTCCTAGCAGATTGAAGCGAGACGGCAGACAGTTATTGTACTAAGAACGCTATACGCAATGCAAAAGGTTGAAATTAGGTTGTTTTCCAGAATAGTAGGTAAATATCTCGGGGATTTTGCGCCGCTTGTATGGAAGTGAGACAGGTCGGGTCATACTGCATGCCCTCACCTTGAGCAGGTCCTGCACGACGCGCGCGACGGTGGCGACGCACACGAGGCGCGGGTCCATGAGGTCGGCGCACTCGAGCCGCATGCCGGCCACGAACCCGTGCGACACCACGTGGCCGCGCGCCGCGAACGAGCCGCGCGGCGCCGCGCTGCTGCCCGTCAGGCACAGGTACTGCTCCCAGCTGAACGAATCCGCGCTGAACCTGCAGTACAAATCATACGGTCACACCTGCTGTATAGATTATACGGCCGATACTTTGGCGCCGTCGATACGTCGCCGCATCTTTTTGAGACTCAGAGTAGGACTGGAGCGGCGGTGCAGCATAAGCGGCGCAAATATGCTAACCTACATATTTGAGCCGTGGTGGTCTAGTGGTAGTGACACCCGACCTGCAATCGTGAGGTTGTGGGTTCAAATCCCGATCCCGTACCAATGAGTTTCATTGGAATTTATGTACGGAATTTCACATCATTGGCTTTTCGGTGAAGGAAAACATCGTAAGGCAACCTGCATACGTCCGTAGAAGAAATTCGATGGCATATGTGAATCCACCAACCTACACTGGGCCAGCGTGGTGGATATGGCCTAATCACCCTTCGTGGATAGGCCTAAGTCCTGCAGTGGACTATTAAAAAGGCTGGTACAGTACAGTACATATTTGAGCCGTTTGGAGTTGAAACATTGGGTCCGTAGGGGCCGGTAGCTCATCTTGTTTTCAAAAGTCTTTCTGAGCGTCTGGTGGACGCAACGCGTGACCAAAATTCTGGTGTTAATTAACTCAACATATATACATTGTCTTGTCATTCAGCGTGGGAATGCTGCCAGCATGCTGGGCACGTTGCCAACTGGCTTGAGCATTTGGATTGTCTTTAGACTTTCAAGGGTATATGGATGATCAAATTGCTATTTGTAGTAGATAATGTAGTTTTAGCTTATGTTACGTAATGTTGTGTTTTGTTGTTGAAAAAAAATATACGGTCTAACCTGCTACATACCGGAGGGAGCTTACAGTTTGCGTCTGACCACGCGCTGTGCTATCTCAGAATCTGTCCTACGTAGCGTCATGTCCCCGACTTACAGAGGAGACACAATAGGCATAATAACTAAAAAAAATGTAGGTAATTAGTCCGTCAGATAGACTATCAAAAAATATAAGACACGTATTTTTTGTTTTGTCAGTTAAACATAAATTTGATGAAAATATAGTTCGTCTAAGTTCCGCGTGACGTCACAAGTGCCATACAAATGACATCTGTAAGAGAGGTGACGTCACGGCCCCCACTCCCAAACTTTGACAAGGTTTATCTTTGTCATTTGTTGTTTGATTGACAAAAGAAAAAATAAGTGTTCAAAGTTTTTAAATAATCTCACTCACAGATTAATTATATTATTGATTTTTTTACCCAATCATCATTCTTATTGTGCAGTAACCAATTAACCAATCAATTCAATTTCAAAAAGTCTTTATTACACATAAAAGTTACAAGAAAAAGTACAAACACTAGTGTAAATTATATCATATACATTGCAATATGTTACTAATAGTTTGGCGAGCACGTAGGATCATATCAAAATTAGTAAACATGATTTTTAATTTTAGTTTAGTATTTTAGGTTTAAGTTTTAATTGGCTTAAGAAAAAAAAACACGTACACTTTAGAGGGAGAAATAATCCATATGTGTATATATCCGTATTATGTAGGATATTAAACCATAACCAATTAACCATAACCTGCCAACAACCTACATTAACTTACCCGGCGGGAGGAATGAGGGGGATGTTGTTGGTAGTGGCACTCGTGGCGCTGGTGGTAACAGAACCAATCCGCGCCAGACGCGTCCCAGTATATCCTGGTTATCATACCTATAACCTGCCAAAAATCTATAGAATGACTTACCCGGCGGGCGGAATGAGGGGGATGTTGTTGGCCGTGGCGAACCCGATGGGGAATATGCACGGCGAGCGCTGGTGGTAGCAGAACCAATCCGCGCCAGACGCGTCTGCCGGGTAGCAGTCTATCCTGATCATCATGTACCCTGCACACCAAAATTGAATATTTTTTAAAAAAAAAAGGCTTAAAGGAAACTCGAGAACAGAAATAGAACTTTCTCCCGAGTGATACATAGTGCTTTATACTACACCTACGAGGAAAATAAAATACAATATATATTTATTTAATTAAAGTTTAGGAAGTAAGTTATTTATGACTTCTTGGGCTGTATTTTTTATTTCTGGTGGCGTCATCATTACAAAATCGTCACTTTCACTATTGGATGACATTTTGGAAAATTATTTAGAAAATTAAAAGCTAGGTACTGTTAGATTATCAATTTATACTCTATAAAATTTAACTTGATCTCTGCGACAGCTGTCAGAAATATCACGCCTACGAAGTCCTGAATTTCTTAATTGTACAGACAGTACCTGTCAATGTCATACTTTATGGACATGCCGATTAGTGATGGGCGACGAATGATCGTGACCACAGAGTTTTAGATAGAGTTTTAATTAAAATATCGATAGTTTATACTGACGATATTTTAAATGAAAACTTGATTTATCATTAATTTCATTGTATATTTTAATCACAACATTATTTTACATGTGTAATTAAATTAAACCCAATTATATGTAACATTAGCATCGATAATAGTGAAAAACGTCGATAAATACTATCGTTACATTATTATGAGTATATAATTAATATCATAACATTATTTACATGTGTGCACACTTGATCTTAATTAATAGTAAGTAAATGAAATCCAATTTCTCACCTTCAACTACTCATTCGATTTCATTACAACATTGTTTGGAAATCGATTTTTTCCACCACTATCCCAACTCTAAAAATGTCAATCTTTTACTGTCGCAGAGATCAAGTTAAATTTTATAGAGTATAGTTAAAAACAAAATTTAACGCAACGAAATAAATTGCCGCGCTTTTTTTCGCATTGCAGAATAAGGTTGCCATCCTCATTTCATTAAAAATAGAAAACAAAAAAAAACGCCTCTTTTCTCTAATTATTTGATATAAACATTTTATGAGATTTGAGGTTTGTATGTT
The DNA here is from genome assembly GCA_949316475.1 of Hypomecis punctinalis. Taxonomy (NCBI): domain Eukaryota; kingdom Metazoa; phylum Arthropoda; class Insecta; order Lepidoptera; family Geometridae; genus Hypomecis; species Hypomecis punctinalis. The sequence goes on from OX438802.1 coordinate 16,851,339, forward strand.
TCCCGCCTCTTTTTCTAATTATTTCATACAAAACCTGAGGTTTGACGTTTGTATTTTTTTTTATGTTAGCTGCTAAAAATCTAAAAAACAAAAGAAAGCTAGCCGTGCAGTAATGGATTTTCATACAACATTCCTGCCCTGCTTCGGATGGCAGTAATAAAATTCCATATAACTTTTCCGCACAATTTTAAGGGAGAAATTACGAACTTTGTAACCCGTTTATGAACGAGTAACAAGACACTTTCCGAGTGGGTGTGGTATAAACTATATTTTAACTTGCTGAAATTTTATTTTATTCATATTATTCATATTCACTTTATTAATAACATTTTGTTACAGGTCAATGAAAAAATAAATAAAATTAAAGTTACATAAAAAGTTACGTGCTTTTTACATTTATAAAAAAGAGTAATCTATGTTTTGAATAAATATTTAGTGTATTTCCGCTATCTTGTTGTAGGCAAATAAGTTTAAGTGCATTAAGGACATTTATATAAAAAAAATACAAATAATTACTAATATTACAATAATTATACATTTAAAAACTTAATTTTACAAAATAGATAAAATAATAATAAATATCACTTATTTTCACTACACTCTATTATATATTTTTAAAATACTACCTATATTAATAATCCGTTAACAACAAATAAATATTATAAAAAATCTTTTTAAAAATAATATGACAAAATATTTAAACACTTCACTAATAAATAACACCCTTATTCTCACTGCACTACACTCTGTTTGACACGTGTTTCGCCTCTCGACGAGGCTTCTTCAGGACGTGTTGACTCTTCGAGGTCGCTCGCAAGTCTTGCGATTAAATAATATAGTATTTTAAAAATATATAACAGAGTGTAGTGAAAATAAGTGATATTTATTATTATTTTATCTATTTTGTAAAATTAAGTTTTTAAATGTATAATGTAAATTATTGTAATATTAGTAATTGTTTGTATTTTTTTTATATATGTCCTTGATGCACTTAATGCCCTTAAACTTATTTGCCTACAACAAGATAGCGGAAATACACTAATAATTTATTCAAAACATAGATTTGAAGATGAATTTCCTGTAAAAAATCAATCAAAAAAGAGTAAAGACACTCAATTGCAAAAAATAAAAATTGCAATTATTTTCTCACAAAATTATGTCAACGCATTAATTCAAACGTATAACAAAATACGAATTTAAAATAAAAAATAACAATATACTTATGTAATAATAATACAAGATGTCATAATAATACATGATTTTAAATAGCTGATGCTCTTTCTCGAGTTCCGGTTTGCCCCTATAATGCCCATATAATTGTCTTAATCACCACCTTTCGGCTTGGTAAAGGGCGCTGTAAGCAGCTTATAACCACGTATCGTACACTCTTCATACTTGATATTAGCCGATTCAAACATCCTGGCGGTTTAAGTTTAAGCTACAATCCACACACAGCTGTTCAGTGAGCTTCAGTCCGGCTTGTAGCTAAATAACAGCGCCAATTTGTATGATGCGACCAATTTGTATGATGTTACGAGATGGGTTCTTGGATAATCAGTTAAAACGCCGATTAATCACTTTGCACTTCATTGCACACAATCACTTCACAAAAATCACAAAAACACACAACACAACTGGTTCGCACAAACACTTCACACTGGCACTGATATTCACACAAACTAGTCACTTCACAATCACTGGTATCGCACGAGATGTTATCGCTTCGACGGTAAACGAACAAACTGATCCCCAAGGGTCGGCCGGCGTATTTATATCCGTTATTTCCTACAGTCTCGAACCTACGAGATATTTCGCAGCATTACTCGATCTTAATAAACGCTATTGTGTTAACAAGTAAACAACTTGAAAGTTCGAGAATCCCTATTGTTTTTCAAATACGTAAATACCCAACCAAAAACGCAAAACAATAGAGCTTCCCAGAACCGGGTCACGTAAACACCGCAGATTACATGATAGTTACTACATACCTACAACGGGCGCCTACTGTGTTACAATAATTTACCTTCATTCAATATTTGCATAACGGTGGCTGCGCAAACAGCCGACAAGTTCAATGGATCTATGGCTTCCAGCTTCATGCCTTCGGCGAACAGTGGCGGCTCGTTTGACGGGTATTTGTAAAACATCTCTGGCGTGGAATCATTGGGGAGCATGCGACCTGGGAAAGGAATAATTAAATAAATACCTATCAGTTCAGGCCTTTACGTGAATTCTTTTGAAATAGAGTATATTATGAGTACATTTTTATTTTATACTAGCAGACCCGGTGAATTTCATCTCATCATCTGTCAATGAAAACTTTTACATGCAGGAACATTTTGTATGAACTACCACTCGAAGTCCTTGAAGCACCAAACATCATGATTTACAAGTCGAGGCTGAAACGGTGGCTTGTTGGTCAGGCGTTTTATGACATTGATAAAGAGTTTTTGTTGAAGTATCCTATTTTTATTTTAATGACATTCTATTTTTATTTTATTATTACTTTTTTTTTAGATGAATTGTTATTTTTAACATTAACTTGTTTTTGACTTACTCTTATTACCTTATTCAATTCAATTCACAGGCTTGGCCTGGTCCTTTAATAGAGCATCAATGGAGCCTGAGCCAACATTGAGAGGCCCCTTTTACAATTATGAAATATAAAAACAGCAGTAGGTATAAAAGGAATTACGTGAAATGGAAACTATGGCATATAAAATGACTTGAAATATCGTAACTGGGCTATTTTGGTGAAATTTTAAATGTTTTGTAAAATTAGATTACGGAATGAGGTACGGCACCCGCTAAATATGCCCCATTACAAAATTTCGTAGCGGGTGGTGACTTGCCGTCCACTAAATGGGCCCCCCATAACGGCTACCGTAAGTTGGCGCCGGAGGGGCAACATTTATTTGTATTACCTTATTATTACTATTGATTATTTAATATTATTATTACTAGTATTAGTAATTTATTAGTATTAATCACTGTTACTGACTTTCCAATTCTTATGACATTTGTTTTTTAAATTATTGTAATTTTTTATCATGCTATTGTACTCGATTTTGACGTATGCTGTTGTATGAATAAAGGAATATAAATATAAGTCATAAGTCATTTATCGGTAAAATCTCAATTTACATGTCAAATAATATACATTCATTACAATGATGTAATCTTTGGATGTAATAGATTAACAATATAAAATTATTCAATTTCAATAATAATTAATAAATTAAGTAATACAATGTCAGCAAAATTCAATCCAAAAACAAATTAATAATAAGAATACAAATGTCATAAATAATAAAACAAATATTGAGTTATGTCAAACGTTTATAAAATTCGTCGTACCTATAGAAAGATTGCTCGATAAGCCAATTTTTCAATTTATTTTTAAAAGAATGTAAGCTTATTGCCGACGTTATTTCTATAGGTAAGTTATTATACACGGTCGGAGCCATGACGTGAGTCAGCTTAGATGACTTCTCGAGGGAGTGCGGGACGGCCTGCAGCTTATGCTTGTGCCGGGTGGGGTATCTGTGCGCGGAGCCCCGCTCTGGATACGCAGCCAGGTTCATCCTGGCATACATCGCCACTTGATAAATCAAGATATAATAATATGGGAAAATGAAATTAATTTTTTTATTATTTTTCTCGCAACGGTTATACATTTTTTACTGTTTAAACCTTCAGTAACACCTTAAAAGTCCTTCATTAAACCTTCATCTAAACCTTAACGTCTACAAATATTTCAAGACTAAAATTAGCCAAATCGGTTCAGCTGCTCTCGAGTTTTAGCGAGACTAACAACCACGATTCATTTTTATAAAAATAGATTAATAGATATGCTCTGCAGAGCTTAAGAGATGATTTATATTAGAACGGGCCATGTACAGACAGGCCCAGACGGGCATGGACAGCGTATGTTCTATTCACAGCCCGTTCTAATAAAAATCGTCTCTAAAAAGGGTGTCCTATACTGAAGGCCCAGTCGAACGGGTGGGTCAACAGGAAGTACTCGTAGCACCAAAACCCATTGCCTTTTAGTGAACTGTCCTTGTATTTCAGAAGAATTGCTCCTTTAAGGGTATAAGCAACTCTATCCAGAGCATGTAAAGACAATCGATAATCGATTTTTCAACGCCGTCAGGGTACTTCTGTTAGACAGGACTATTTACACAATTAAAGAGTATTTTGACAGTGACTACAGTAAATTAAAATTAACTACATAAATAAATATAATAAGTAGCCCCTTTACAGCTTAAATGTTATAACAAGTTGAATGATTTCTGTTTTTAATTTTTTTTATTATGTATTTTGATAATGTAATCGATTTATTGTTAAATTTATTGTTTTTATTTTATGATTTATTGTGTCATATATGACGAGATATTGTCTGATGCTCAACACTTACTATTAATTTAAGAAGTGGTTGTAACTCGACATATTAATAAATTATTTGATTTTGATTTTTGATTATGACAGTAGCTCTGCGAGTCTAGAGGGTGTCCTATCCTGAAGGCCCAGCCCACTGGATGGAACAATGAAGAATCCTCATGGCACCGAACCCAGTTGTTTTTGGTGAACTGTCCTAGTATTTCACAAGAATGCTCGTATAACATTAAAGGTACCTGCAGCAACTCTATGACAGTAGCTCTGCGGAGCATCCAGAGGGTGTCCTATCCTGAAGGCCCAGCCGACCGGGTGGATCAACGGGGAGTCCTCGTGACACCAAAACCCGTTGTCTTCAGGTGAACTGTCGTAGTACTTCACATGCAGTCTCTTGCCGATTATTTCTGATATTGATGCTACCTGGATATAACAAATTAATGTTAGCAATTTAGGACTGCGTTTTTACATTCAGCCATAGCCGGTCTCCATGCCATCGTCAACGGAAATGAGTGTTTACATTGCCGCTTCATATGTATTTTTGACCGACGAAACGGAGGAGGTAATTCGACGCGTATAACCCAATCCTGACTGAAGCTCACACAACTGCTGCTTGAGGATTGAAATGAAATGAAATGAAATGAAATCATTTATTGTCAAAATAGTCACACTGACAACAAATCCTACTAATATTATAAACGCGAAAGTTTGTGAGGATGGATGGATGGATGGATGGATGGATGGATGGATGGATGGATCGATGAATGTATGGATGTTTGTTACTCTTTCACGCAAAAACTACTGAACGGATTGAGATGAAACTTTGCAATAATATAGCTTATATATCAGAATAACACATAGGCTATAAATTATAATGATATATTGCGTATGGGGGCGAAGCCGCGGGTAAAAACTAGTAATTAAATATTAGCGTCAATGTTCCTATTTACGGTTTTTTGGCCTCTAACACACATAAGCGAGCCGGCACAGTAATTTCGGCAGAATTTGTGAAACGACAAAGCCGACCCGAAACAGCTACTACATTACTTTCGGCACCACACTTGTGCCGATCAGCACCTATCGGACAGTACCTTGGGGTCCGATCGGCACAATTCGGCTTTCGTTCGGAGTTCACAAGTCTCTCCGCAGCTCGAAATGCCAAAGAGTATAATATTTTGCGGAAATTTATAAAAATTAAAATGAATACAGTTCCCGTGAAAAAGAATCATCATTCCACCGAATTACTAATTACTATAATGTGTGTATGATAATAAAGGATAACCATCATGTTACTAACCATAAGACGTCTACTGCTGGACATAGGCCACCCCAAGAAGGAATAATAATGACCTTAATTTACTCGATAAATGGATACAGTACAAATTGAATATAAAAAGATAAAAGACAAAGTACCTTAACTTGTGATATCCTATTTTTGTCAACAACTTCCATGATATTGCCGACCGAGAAGCGCGATACGAGACTGTCGTTCAGCTTTGTATAAAAATTGGCTGGCAACGTCCTCGCGCCTGTTAGCTGCTTAACTAGAAATCTGAAATCATAATTGGTCCAGCTGTTTGAGAGCTAGGCTGAATCAAACATAATAGCGTGTGTGAACACGAGGCAAGACGTTATGCGGTAGAAAAGTAGTAGTAGCAAATTGATATCGTATGTCAACGGCGGAAGGAGTGAGAATTTCCTCAGCTTGTGGCTAACTTTACAAACGCCATTAAGTTTGATTCGACTTAACTATCTAATTAGCTGTAGACAGGTACGACCACATGTTTTAAATTACACACCACTCTTATTCACATTTGGTTTGGGGGCTATATCCCAGTGATGTTCCTGATACGTCTTTTGTCGTATTGTACTGTTTTTTTTCTGGTCCTTTAGGAAGCCAAAAGACTTACTGCTGGGTTTATAAAGACATTATTTCATACAATTTTTTAATGAAAATTACGCGTATTTAACTATACGGCCTTTTTATCAAATCTTCGTCTATACTCTCACTTAAATTGGGCTTTTTTATTGAAAATTACGTGTATACAATACGGCCTTTTTATCAAATCTTCGTCTATATTTTCACTGAATTTGGGCTTTTTTTAATGAATATTACGTGTATACAATACGGCCTTTTTATCAAATCTTTGTCTATATTTTCACTAAATTTGGGCTTTTTTAATGAAAATTACGTGTATACAATACGGCCTTTTTATCAAATCTTCGTCTATATTTTCACTGAATTTTGGCTTTTTTAATGAAAATTACGTGTATACAATACGGCCTTTATATCAAATCTTCGTCTATATATTTTCTCTAAAATTCGGCTTTTTTGAGGTTGACTTACGGCCACTCCAAAATCTACTTGAAACAACACTGGTGATAGGTACTGTACTGACATAATGGGCGTTTAATTAGCTATGCCAGCGGTCCAGAGCCGCGCTGCGTTATTTTGAGGTGCTGGGCTGTCTCTGGTAGACGCTGGAGGGGGAAATGCACAACACATTTGGGACGTCAGTGCAGGACTTATCGCACCTACATCGAACAAGATATGGGGCGTTTGCCCAGCAGTGGGATCTATCTAACTAAATACATTATAAAATACGAACTTACTTCTTCCAATCAGTATATTTGTCCTCAATGGTGCGCGGCGGTATGAGTGGCTTCCCGCGTGTCGCACACCACCCCACTGGGTGAACTTCGGAACAACACAAATTGACCCAGAAGTCTTTGGAGTCATCGCTCCCGAACCCTTCGTATCGTAACAAACCCATGTACCCTTTCACCTGTGGACAATATGCCAAAAATCATATTTCGACCAAAAACTTCTCTAAATAAATTAAATATTTAAAAAAAATTGAATATGTTAACTTGGCATTTATTTGCTTGATCTTAAGTTAATAGGGACCAACATTTTGTTTCCCAGGTGGAGACTATGATGCAGTGATGTTCCTGATACGGCAACTGCCGTATTATACGGCTTTCAGGATCCGAAAAACGGCAAATACGGCTCGGCTACCCCTATCTGCCGTATAAAATACGGCAATTTTATTAATTTTCTCCATACATTTTCACTAAAATACGGCTTTTTTGAGGTTGGCATATGACACTCTAAAATTTAGATCAACACTGCTATGATAAAAAATAATATCATTTAGTTACTATCTATATAAGTATGTATTTAAAAATACGTATATATAGTATATCAGTCTCTGGCATATCACAAGCTTTGCTTAGTTTGGGGTCAGAGGCTGTGTGTAAGATGTCCCAAGATATTTATTATTATTACTATTGACATTTGACATTTTGGTAGATTATATTTGTATGAAAATTAATTATTATGTAATGTGTGATATTACAGTTCGTGGTGGTCTAGAGGTAGTGACACCCGCCTTACAATCGTGAGATCGTGAGTTCAAATCCCCGGTCTCATACCAATGAGTTCTTTGGAATTTATGTACGGAATTTCACACCACTGGCTTTTCGGTGAAAGAAAACATCGTGAGGCAACCTGCATACATCCGTAGAAGAAATTCGATGGCGTATGTGAATCCACCAATCCGCACTGGGCCAGCGTGGTGGATATGGCCCAATCACCCCTCGTGGGTAGGCCTACGTCCTGCAGTGGACTATTTAAAGGCTGGTACAGTACAGTACATTACAGTTCAACAAATCGAAAAGTAAATGGTGATCATTATCTACTAAGTGTGAGTAATATAGGCCGAATCATTTCCAATCTAAGTATACACAGCTTTATGTGAGCTTCAATCAGGATTGGACATTGCGTTATTTAGGATTCGTGATTTTATATGATTTGGTCTGTATTACCTGTTTTATATTTTGATTGAAATCGAACTGTCCAGAAACTTTTAAATCTCACTAATTATACTGAGCGCCACTCTGCCGCCGAAATATGGGTACGCGCGGTAGCCAGAGAGACGAAACGCCGGGGCGCACCCAACCAGCGCGCTCCCTACGCCCGAGCTCACTACTTCGCCATTTGTATAGGCATTGTGCACACATGCGCAATAATTAGCGAATCACGGCGAAGTGTCATCTGCTGCTAACTTCTCATCCGTTGATTTGTGTGGCGCTTAGTATAGCTGTAGACAAGTACTCACCTTCAAAACTGTAGCTACCCAAAAGTAATCGCTTATTTTATTTTCACAATTTTCACAGTCAGTGTTTCGGACCTCCACCTTCATTCCTTCAAAGGTCGTGTCCCACATTTCATGCAGTGGCGCATGTTTGAACAAGCTCACTGGAGCAGCCAGGAAGTCACAGCCAAATAGCTCGTCGTTCCATTCGTAGCTGTTTGCAATGTTGGAAGACTGTTTTATAGGGCCTGCCTGTGGATAAAGAAATAAAAAAAAAATGATTGTCTGTGAAGTCGGTTTACGGACGATAGTTTAACGCGACAATAAGCCCGATTGCAGAGGCGCCATCGTAATTATAATAGCCAAATAGCATAGTTCTGTTTCTTTTTCACTTTAGGCATTCGATAGAGAGAACGATTTTTACGTTGCTGTTTAATTTACGCTGGCGCCTCTATAATCGGGCTTAATGTCATAACAAAACATGGATGAAATGATTGCACCAAACTCTCAACCCGATCGTGTCTTTCACTCGCTCGTTTAGAGAGTGTAGAGCGACAACGAGTCAACCTTTTTCGTGCGTGCAGTCATCGATTTACTAGACATTAAGCCCGATTACAGAGGCGCCAGCGTAACTATATTAGCTAAATAGCATAGTTCTGTTTCTTTTTCACTTTAGGCATTCGATAGAGAGAGCGCTATTTACGTTGCTAATTAATTTACGCTGGCGCCTCTGTAATCGGGTTTATTGTCACGTCATAATGTATAAGATTTGTTTAGCTAACTCGGCAAACAATTTTTTGCCATCTAGAATCTGGAGAGGGCCACCCTTATCACCTCATCTTCATCATCATCGTCAGCCTGTAATCGCCCACTGGTGAGCATAGGTCTCTCTTCTTGTACGCTACTCATCCCGGTCCTGTGCTAATCTTGTCCATGTGGGACCCTTATCTATACTGCTTATTCTTAGATCTAACCAAATTAATTACTAAAATTTAGTCAAGCTGTTTTGGAGTGTAATTGCAAACACTGTGACACAATATTTTTATATTTTTATTAAGGTATTGAAGTACTGCACTGGGATTTTTGGTTAGCAAGATTTACTATTTATTTACATACTAGCGGGCCCGGCGAACTTCGTTTCGCTTTCCGTAAGAACCTTGTACAGAGTATTAGAAAACTACAAAAAAAAAATAAGCCAAATCGGTCAAGCCGTTTTCATGTTATGTCGTGACAACGGAAAACGGGTTTCATTTTTATATACGAGTATATAGATAGGCAAGCAGCATAAATGCTGGTGAGCATAATTATATCATCAAGCAGTGTCAATTAGTACTTATTTATCTATTGCGGAATTTTTTTCCTTCTTGACTGCCTTTGACTGCCTCGGTGGCTCAGTGGTTAGTGACCCTAACTTCTGGATCAAAGAGGCGTGGGTTCGATCCCCACTCAGGGCAAATATTTATGTGATGAACAAAAGTGTTTGCTCTGTGTCTGGGTGTTATTTAGTTACTATCTATATAAGTATGTATTTAAAAATAAGTATATGTAGTATATCAGTCTCTGGCAGCCATAGCACAAGCTTTGCTTAGTTTGGGGTCAGAGGCTGTGTGTAAGATTTTTATTTATTTATTTTATTTATTTGTTTATAGGCGAGCAATGTATACTGATGTGCCTATATCAAGCAGAATCAAATTAGTATTTATCTGTTAAAGAATTTTTTTCCTTCTTTATCCAAAGGTCCAGTCTATTCTTAAATGTGTTTATAGTTCTTGCTGAGATTACATTCTCAGGCAACCTATTCCAGTTGTAGACAACTCTATTGCATAGGATGTGGTGTGCAGTGTTGGTTTGTGATGGTGTAGGCTGCAAGATAAATTTATGGCGTCTGCTATCCCGCATATTTTCGTTTAAGTTGTACATTTCGTGAATATGCGGAAGATTATAAAAGCCATTGAGAATCTTGAAGGTCTCAATTAGGTCTCCACGCATTCGTCGTTCTTCGAGGGTCGTGAGACGAAGAGCTTTTAGCCTATCTTCATAGGTTTTGCGGCGCATAGCATATGGAATCCTGGTGGCTTTTCTTTGTGCACTTTCAAGCAAATCAATATCCTTCTTAAAGTAAGGACTCCACACCTGGAACCCATACTCTAGCAGAGGCCTTATATAGGTTTTGTAAATCTTAATAAAAACATCCATTGTTACTGTCTGAAAGGACTTACGTATGATATAAATAAATGAGTTAGCCCGTTTGACTATCATAGATATATGCTCTTCCCATTTTAAATCTTCAGTAATGATGACTCCCAAATCCCTCTGTTGGCCTACCGATGCTAAAGCAACTCCATCAAGTGTGTATATCGCTCTAGGGTTGGTTCTACCAAGATGTAACACACTACATTTGGTAGTATTCAACTTTATAATCCAGTCCCTGATCCAGTTCTGAATGTGGTCTAGATCTTTTTGAAGTTCTCCAGACTTTATCAATGCATTAGCAAAAAACTTCCCATCATCTGCGAAAAAAGCTAACTGACATTCTATGAGCTCTATCAGATCCGTTATGAAGATTCCAAACAGCTGAGGAGCGGACACAGAACCCTGGGGGACACCACTGGAAACCATTTTCCGTTCCGATAGTGAGTTTCCCACTCGAACCTGAAATGTTCTACCCGATAAGAAGCTCCGGTACCACTGAAGCAACTTACCACGCAACCCATGATGTTCTAGCTTAAACAACAAGCGCTGATGAGGTACTTTGTCAAATGCACGTTCAAAATCGAGGTATGCTATATCAACAGGTTCTTTCTTGTCAACTTGTACACTCCAGACATGAACACATGTCAATAAGTTAGTGACAGTTGACCTTTTTTCAATAAAACCATGTTGCTTTGCTGAGATCACACAATTTCTATTTAAAAATTGTGCTACTCTCTCACTTATGATCCTTTCCATAATCTTCACCACAATGCTAGTGAGACTAATGGGACGGAAGTTTTCCGGTTTAGTTTTGTCACCTTTCTTAAAAATTGGAGTCACTATCGCATGCTTCCAGTCTTGAGGCAAGTATCCAGCTTCAAAGGAAGTGTTCATTAATTCTGCTAAGACTGGAGCAATAGTATTGACACAATTTTTAAGTATGCAGACTGGAAGTTGATCTGGCCCGGGGGACGACTGGATATTAAAGTTCGCAATTACTTTCTTTACATCACTTTCAGTGAAAGAAATGTCACACAAACCTTCCTCTACACGGGGAGCTGCAATAGTTATAATGTTTTGATTAAGTGCTGGTTGTACTGAATATGCTTTTTCGAACTCAACTGCAAAAACCTCAGCAATATCACATGGTTTAGTTACTAAGTCTCCATTGTGGTTTCTAGTTGCTGGTGGAATACTGACAGTAGAGGTAGTACAGCGTCGCAGGTATGAATAAAAAGCTTTATCACCATAGTCAAGGATCCTGGCCTCATAAGCACTCCTCTGCTTCCTGGACAAGGCAACACACCTATTATTTACCTCACGAAACTTCTTATAATCCTCTTCATCCTTAGATATTCTGTACCTGTCCCATAAGATTTTCTTTTCCGAAATTAACTCAAGAACACTGTCATCAATCCATGGTTTATTCTTTAATGGTTTACATCTTACTTGCCGTAAAGGCGCATGTTCGTTAGTAGTAACATTAATAGCATTCAAGATACCATCCCATAATTGTTCAGGATCATCAGTCTCGCTTACCGCTTGTAAGGTCTTAAACAAATCAGAATTGTAACTGTCATAATTTATGCACTGGTAGTTCCGCCTGAATTTGGGTGATGTCCTTTCCTTTTGCATTAGACACTGAATAGTAAATTCTAAGACACAATGGTCACTTTTTCCTATGGGTGTTTTATGAACTACTTCCGTAATTAGTGTTTCATCATTGACCATAATAAGATCCAATAAGGAAGGTGCCTGGTTTAATTGGTAACGTGTAGGAGTGTTTACAAGCTGATGCAAATTGCTGTTAAGATACATATTTTCTGGTTTCACATTCGCATCTCCAGACTGCTGCTGATCAGTGGTAACTGGCCACTTTAAATTAGTGTAGTTGAAGTCACCGGCTATCACTATAGTGTTGTTTTCAGATGCTGTTAAGAGATTTTCCATCAGTTTAGTATCACGTGATCTCCATGCCGTCTCTTCCTTGTCGTCAGGTCGATATACCCCCACTACCAAGAAATGATGCCTACCAAACTGAATGTCCAGATAGAGCGCTTCCACATCCTCACACATATATCTCTGATTACGTTTAGCTATGATCGGCACACCATCCAAGTGATTCCTGACATATATTGCTACTCCTCCAGCTCTAGTTTTCCCCTCAGATTTCTTCTTTTTGTGACTTCGGTCTAATCTAAACAGCGAGTAGCCAGGAATATTGTATGTGCTATTACGGTCACTACTGTTCAACCAAGTTTCCGTGATTACTACTATAGAGGGATTCCGATTGACACATTGCAGGAAAGGTCGAATTTAGATCGTATAGAGAAAAGATTTGTGTACATGAAAGTAAGGCGAAAAAGGTAAGATGTTCCAAAAAAAAAAAATTATTTTATTTTTTTCCTATAGTCCAAATATTAACTGACGTCTATGAAATGATAAGTTAGCTTATGATAAAAAATATATTCAATTCATAGTTTGATGATCAATCAATCATACCTGCAGATCATCATAAGTGGCTTGCCACTGCTCTAGTTGAGGCAGCGGCTCCAGTGGGATCAAGCCCTCCATGTGCTCGGCGCCTTCCATCAGTTTATATCTCCAACTACAATGTCTCTTCCTCGAGTGACTAGCGTGGCATCGTAGGGAACAGAACTTGTTGTTGCGGGGGTAGAACTGCCCTCGACGACCGATGCGACCACACAACTCACATATTGCTGAAACAATGCAATACAACACTTTATTGACACCAACAAATAGGAACAACAGAAGAAGTGACGACAGGTGGAGTAGGGCAGTGACAAAGTAGTGACTGAGGCGAAGCAAGCAGAGTGTTGTTCGTCTGGCTGCAAGACGGGGGTCGACGATATAATAAAAATCGCGGACCGAACCTAGGCATAATTAGCACAGGACCAAGAGAAATGACACCATAAGAGAGAGCCCTATACACAGCAGTGGGATAGAGAAGGCTGCGGATAATAATGATGATGAACATAAGAAACAAAGTCACAAAAGACGCTCTAATCTCTTAAACCCCTGATCGACATACAAAATGAAACTAGGGTTTTAAAGTTTTCTATATACTGTGATGATATGACGGTATAACCACAAAAAACTTTAAAAAACTTTAAAACCAGGGTTTTAATTTGTACGTCTACAGAAAAGAGATTTCTTCAAAACAACCTCCTTTGGATGCAAGGAGACGTATTACATACATACATTGTATAATGAGGATAGTGGTGTCAATGTAAATAAATAAAAAATACAGTTACTACAAATTTTAATGATGCATAGAATTTAATCAATTGAAATCTTGGTCTTGAATAAATTAATAATGATATTTATAAAATTAATAATAATAATTTTAAAAAGTTTTTTTTAATAAATCTGTTGTTGAACAACAACAGCGACAACAACAACAGAGCGAAAATACACAAAAGATTTATTAAAATCAAAAATTTTAAGATGAACTTCTGCAAAATAACACCTGTTGGTTTCGGTTATGTTTCAATCAATTGAATCAGAAATTAAGCGATCCCAAGAAGAACCAAGGTTCCTGACACAGCCCATCAGATTGGCAAGTGGCTAATGGCAGTGGGCATGGCACATAGCACAGAGGTCTGATGACTCCTAAAATTTCTCCAGTGGAGATCATGAGACCGGCAAGCACAGGGTAGAATGTTCACCCCTACAATACAATATGAATGGATGACCTTATTAAGAGTACAGAAATGTGCTGGATCCAAACGGCTATCAACTGGTTTTATTGGAGAACTACAGGGGAGGCCTACGTCCAGCAGAGGACTTCTTATGGCTGATGGATGGATGGGATACATATAAATGAACTTTCGATTCACATGTTTCTGCTTTGTAGTACAAATTCCTTAAAGCACTTAAATGCCATTATCTACTTAGCGAGAAACAAAACATTATTGTGGACAATTATAATTTGTTTTTTACAAAGTAAATATGGCATCTCTGCAATGGGCTTATAATCTACAAAACTGTCCAGCGTTGCACTTTTATGCATTGATTTGGTGCTGTGTAGGTTTAAGATTTAAATTAATGAGTACAATTTTATTGATATGGCTACTTTACAGTATAACTATTGGACTTTATACAGCTAACTAGCTAAGCTCTACAAACAAATATATTACAGATAATTGTGCTCATTGAATTATGTAATTTTTTTTTATCAATACCACTCAATCTATCATAACAACTGTTTCTTCAAGTTTTGATCTTTTCAATCATTGGCTGGCAAACAATGGCAAAGGGTAACAACGGGACCCTATTACTGAGACTTCACTGTCTGTCTGTCACCAGGCTGTGTCTCATGAATAGTGATATTCAGAGAGTTGAAATTAGTTGAGTTAAAAACGGGCAATTTCTAAACCTAATGATACTGAAGGGTAAGTGAGTAGTATTATCACTAATTAATCATAAAATAAATATTAATGATTCATTAAAACGGGGAGAACCTGCTAGTAAGTTAGCTAAGATAATCAAACAAACCGTTTTTTTATTTATTGGATTATCCGTTTTTTTACTATCAGAATGTTCAACGACACAAATTAATTCGGTTAATTAATTCGAGGCTCTACTGTATTAAGATTTAAACGAACTTGGCGAAACATCGTGCGAAAAGTTGCCGGCAGGTTATCGATCTACGAATATGAAGTGCGACACAAGAATAATAAGTAAGGATTAGGAATTCTCAATCAAGGATTATTTTATTCGGTGTAATGGTTATAGTCTGCTCAAGTCTAGTCACAAATAGAAGCAGTAAAGAAATATGTAACAATGTTATGTATGAAAGATGCACTCACCGAAACTGTCTTTAGCCAATGGAACTATCGTTAAATCGTCTACGATATGAGTTTCGTTAGTTAAATGGGAGACGTCATGAGCATTTACAACATTTCCAGTATGGTAAAATGCCATATTTCACAGATATTCTTCAAATAACTATTGGACACGACATCCGTAAACAGTTCAATACACATGTCTAGAAGAATTTGAATTCAGCACATCATTTTAAGATTAACAAGCTACAAACAAAATACGTAGAAGTAGCACAATAATGTTATTTCAAGTTAAAATAAAAGCCGGAACAGAAAATAGTATTTCGCTAAGATCTTGATCTCGCTCGACTTGAGGGAGCCAATAATGTCCGACCGAGTAATTCACGACATGATAATGTACAGCATGATATTTTGTGTCCCTAGCCATGGAATATCAGGCTGTGCCACAGAGCTATTACAACAAGAGAGATAGCTCTGTTATCGCTTGAGGCAATTTTCGACCGCAAAAATATATGGACAATCATTATCAATCGTTGTCAACTGTCAAATATATGTATGGGAATTTGACAAGGATTTGACCCTATCGGGACAAAAACACGCCAACTAGCCCCGGAATCGAGATATTTTTCAAGTTTCTTTCTAAGTCGTGCCATATTAAATCAATGCTTCTCGTTCTTTCACTTCTCGATGGACCACATTACCCCTCTGGCAACTCTGTAGGCTGTGCAATATTGGTTTGTGAAAAACAGTACGTACATTATTGGCCCGTAACCACAGGGAGCCAATCACAGAGATACCAGAAGGATAACGTGGTCGATCGAGAAAAGAAAGAAAGAGATGCAATGATCTAATATAGCATGAGTTAGAGACATAATAAGTATCTCCATTCAGTGGCTAGTCGCCGTGTTTTTTTCTCAGTAGTGTCAAATTCCAATACGTATTTGACAGTTTGGACAGCATTGAGCCAGATTTTCTATACATTTTTGTGGTTGAGAATTGCCTCAAGCGACAACAGCACTATCTCTCTAGTTGTAATGTACAACCCAGTGATACACGACATGATAATGTACAGCCTTATATTGTACGGCATGATAATTTGTGTCCCATGCCATTGAATATCAGGCTGTGGAATATTGTGCCGTGCAATACAGGCCGTACATTATTGACCTGTGTCGATAATGTCCGGCACGGTATTGCACAGCCCGATATTGTACGGCCTGATATTTTGTGTCCCTGGACCTTAACCTTAGTTATATTATGGCAAGGTATGAGTTCTCTAAGGTAATTCGACTCTGTTGGTTAAGTTAGGTTTGAACAGTGACAACAATGCGCGAGCTGAGCGTGCGAAGTTAATTTGCCTCGGCAGCGGCCGGCGAAGCGCCAGAGACAACCTGTCCTTATTGCGAGATAAGGATACTCTAAAGGTATGCGCTGGAGCCAGAGAGCTGAGACGTCAGGGCACACCCGCCCGCCATCTCAAACCCGCGTGCTCCCTACACCCGTGCTCAACACTACGCTACGCGGCGTCGGCATTGTGCACACATGTCCAATAATTATATTGGACATGTGTGCACAATGCCAACGATGCCGTGATTCGCTAATGCGAATCACGGCAAAGTTTCATCTGCATCTAACTTCTCATCCGACGACTTGTGTGGCGCTTAGTTTATCTTAGTGGAACTGTCAGAAGTCACAGACAAACCAACCAATAGGAGCAAAAATTCTTTATTTTCTATTTTGCGACACTATAATAGCATGATATTTTGTGTCCTTTTCGTCTGGACACGTTTTATCATGCTGTACATTATTGAGTCGCAAAATACGGGCCGTGCTTTCCTGCCCGTACAATTTGGTGTCATCAAATACGTGCTGTACAATATAATATGGACTCTGTCTACAGACTTAATTTCACAGATATCTGTAAAATACTTAATTTAAAAGTATGTGCCCGTGTCGATAATGTCCGGCACAATATTGCACAGCCCAATATTGTGCCTAATACTTTGTGTCCCTGTACATTTTTTTTCCTGACATGGAGTATCAGGCTGTTTTTCTTCTTTGCCTGTCGTGGAAATTTGGCTTTTCACGTTCGGTGTAGACATATGAAGGTTGAGTTCTCGCGCCCTCGCGGGTGGGTTATATAAAAGCAAGGTAAAAGTTCTCTAAGGTATTTCGACTCTGCTGGTTAGGTAAGGTTTGAACAGTGACAACAATGCGCAAGCCGAACGAGCCATGCGAGCGTGCTGCGGCAGCGGCCGGCGAAACGCCAGAAACAATCTGTCATTATTACGAGTGAAGGATACTATATGGGTATGCGCGGAAGCCAGAGAGACGAGACGTCGGGGCACAACCACCCACCAACCTCATGCCTCCCGCGCGCTCTCTACGACCGTGCTCAACACGACGCCACGCAGGGTCTCCATTGTGCTCACAATAATTAGCGAATCAGGGCAAAATGCAATCTGCGGCTAACTTCTCATCCAGAGACTTGTGTGGCGCTTAGTATATCTCTGTGGAACTGACATAAGTAACAGACAAACTAACTAATAGGAGCAAATATTATTATATTGAATTAGAGGCCAATGCATATCATAATAATATTTGGAAAACAGATTTCAGATAACACAAATTAACAGAATGCGTCCAAATACTGCAATTATGATGAAATATAAATCAAGTGCAAAACTCATTCAATATGGTGTCCCTCAGGGCAGTGTGTTAGGCCCTTTATTATTATTTTAAATTTATATTAATGACTTCTCAAACGCTATTGACCACCAAATGACATTATTTGCTGACAGCATTATTTTACTAATAACAACAAACAAGTCGACATGGAATCTAACATAAAAACTACCTTGTTATCGCTTTTGAATTGTTTAAATAATAATAATTTAAAGATAATAATATATAATCACAGGGGCGGCTTTGTGACGAGCCATCGTTGATAATTGGCGACACCGTGAACTCTGATTCCCTGGGGCTAAATGAAACCCCTGACTCCTCTCTTGCTTTAACCGGCCGGCCTGGAGTGAAAACCGCAAGAGCTAAGAACCTAAGCACCAGGGTGGAAGTGTTAGAGTATAACGCCACGAGTAGCGTCTAGTGAAAGCACAGCACACCTCTCGACACCCTAAGCCGTCCACACCAATGTTGCTGCTCTGGCGCCAAATTACGGTAGCCTTTATGGGAGGCCCATTTAGTGGATGGCAAGTCACCACCCGCCTAAATTTATTGAAATGAGGCATTACTTGACGGGCGCCGCACCTCATTCCATAGACCAGCTTATAATCCCGTAATAATTCATTAAAATAGCCCAAGAAGTACCTATTCCCCGTCTTTATAATAGTTTCCCTCTTCCTATCACCCAAAAACTGTATTTTTTTACTCAATGATTGTAAAAGGGCCTCTTGGTGTTGGTTTCGGCCCCAACAATGCCCTTTAAAGATCCGGGGCAACCCGTGAGTTGTAAAACATATAAATATTGATTTTGACAAAACTCATTTAATGGACTTTAGAATAAAACAAAATAATTTGCCGAGATTGGACATCAATTATGATGGTCACAAGGTTATTGACGTGGAACATACAGGATTACTATGCATGATATTTCGTATACTTTTCTTGCGGACACGTTTTATCATGCTGTACATTATAGGGTCGCAGAATACGGGCTGTACATTATTTGCACGAGGTAATAATGTCCGGCCAGTATTCTACAGCCTGATAATATGTGGTATGGGACATGAAATACAGGCCGTGCTTTCCTGCCCGTACAATTTGGTCACAGAAAAGAATTTTGGTGTTATCAAATACGTGCCGTACACAGAGATACAGAGTTGTAATATAGCTCTGTGTGCCGTACAATATTAAAGTATAAATAGACGTTCGCATATGGTACGCTCCGCACCGACGGACGGTGCGGTGCGCTCAGGGAAGTTTTATCTCCGGACTAGTAACGCTCTACCATTCGCACTCACTACATTCTGTCAGCTTTACGTGAGGCGCGGGGGAGGAGGTGTTCACTGAAATTTCGACCTTAAACATATCTAGGTAAAGTCGAAACGTTAACGGGTGACGGGTTTATGGAGCGGAGCGAGCGAGAACAATGCACCCAGATGCTGATAATCCATTTTCGCCTTAATTGCTTGAACGCTTAAGTCTAAAATTGTGTAATAAAATGTCCGGTGTCTCTTTTACGTGTAGGCACAATTTTTCTTATACCGTGGCAGAGGGGTACGCGTACTGAATTCTTCTCCAGTAGCTAAATTCTCTAAGGGTGCGCTCGACACTCCACACCACCGCACCGCACAAGAACGGTCCAGGCAGGCTGCAGCCAGTGCTTTCCGTGCTACCAGACAGTGAGCACGTCGATCGACATGCCCGCGATTTTATCCAAACAAGATAAAATTAAATTAAAGTTACCATAATAGTGCCATAGCCAATATACATTTTCAAATTTTACTATTTTTCACTAAAAAAATTTGTTAACATAGTATTTACATTTATATAAGTATATATAGGTACTAAGCGCCTATGGATGGGAAGTTATGCGCAGAACGCTGCGCAAAAGCTGAAATATAGGTATGCGCGGGAGCCAGAGAGACGAGACGCCGGGGCACACCCGCCCGCCAACCTCATGCCTCTCACGCGCTCCATACGCCTGTGCTCAGCACTTCGCCACGCGGCGTCGGCATTGTACATACATGCGCAATAATTAGCGAATCACGGCAAAGACAGCAATAGTCTAGCTTTAATAGTTACGGAGGTATTCCACTTTTAAGTTTGACAGCTGTCATCCGAAATGTAGATCTCGTTGAGTTCTATCACTTTTGTAAAGACAACAATAGCCTAGCTTCGATAGTTACGGAGATATTCCATTTTTAAGTTTGATAGCTGTCATCCAAAATGTAGATCTTGTTGAGCTCTATCCATAGTGAAGTATATAACTAGACAAGGCGCTAATAATAATTATAAAAGTAAGAGAAGGCGAGATGTACAAGTATAAAGAGTGAACAGGACGAAAATAATATCTTTTGTCTCTATTTGCGTATACGTTTTTATTTGTCTGACTACTACGCACGGCCTAGACGTAGAGGTCAGACAAAAAAACTACTGTTGAATTTTTGATGAGATACTTAAGTAAATCAACGTATTTATGAACTATTATCCATTTTCTATCACTTCTAGTAGTATTATGCAGGTTTTTACTATTATCTAGAGTCTGAATATGATAAAAACATAAACATCTTTTGTCTCACACCCTATACGCTAGTAGCTTCTCTAGTACATACTTGCTCCAAGGCTCTATCACTTTTGTGAAAACAGCAGTAGTCTCATTTCGATAGTTACGGAGATAGTCCACTTTTTACTTTTACAGCTGTCATTTAAAGTAGAGTCTGGCTAACGAAAGTTGATACTGACAAAGCGCGGCAAATTAAAAAAATATCAGTATGGCAGCCCTAAACTGAGAGGGAAACACTTTCTCTCACTCACACGATGTAGCATTGTTACCATACTACGATTTTGATTCTTCCAAATCTTATGAGGAAGCGCAGAAAAAACAGGTTTTTTCATGCTTTTACTTGTCGTTTAGGAGTTTTATATTCATTACGTTAATTATTTTCTGTTTTTTGACGTTATTATTATGCCAAACTGAGGCTTTCGTTGCTCTCCAAATGTTCCAAATGATTTCATCGCGTACCTATCTACTTCATTACGATGAAGACTACGAGTATAATAATATAATGAATCATTTTGTTCAGTTTATTACATGACGTAGGTTTGATAAATGTTTTTAATACAAGGTAAAATACCCCAATTTAAAGGTAAATCCGCGATGGTAGTAGCACCGTGTGTCGTTATTTAAAAAGTTTGCGAAAAATTCCAGTATCAACTTTCGTTAGCCAGACTCTATAGATCTCATTAAGCTCTATCAGTTTTGTGAACACAGCAATGGTCTGGGTTTGATAGTTACAATTAGAAATTCTAAATTATAGCAAATCAATAACACGAATAAGAACTAACCAAATTATCGTTTTTTTTTTATATTACAAGAACATTACTATTGTTGACCGACTCAATAATCTCAATATGGCACGCGCGTGACGTCACGAAAAGTATTGTCCATGGATTTATCATATAAACACCATGGATTTATTACTATTGTTGACCGACTCAATATGGCACGCGCGTGACGTCACGAAAAGTATTGTCCATGGATTTATCATATAAACACCATGGATTTATCGTATACAAAGTCCTTGATAAACACAGAGACTTGATTATTATTTCGGTTTTTAAACTCTTTCATGTCAAAGTATCTAAATGTCATTTCACCATTTCCATTTATTTATTACTAAATATTCAAGCATTTACAGTACTTAATACCAAAACATGCCTGAATCATTAGGTTTACATTTCTTAAATCTACGTACATTTCTTAAATCTTAGTGCAACTAAAATGATGTAAACAACATTGAATTAAAGTATTAGTACAAATAAAAAACAAATCAACATCCGGCTCGTGAGCAACTAGGTCATTTAGCAAAGCGAGTGCGTGGTGTGTAGGTGCGTAGCGCGAGGTATCGGTACGGGCAGCTCGCAGCGGCGCCAGCAGCGGTAGGGGCCGCCGAGCGGGCCGACGCGGGCGCGCGCGCGCCTCCCCGTCGTGGACAAGCAGACCACACTGCGATAACGCGCTGGAGTTATCGATCCTATTATTTAAAAGTTGGTAATAGTGGATGATGAGAGCACACTTTCGACGTAGCTCGAGTGTGTTCATCCCCACCATCCCCGAAACAAACAAAGATGGATAATACCAGGTGGGGTAGTACCCATACTCTCTTCTATATAGGTACCGAGCGAACTTCCTTTGCACACGTTCTATTAACAAGATGTATTTATCTTCATGCGGGTCCCAAATAAGCGAGTTGAACTCTAACTTACTGCGAACTAGGGCATAAAAGAGAATTAATAAGGTTTGCGTATTTTGAAACCTAGCAGATTGCCGCATAATAAATCCCAGCGATTTGTATGCTCGCTTGCACATCTCCGTGATGTGCGTATTAAAGGTGAGCTTCGAGTCGAGAATAAGGCCCAAGTCCCGAATCTCCGTGACGCGTTCGAGTGCTACCCCGGACATATTATAAGTGTACCGGTGCGGGGCATGAGATCTTGTGTAAGTTATTATTTTGCATTTTGACACATTAAATTCTAACCTATTCTGCTCACTCCAATTCACAACACTATTAATATCGCGTTGCAGCGCCTCACAATCGCTGAGCTCATCCACACCCAAGAATAACTTCACGTCGTCCGCGAACATAAGGCATCTAGCCGTACTGACAACCTTCGGAAGATCATTTATCATGATCGAGAACTGGGTAGGACCCAGCGTACTTCCTTGGCTTACTCCTGAAAGAGTAATGTACATTTCAGATCTATAGCCAAGGTAGGAAACAAACTGAGTTCGGTTGGAAAAAGAGTTGCTAAAAAATTTTACCAATCGGGGACAAAATCCGACTTTAATGAACTTCTTCAGAAGGATGTCATTATCCACGCGATCAAATGCTTTTTTTAGATCAAAGTATGCCGCATCTACTTGCTTGTTTTTATTGTGATTCCTACTTCATTGTTGTGCACAAATTGCACACGATTTGACACATTTTTTTAAGTATTCGCCCGTTTTTGGGCAGGCTAAAGCCTATACCACCTCGTCTTACTTATTCTTTGATTTACATTATCTTTTCTTTGACTCTTTTTCTTCATTATAGCAGTGGAGACTTTACTATACCTTGTAAAATATAGCTTGATATGCGAGACATAGACATTGACATACGTTTAATGACTCACGCACATCAAGTACCATATTTTTTATAGTCAAAATGTTCGGTACACAATTTTGTACTTCATGGTCGAGATGCACGTGACACGAGCACCGCAGCTGTAGCTAACTTCACATCGTAAACAAGTATACAAGTCGGCGATGTGAAGTTAGTTAATGACGAGGCGAGACGAGGCGACACAAGCGCAATATCCACACACTCGTGCTCGCGTCCCCTCGTGTCGCCTCGAGAAGGGTGTAGACGCACCATTAAAATGTTGTGTCCACACACTCCAGGAGGCGGCGAGGCGAGGCCCTCCACGATATCCACGCTAAAAATGACGAGGCGAGATGAGGCGACACGAGCGCACTATCCACACATTCGTGCTTGCGTCCCCTCGTGCCGCCTCGCGGAGTGTGTGGAGGCACCATAATAATACCATAGTATTAAAATCTTAGAGTATACATAACTACTTTAGTTATGTATACTCTAAAGGTGGGCACACACGGTCAGTTAAACTGATCAGTTCTTCACGTCACTCCAACTGGGTGCTCATTCAGTTAATGAAAAGGTGGGAATTGGTGGTTCCATATTTGAAGACAGTGGTGCCATGATGTTTCTTCGATAACTTGTGTTATTTTAATTTTACATGAGAAATTATCGGAACCAAAGTTGTTTGAAATTTGATTTTCCACAACTTTGATTCCTATCAACTATTTCTAGGATCGATATTTTTTAATAAGCCGGTGATGCCATGATGTTTCTTCGATAACTTGTGTTATTTCAATTTTTCATGAGAAGTTATCGGAACCCAAGTTGTTTGAAATTTGATTTCCTATAACTTTGATTCCCATCAACTTTTTCCAGGATCAATATATTGTGGTTCCATTTTGTTTCTTCCATAACTTGTTATTTCAATTTTTCATGAGAAATTATCGAAGTCAAAGTTGCTTGAAATTTGATTTCCTACAACTTTGATTCTCATCAACTTTTTCTAGGATCGATATTTTTTTAATAAGTTAGTGGTTCTATTTTGTTTCTTCCATAACTTATTTCAATTTTTCATGAGAAATTATCGAAGCCAAAGTTGCTTGAAATTTGATTTCCTACAACTTTGATTCTCATCACCTTTTTCTAGGATCGATATTTTTATAATAAGCCAGTGGTGCCATGATGTTTCTTCGATAACTTATTATTTCAATTTTGCATGAGAAATTATCGAAGCCGAAGTTGCTTGAAATTTGATTTCCTACAACTTTGATTCCCATCAACTTTTTCCAGGATCGATATTTTTTTTAAAAGTTAGTGGTTCCATTTTGTTTCTTTCATACTTGTGTTATTTCAATATTTAATGAGAAATTATCGGGACCAAAGTTGTTTAAAATTTGATTTTCTACAACTTTGATTCATATCAACTTTTTCTAGCATCGATATTTTTTTTAATAAGACTGGTGCCGTTTTGTTTCTTCTATAACTTGTGTTATTTCAATATTTCATGATAAATTATCGGAACCAAAAATGTTATAAATTTGATTTCCTACAACTTTGATTCCTATCAACTTTTTATAGGATCAATATTTTTTTTAATAAGGCAGTGGTGCCATTTTGCTTCTTCCATAACTTGTGTTATTTCAATTTTTCATGAGAAATTTTGGAAACCAGAAATGTTCGAAATTTGATTTTCTACAACTTTGATTCCCATCAATTTTTTCTAGGATCGATATTTTTTACGATAAGACGATGGTGCCATATTGTTTACAATGGCACCACTGTCATATTCGAAAAATATCGATCCTACAAAAGTTGATGTGAATTAAAGTTGTAGTAAATCAAATTCCAAACAACTTTGGTTAAGATATTTTTTTATAAAAAATTGAAATTACGTGAGTTACTGAGGATTCAGTTAATCATCGAAGTGGTACAAACATGCAAACTATCGGAGTACTTATCGGCAATAGTTGACTACATTAGGACCCCGCTGCAATTATTTGATGAACTGATGCGATCATTTCATCATGTGTGCCCAGCTTCTGGTAGTGGTTTATACATGGAGCCACCAATTCCCACCTTTTAATTTACTGAATGAGCCCCAATTGGAGTGACGCGAAAAACTGATCAGTTGAACTGACCGTGTATGTCCACCTTAAGATTAAAATGTAGTACGTAATTAAATATTGCTTATGGTCGGTGAATTACAACTTAAAATCTCTATTTTATTTTCTTCAAAATATTATCAGTGCAACCAGATTCAGTCTTTTAGTAATTTTTTGGTATATTTTATTTACTTTTTCCAAAATCAGTAGGTATTTTCGTATTACTTATTTATTTTCGTTTATTGAGGGTACTTCTGGTAAAACTTGGCTCCGCGCTGGATTCGCCCTAGGATTTGCGATTTTAACAAGGAACTTTTGGTGAAAAATAGTGGAAAAACATTTCAATTTAGTATGTTTTTGAGATTATATCTGGGCACACTAATTAATTTAATAACAACTTTGGTTTGGTTTGGATCTCTGTCATTCTCTGTGGTTTGGTCACAGCTGTGAGCGAAACGAAATAATACAGTGAATTTTTTTGGGGAATTAATTTCATTTATTGTATTGATTGTTTGTGTCGACTGTGGTGTCGTCATTGCAAAAAGTGCAGGTAAGTTAACAATTTTTATTTACCGACATTAGCGATTATAAGTTTATCCATGCAAAGCATAGAGCTAGGATCTCCGTGATGCATAGATCAATTGATTTTTACTAGATATTTCCATTCGTTCCTACTTGTTGTGAACTTGGAAAAGTAAGAAAAAGTGCAATTTTGTCGAGTACCTAGTACCTACATTGGTGTAAGTATAATTTAAGATTACAAGAAACCTGTTGACTTTTTAGAAGTTAATATGGTTCACAATAGCTTCTTCCGGATATTCACGATATTTACACCTTGAAAGAAAACATGCGCGACAGCAGACGCCATAAGTTCCTCTTACAGCCTACACCATCATAAACCAACATTGCGCACCACATCCTCTGCAACAGAGTGGTTTACAACTGGAACAGTTTGCCTGAGGATGTAATCACAGCAAGGACTAAAAACACATTTAATAATAGACTGGATATTTGGATAAAGAAGAAAATAAAATCCTTGACAGATTAATACTAATTTGATTCGACTCTGCTTGATATAGGCACATCAGTTTATACTATAAACAAATCAAATAAAGTGATGTTTTGCTAGTGTAAAAATAGTAATAAATTAACTACTACAAAAATTTAGCTATAAATTATTTCATTACCTACATATGTTGTGAAATTGCATCATGTAATTTGTTTGGGTCTAGTTTGGAACAATGGGGTTTGTAAAACATTGTTTGTAGGTATAATTATTTATAACGTCGCGGCGCATAATGTTTAATATGTATAATGTTCAATACTCAAAATGTTTAATTTGTATACGCATAATATTTAATGCAAAGGATGTGCAATGCTCAGAATGTTAAATTCGCAAAATTAACAATTTCAATACTCTGACAGTTCAATTCGCGATATTGACAATTTTAATTCACAGAATACACTATGTTTTTTAAAACGAGAACCCTACTGAAGTGATCGAATATACATTTACAATGTTTAAAACACATTTTCTTTTGTAAAATATCGTTTATTGTTACATTTTTACTCCAAATGAAATAAAGAACTTTGTTTAACACAACAATTATAATAAAGAAATATGTTTAATTATGTACGCAGTTTCATTTATAATTGTATAATATTCTTTTTAAGAAATCCATTTAATGTAATTTTGTTTTCTTGAGAAGAAGTATTTAAGTTAAGTAAGAAGTAAGCTTAAAAGCTTCAAGAGCTCATCATACTTGTTATCACAACCGATATACTTCTTTCTTATGTTTTTTGGCAGGGACTCAAAAAAATAATTCTTTATTCTCGTATCAATAAATCACGATTCTTTCAATAACTTTTGGATCAAGTAAAGAATGTTCGGATTTATTTTTTATTGTAACTTTCATTCTGTAGTGTAATAATTAAATTAAATAATAACTATGTACTTTGCTAGATAAATAACTAGGTATTTTGCATTTAGAATGTGCTTTGAACTTTTTTAGTTTTGAACGTCTTGCATTTTGAACGTTGCGTTTTTATTGTTCTGCGGATTGAACATTTTGCGTTTTGATCACGTATTGTACGTTTTGCGTCTTAAACATTTTGCATATTGAACGTTATTCATTTTAAAAATAAACATTATGCGTCGCGACATGTAGCAAGCCATCCTTTATCTTACAATTTCTAAATAAACTCCAATTACAAAGTAATAGCTTGTACTTTCTAGCTGTTTGTACAATTGTACATTCTTGTATTAACTCCTTCGAGCAAATATCTACAGAGCCACAGTCCCTAAGTGAAAGTAGTAAAAAATGTCCAAGCGCAGTCATACATACCCACTTAGATATTTACAATAAATAATTCACAATGATGTTCGAATCTTTACTTTATGTCACCTAATTAGTTCTTGTAATCAAGCACTTAGGCATCGCGCGGCGTTGTAGTTGGGCTTGCAATCGCCTTACGACTAATTAAAAAGCCTGCCCACTACGTAGTTTGTGCATGGTTTTGGCTCAGATAGATTGTGGCTCTATTGATATTTGCTCGAAGATTTACTCATAGCTATTTTGCAGACTTCACTTACCTAATGCTCTAAGATCTTGATCCATCAGTTAAGTCTAGGCTGAATGGATCTTCTTGGTATCTCTGAAAACGAGGCGAGTGGCTTGCTCAGTAGCAAGCCTTACTATATTATAAATCTTAACGTGTGTCTGTTGGTTTATTGGTTTGTTCCTCTCTCACGCTGCAACAGATCAATGGATTGCCTTGATTTTTGGCATGGACATAGGTTGAATGACGGAACGTGACATAGGTTTCTTTTCTATTTTTTATTTAGCTAATTTTTGAAATTTCCTATGGGATTACTTAAAAATCAAAATGTGACATGGGCGAGGCCTCAGGTAAAAACTAGTGTATTCATATGTCAGCAGTGCAAAAGAGGGGATGTGCGCAGCTTGTAGCTAACTTCGCAGCCGCCAAGAAGATTGATTCAGCTTACACCTCCTGTGTCATGTAAAATTAAGTGTCCTTATGTTGCAATAAAGCTTGTATTTTGATTTCAGATACTTGAATAACTATGGGGAAAGGTAAGTTTATCTAAACATTCTAAAGTACCTATCTTAGAACTTAAGTGTTAATGCAATCTGGTAGAGAAGCCAGTGAGTGAAAATTATAGCCAAAGGTCTCCAAAGTGACCTTAATTGTGTATTTTTTGAGTAGATTTTTGACACATAACCTTACATTTTTCACTTCCTCTTATTTGTGAACAAAAGATTTCTGTAACAGAATTTAAAACATAGTACCTGGCTATCTATCAAGTTCAAATTAGCTCACTATAATTATTGTCATAACTTATATTTCAATGCCATATACTTGAGTCTAAAGCAAACTGATTTTTTATTGCTTAACAGTTATCAATCTCAGAGCAAATAAAAAATCAAGAGAGAATGTTGTGAACAAACAAGTGAAGCCAACCAAAACTACGCCTCGTCGTGTAAAAATTACACACACATCCACATACAACGAAACTACGCCTTGGCTTGCCAGTCGAACTATGGCGGCGCAATATTGACGCACTCACACATGTTTAAAAAACCGGTTTCATTTGACTGTTCAACGACGTTCCCTCTTGATTTTTTTATTTGCTCTGAGGTATCAATAAGTAGAACAGTTATAAACATTCATATTAGTATAGCTAGTTTTACTTAATATACATTGAATATAATCCAATCTTTTTAAAATAGTCCTTTGCACTTGTAATTGCACTGCATCATGTGTTCGCTTATGCCCAATTACTTAATACAATTAGTTTTGTTGGCTGATCCATATCTCTTTGCGCCAAATCAATGGTTTTGCTTTTGTCTGTCCAGATGTTGATTTTTCGTAGACACAACAAATTCAATGAATCTCAATGAAACTTTGTACACAGGTTTTAAATAATAATGGATTTTCTTGTCATCAGTGATTTTTAACTAGGGTATAGGAGGGTATTTCCCTCAAAAAACGGAGGGAATTCTCTATCGTGCTATTTATTAGCCGATATTGATAATATTTGGCACGATTGTTTTCTATCTAAATCCTAACAATATTTGCGAGTAGGAAAGAACTAAATCGATCAAGAGCGAGTGGAGGTATAGGCTTATGAAGATTCAGTTATTGAGATGTGTCGCGAGGTCTACTGTTTGGAAATTTACTAGATTAATAATTTTTTTAGGAAAGAAAAAAGGGGGAGGACAGAAGGGAGGCGAACCATCGGGAGATGTGCCCTCAGTGGCCAGCCTGTCCATTTCTGAACCCGAACCCACAACATCACAACCAGTGGAAGAAGAAGAAGATGGCTTAGGACTCGGAGTAGGGAGTCGTAAAAAAAATAGAAAGCAAAAGCAGGCTGAAGCAAAGGCAGCGGCTACTAAAACACAAGATGCTCCGGAGAAGAAAGAGATGCCGGAAGAGACTAAGCAACCCCAGCTGGAGCCTGCAAAGGCACCGGAACCAAAACCAGACCCAATACCTGAGGCAAAACCAGAAGTGAAAAAGGAAGAGCCAAAGGAAGAGGAATCTGAAGGTATTTTACATTATATCTAAATCATTTTTAGGATAAATAGGGTCAGTAGCAGATATACATACTTGCCGCCATGAGACTATTAAATTACCATGAAAATACAAGATATTTTCAAGCACATTTTATGTATCCAAATGGTGGGTTCTAATTTCTTTAGACCCCGCCGTTCAGATAGCCTCAGAAATTCTCCGATCATACTCTAAATCTCATGGCTGAACGACGCTTACTAAGACTGCAGTCTTCCGATGATGCAAAGTCATACAGGCGGCTCAATAGACAAATTTCGAAATCAGTGCGGTGCGATATTCGCCTAGAGCGGAACAAAGGTTCCAAAGTGTTGGCGAAGCATTTGTCTATTGGGCAAAGCCAGTTGACAAAGCTGAAGAGAGAAGATAGCAGTGTAGCATTGACCAAGGCAGGTATTGGAGGAGATCGAAGGGTTCTACGGACAGTTATACGCCTCGGTAGCAAAGCCTGTAAACATCGTGGCCAATAATTCCCATGTTGTACCCACCCCTATTTCTGTTGGGAGCTTGGTTCTTGAAGTCATTGGCTCGTTGTCTACCTAGGACAAGTAGTCCAGTTAAGTATGTCCGATTTCAAGAAAGAGGCCAATCGCCGAATCCATCTCGGCTGGAAAATTGCGTAGCGTCTTCTCGTCCGACATACCTCAGTGTCTCAAGTCGAAAGTTTTCGACCAGTGTGTGTTGACAGTGATGACTTATGGCACAGAAACGTGGTCTCACTATGGACCTTATTAGTAAGCTCCAAATAGCCCAACGAGCCATGGAGAGGGCTATGCTCGGAGTTTCTCTGCGAGATCGAATCAGAACTGAGGAGATCCCTAGAAGAACCAAAATTACCGACATAGCCCAGCGGATTGGTAGTTTGAAGTGGCAATGGGCAGGGCACATAGCGCGGAGGACTGATGACCGATGAGGTCGAAAAGTTCTCGAGTGGAGACCACGTACCGGCAAGCGCAGCGTAGGACGTCCACCCACAAGGTGGACGGATGTCCTCATTAAAACCGCAGGATCGCGCTGGATGCAAGCCGATACCGGTCTTATTGGAGATCTTTAGGGAAGGCATATGTCCAGCAGTGGACGTCATGTGTCTGAAACGAACGAACGAACGTTTTATGTGATTGCAGAAGGGAAGGGATTAACTAGTTATGTCCTAGATGTTTTTACAATCATGTAATTTGGTGATGATTATTGAAATATAGATAAGAAATGTTTTTCAACTACAATCCTGAGTTAATTTTGGCTACATAGCTGCTTTCCTAAAATCTGTTGCTCTAGTCTAGGCTGATCAGCTTACTCATTATTATTATCATATTGGTCAATCCCCTACTGGGTAGGATCTCGTTCAGTTGTTCACGCTTTCTTTATGCACCCTTTGTGGATCCGCAGTAGTGTTGCCAGGTCTGATTTGTTTTAAACCAGGGCAGAAGATCTAACAAATTGGGATTAAGGGTCGTAGAAGGACAAACAAACATCCGGAAAAGTGCGAGTATGGTTTGCGAGTTTTGTTCGATTATGACTAGCTGTCATCGACTGTAGTGGAAAATTAATTATATTTTAACTAGGTACATTGTTATCATCATTAACCGAACATTACGCATCAATAAAATAACTAAAAATAAACTTAATTTCATTTTAAATTTTCTAGTGCTATGCTAGTGATGTGATGTGATGATGCTGTAATGTGTATGTAACTGTTATGTGATGATTTTGAGCGCATTACTGATGTGATAGGTAATTTATTTCTGTTGTTATTAATGTTTTTTAATGTATGATTTATCAGTACAAATCGGAACGCGTCCCTAGACCCCTGATAATCGGGACGTCCCGCGCCAATCGAGCATCTGGCAACGTTAAAGGCCGAAACACACAAACGGGACGGGCGCGGTGCGGGGCGGGAGTACGGCGTGTCTATTAGTACTTGTTTCAATCGACGACGACACACAGAACGCGTGCGCGGGGCGGGAGCGGCACGGGCGCCGCCTTTAATCTTCAGTTAGATACCTTACACTATTCTTGATTTTCTGGGGAATCCCCTTCATAGTTATTTATGAAGGGGTTTCCCCAGAATGATTTGGCGCAGATATTAGAGTGGGAGAGGCGTGGTCTTATGGTCTGCGCTAACGCCGAGTCAGCGATGACGCGGTAACCCTGTGTTTGAGCCTCTGATTTCAGGTTGGGCCCATAGTAAAAGTTGTTCATAACAATGGTCTGAATCAACTGAACCCTTTCGGATTAGTATACCTATGCGAATTCGACAGCCTCGGTGGCTCAGTGGTTAGTGACCCTGACTATGGGATCAAAGAGGTGTTTCGGTTCCCACCCAGGACAAGTATTTTGTGATGAACATAGGTATTTGCTCTGTGTCTTAGTGGTACCTATGCATTTAAAAATATGTAAATGACCGCCGGGGCACACCCGCGCGCCAACCTCATGCCTCCCGTGCGCTCACTACACCCGTGCTCACCACTACACCACGCGGCGTCGGCATTGTGCACACATACGCAATAATTAGCGAAACACGGCGAAGTGTCATCAGCAACTAATTTCTCATCCGACGACTTGTGTGGCGCTTAGTATAAGATCTATATTAGTCTCTGCCATGGGCGTAGCCAGCCATGGGCTCAGGGTGGGGCAGAAGTCTAAAATAATATGTAACTAACAAACTATACCCGCGGTCTTATCCCGGTTATTACTTTCTTATAATCAAGTTGTAGTATGTAATTAGTTGACCGATATTTTCCTATGTTTAATGAAAATTTGAAAGAGGCATGAGCCTTAAAAAACGCCTCACCGCTAATATGCGCAAGCGTAGTTAGCGCGAAATTTATTAGATTTTCAATAATTTTGAAACAGATGAGCAAAACAGCTAACCGATATTCACCAATTTTCGGTATTTTTACCAACTTTAAAATTGATATTTACGAGCAGAGCACTGTGCTGCCTAAAGCCCTAAAAGGATGCTAATTGATTAGAAATCACCCTGTATAATATAATACGTGACTATACAGACTGCGAAAATTTATAAGATCGTACAATAGTTGCTGCAATAATTTAAAGGCTAATTTAAATAATAATTTTTCAGTAACTTTAAAAAAGATGTGAGGAAAAAGAGAGCCCACTGCTGTTACCTATTGTGCGCGAGCGCAGCGAACGCGAAACAATATATAACCAATATCGTTACCTACTTAGTCAAGTAGTAAACAAAAATGTAGTAAAATTATTGAAGACCCCCTTTTGCCTCTTGAGCACTACAGCAGTGAGTTCGATTTTTTTTCGATGTTTAGTCAGTGAAAGTTAGATTTGAAAGTGACATCAGTTTTGAGCAAAGAAAATAGAATATTTAACTAGCGCGAGCGAAGCGAGCTCGAAAAAAAATCCGTTTATATTTCAACGAAGAGTCAATTTTAAGTGAAGATAGAAAAGAGACCTAAAAGATCGACAGGGGCCCCAGGCAGGGGAGGTTGCCCCACCCTGCCCCACCGTGGCTACGCCTGTGTGTAAGATGTATTTAGTTTTATTACTGAAAAGCTGTTGTTGGTAATTTTTAATTGACTTCAAAAAAGGCGTTACTTTGGTTGACAATACTCAGACTTGGTCTCATTTAAATGTTATCGAAATCGGCTGAGTCGTTATTGAAAAATTTACAACAATGTGAAGATACTACATCGATTATTTTTACAATTATACATCAATCCGTGCGAACTTTTAAAGTTATACGGATGAAGTCGGTTTATTAATATGCCATTTTTGGCGGAAAATAATCATTGACATTTATTTTTTTGTATGTAAAGGTTTAGGACTTGGTTTGGGCGGTGGCGGTAAGAAGAGGCCAAGAAAGAAGAAGTCGTTAGCTGCAGCCGAGGCGGAGACCAAAGCTCAGGGACCAGCTCCCACTGGTCCTTTGCAGCCAGTGCCTGAGCAAGCAGCGCCGCCTGCCCCGCGACAAGCTCCTCAACCGGGATGGGGTGCTCCTCCAGGTATTACATTATCACTTTTTAGGGTTCTCCACTCAAAGAAGAAGTCGCTAGCCGGAGCCGAAGCGAAGACCAAAGGTCAAGGGTCAGCTCCCACTGGTCCCTTGCAGCCGGTGCCTCAGCAACCAGCGCCGCCTGTCCCGCGGCAAGTTTCTCAACCGGTATAGGGTGCTCCTCCAGGTATTATATAATCACTTTTTGGGTTTCCGTATCCAAAAAAGAAGTCGTTAGCCGAAGCCGAAGATATGGATTTCCAATAAGACCGGTAGGAAGCGGCTTGCATCCAGTGAGGTCATCCGTTCATCTTGTGAGTGGACGTCCTACGCTACGCTTGGAGGAACATGGTCTCCACAGAACTTTTCGACCCCATCGGTCATCAGTCCTCCGCGCTATGTGTCTTGCCCACTGCTATTTTTACTTGCCAATCCGTTGGGCTATGTCGGCAACTTTGGTTCTTCTACGGATTTCCTCATTTTTGATTCGATCTCGCAGAGAGACTCCGAGCATAGCCATCTCCATAGCTTGTTGGGCTACTTGGAGCTTATTAATAAGGCCTATAGTAAGAGACCATGTTTTATGTTACCATGGTATGTTACCTACCGTTGACTGTTAAATAAATATTCTCTTAACATTCTCCCTTATGGTTCCTTAATTATTGAACTACATACATTTTAATCTCTTTAACAGGATTAGCCCAAGGGCCTCGTCCTGCTTCGCAACCGGGCGTCCAACCGCCAGGACAGTCTCTCTGGCAGGCCAAGCCGACGACTGCGCCGGGTATACCACCACAAGGCATGCAACCTAGTCATCCTGGCATGCAACCTGGACACCCTGGTCATCCTGACATCCAACTTGCTCATCCTGGCATGCAACCTGGCTACCATCCTAGCATGCAACCTGGCTTTTATCCTGGCATGCAACCTGGTATGCATCCGGGTATGCAACCTGGCATGCCTCCGGGCATGCATCCAGGTATGCAACCCGGCATGCACCCGGGCATGCAACCTGGCATGCATCCAGGTATGCATCCTGGCATGCATCCAGGTATGCATCCTGGCATGCATCCAGGCATGCAACCTGGCATGCAACCTCCCGGCATGCAAACACCTGGTAAGCATCCACCCGGCATAGCTCCACATGGAATTCAACCCGAAATACAACTATCTGGCATGCAATCATCAGCTCCTCGAATTGCAGGATTCGGCCGGGGCCAGGCACCAACAGGCTTGTCTCAACCTGGCCAACCTACTGGCCCTTGGCAATCCGCACCTCCAGCCCAACCGGCCCAAGTTGCCCAAGTTGCCCAATCTGCCCAACATTCGTCCCAATCGAGCCGATCCACGACTCCGTCAGTATCGTCGACTTCCACAGAAGTCTCACGTGTCACTCCTTCGAGGGAAGTTTTATGTCGGTACAGGATCCCAGCTAAAGTGTTGGGTCGCAGCGTTCGTCATACACCGACGAAAGTGATCACTAATTACCTGCCCATGATTTTCAAGGCGATTAAAGTGGTGAGTTAAACTGCGTCAATTGTTTGTATTCTACTAACTGATTGCAATAATTAGGGGCGATATTATCAGGCACTAGCTCTACCCCGCGGCTTCTCCCCCGTGATTTTTTGATTTTTGTGCTATCCCATAGGAACCTTTTATTTTTTCGGGATAAAAGTAGCCTATGTCGCTTTCCGTCTTACAAACTATGTCCATGCCAAAAATCAAGTCAATCCGTTGCTCCGTGGCTGCATGAAATTGGGAGCGCCATCTTCAGATGGCGCTTCCAACACTGTAGAAGTTGGTAGTAAAATGATAAAACACACTTCACTAATTTGGCGGGTTCGTCGTTCTAGCTTAATTTGGACAAAGCATCTGGGCCGGAATCCCAGAGAGATGCAGGTTCAAATCCTGCGAGCGCGTCAATTTTTGAAGTGTTTATTACAAAAAGAACATTTCTATAAACCTAGTGTGTGAAGCACGATAAAAATCATCTGATAGATCTAACGTTTATTTTTATTACCCACTTGAATATTAACTCTTCGTGAATCGCGGGGTTAGAGGCCAGATGGTGCGCCGTACGTCTGCGACAGCGTACAATAAAAACCTAAAAAAAATACTATGGAATGTATTGAGTTATTTATGTCAAAACTTGTAGAACAAATGTGCTTTACGATGTCAGCTATAAACAGAATCATACAAGTTGGCGGATGTGAAGTTAGCTACAAGCTGTGCAATATCAAATAAACGCTCCCCTTTATAATAATAATAATACTTTATTGCAGATAATAATAAATAAATAAATATTTTGGGACATCTCACACACGGCCTCTGACCCCAAACTAAGCAAAGCTTGTGATATGGCTGCCAGAGACTGATATACTACATATACTTATTTTTAAATACATACTTATGTAGATAGTTACTAAATAACACCCAGACACAGAGCAAACACTTATGTTCATCACACAAATATTTGCCCTGGGTGGGGATCGAACCCACGCCTCTTTGATCCAGAAGTTAGGGTCACTAACCCCTGAGCCACCGAGGCAGTCATAACACAGATCCATATAGTACATTGTTACATAGCCATAGAACTTAAACTAAGGTACATTATACAAAATTTTAGCACTTAAATTGAAACAAAATAAGTAATATAATATGAATGAACAGGTAACAATCTCATCTTTTAAAATTACAGTAATTATTAAACATTCAAGAGATCAATTTTAATTTTTTATTTTAGCGAGATCAACAATTATTTGAATTAACTAGACTAATGGCACATTTACTTAATTTGATATGCTTTATTTGTACCTGGTATTTTAGTTTTTATCCAATGTTTAGGCCTACGTCCTGATAAATAGGCAAAATAACGCTTCACTCTCATATCTCCCTAGTACCTGTGACATCGGCCTTAGTATTGAACAATCGTACTTCTCGCTAATATTATTTAAAATGCTATACTGACTGCCTCTCACCCTCTTCAGTAAAGAGATCATTTTTTGCGAATAATTGCAGCAAAACCATCTGTTCTGGCAGCCGCAAACATACCAGATGCACTACAGTATGGAGGCAGCCCCAACAACATCCTAAAGATGTTATAATATTGCACACGTAGAGCACTTATCGATTTCTGGGTATATTTCACCCATAGGTTGCTGGTATAAAAACATTGACAAAATGCCTTAAAAAAGAGTTATTTTAACTTCTATGGAACACCTAGCAAACCTACGGATGATCATATTATAGCTTCAGTTAGGATTGGTTATTGCGCAGCATGTAGCCAACTTTACACTCGCCAACTAGTATGATTTGGCCTATATCTAGTCCTGTGAGGTTGGTTGGTGTTTTCCAAATGACCCTGTATAAAAAAAAAAATGCTCCTCATAGGTATACTAAGCGCCACACAAATCGGCGGACGAGAAGTTAGGCGCAGCGTTATGCGCAAAAGCCGAAAAATAGGTATGTGCGGTAGCCAGAGAGTCCAGACGCCGGGGCACACCCGCCCGCTAACCTCATGCCTCCCGCGCGCTCTCTACGCCCGAGCTCACTACTTTGCCATTTGTATCGGCATTGTGCACACATGCGCAATAATTAGCGAATCACGGCGAAGTGTCATCTGCGGCTAACTTCTCATCCGTCGATTTGAGTGGCCCTTAGTATACCTAATGTACTGATAAACTTCTAGAGTCTATAACAGTTAAATATTTCAGCATCGTTACGACGTTATAATAAAACCGGACAGACCGAAGAAAATGTTGCCGGCCGCGTTCAAACTGGCAATCAAAACTCAGTTCCCGAAAGATCCTTACATAGCGTTTGATCAAGCTAAAAATTGCTACACCCTGGTGCCACTGAAGGATGTTCCCGCTAACGGATCTACGAGGCTCTGTATCTCGGTAAGTGATAGATAATCCAAGATACTACTACTAGATCGTTTATACTCTATGAAATTTAACTTGATCTCTGCGACAGTGACATCGACATAGAAGATTGACATTTTTAGTGTCGAGATAGTGATGGAAAAAATCGATTTTCAAACAATGTTGTAATGATTTTATACTACGGGACTAATCGCGCACTAAAATTACGAGATAAATAAATACCTCCTCATCCCGACGTTTCGGCCGAGTTGCATCGACCGTGTGTTCAAGTCGCGAAAGTTTAAAAACAACAATGTTGTAATGAAATCGAATGAGTAGTTGAAGGTGAGAAATTGGTTTTTATTTACTTACTTTGATTTAAGATCAAGTATGTAATGTACGCATGTAAATAATGTTCTGATAATAATTAAATACTCATAAGAATGTAACGATAGTATTTATCGTCGTTTTTCACTATTATCGATGCTAATGTAACATATAATTGGGTTTAATTTAATTACACATATAAAAAATGTTATGATATTAAAATATACAATAAAATTAATGATAAATTAAGTTTTATTTAAAATATCGTCAGTATAAACTATCGATATTTTAATTAAAACTCAATCTAAAACTCTGTGGTCACGATCATTCGTCGCCCATCCCTAATCGGCATGACCATAAAGTATAAATAAATAAATATTTGTACTATTAAGAAATGCAGGACTTCATAGGCGTGATTTTTCTGACAGCTGTCGCAGAGATCAAGTTAAATTTTATAGAGTATAGTATCTATATCCTAACTAAGAAGAACTTGCAAAGTGGTTACAGATCAAGCCAGAAGTCGCATAAATACCATCCCATACATAGTCGACGTACCACCTGCTCGTACTAAGCGATTCGCTTCTTCATAATGCGGACCGCCAGGGATTGCAATGACAATTACAATTTGAATATCTTCAAGTCAAGAGTGAATAGGTAACCTCCAGCCCCCCTACCGCCTAAGCAATAGCAATCGTAATAGCAATCGTTTATGACTTCATTTTAGTCATTTGGCACCGCCTATGTGACGTTAGCCATCAATTGCTTTGCGCGAATTGCGAAAGCAATCGTTGAATGAACAACTTTGATGGCTAACGTCACATAGGCGGTGCCAAATGACTAAAATGAAGTCATAAACGATTGCTATTACGATTGCTATTGCTTTAGGCGGTAGGGGGGCTGGTCTACATACTCCATCTTCGGCTACAACTTCGCTTTCCAACAAGCGAGTTGGTGGCCAAATGTAGCCAGCCCTATTCTGCATAAAAAAAAAGTGAATCCAGACTTACAGTGTCTCAAAAAATCTATTAAAACATAGTAAATAAATTCGCAGAGTAAAACAACCGCATTGGATGCTTAAGGAATTTCATATTTTCTAATTTGATTTTCGTTCAAGACCGCCAACACGCCGCCATATTTTACAAGCAATGTCAAAAAATAATAAGATCCGAAAATATGAAATTACGTTAAATGGAGATTGTTGGGAAAGAAAATAATAAAATAACAAAACAAAGCAAGTAATTGAATACTGTACAAAGTAATGGCGTAAGTTCGATATTTTTTTGCATTATCGCTTGCATCCAGTCGATCTACAGGGTTATTTCTAATCAATTAGCATCCTTTGGGGGCTTATTCTGTACATCAAAACTAAAAACTTTTGTCTTAGCTAAAAAAAAAGCAGCTGTTCTGTAATCACCAATATAACACACTTGTACCATAATTTACTATTATCTACAAATAATATAAATATAATTAAAAAAAAAACTACAAAACACGCTTAGGATTCATCAATTTAATGTTTTTTTTTTATAAATGCATTCTCATCGCTCTTTGATAGGTGTGCAAAGTTTAAAGAAAATCTGATCGCTCAAAGTAGGTCAAAATCGATCTCAAAGGGGTTCATTACAATAAAGCAAGCAAGCAAACATACAGGTGAAACTAATAAAAGCGTGTTAAAAAGGTGCTTAACTGTAACCTAGCCCACTTAGTTCACGAACTAGATTTTTAAAAATCTTGTTTTTGCTCTCCTCTTAAATGTTGATTTTTGACTTGTATCACTTATCACAGAAGGCACAGATATTAAATACACGGACCATTCTAATATAAAATCACTCCTAAGAACGCTTGCATACGTCCGTTTTATTTACCGGACCTACATGGTTTACAATGAATGCCTAGATGCACCGGACATCGGTCCGGCGAACAAATCAAACAATCCGTTTATTGACGGTCCGTGTTAACCGGTGAAAAAAAAAGGGAAGTATACAAGCGCTTTTATTCTTTTTCGAAATATGCTCTTACGAAACTGATTTTTGATGTTTTTTTTCAGGTCGAATTAAATGACCCTAACGGCCGTCCTATAAAATTCGAGGTGTCCTTTAAATCGACAGGTGTCGTCGATTTAGGCAAAATTGAACAGTAAGTACTATTTCACACAAACAACTACAGTCCTACACAGTAGAAAGAGCGTACTACCCCCTTTCAGCTGAAAGTAGGTGATTAAGACCATTAGTGTACACAACTTTTACCGCGGAACTAACCCGAAATTGGATAAAGAAATCAACCACAAAAACTTTCAGAATAATACAGTTCATTACGTAATGTAATTCAGTTTATTTCAATTAACTGGGTATTTACACCAATTACGTTAAATAAATCATAATTATTATATATTACAATTAGAATTAAAATAATAGTCAATTATTAAATTAACAAATAATAAAAACAATCCAATATGTTTTATAAATTATTTGTTTTCCAATGTTAGTAGAAAAGTTAAAGTGGTCTTATTAAATGTAATGGCGGTTGTGAACTTAGCTACAGGCTGCGCAAGACCCAAATCCTCATCCCGCGGATATATGAATTTACTAGCTTTTGCCCACGGCTCCACCCGCGTATTATTTTGACTTGGCTTTGCATGACTACTTTTTTCGGGATAAAAAGTAGCCTTTGTCACTTACCGGCCCTTGAACTATATCCATGCCAAATACAAGTCAATCCGTTGCTCCGTCCGTTGCTGCGTGAAAGAGGAACAAACCAACAAACTTTTCGGATTTATAATATTAGTATCATCTACTCCGTGGTCACAGACGCTATATTAAGAGGATCGTGAATCGACCAGTGTTTTCGCGTTTTCTGTAGAACATCAAGAAAATTCGCCGTACATTTTTGATAAAATTTATGTTCCGTTCCGGGAGAAACTTTTCACCTATTCAATTGTTGTGTTGATGTATGTGTAACACAAAATGTCATATTTTTGGTCTATTGACACCTTAAGAACCATGACGCTTAAGTATGAAATATTGCACGAAATATACAGCCTTGGCCAAAACTATTAGGCACCCTGTATTTTCACTCTATCTTCTAAACGAATTCCACCCCTTTTTTGGCATTTTTTAACAATATTAGGTGTCAATTTAATCACATCAACAGAAATGAAAGCTTTTTTTACTTGTTAGAGTCCAGAACACAAGTGTGTTTCCAAAATTCTAGGAAGTTATTTATGACCCCGGTAAGTCATTTAAGATAAGCACTCAGTTATTGGTTAAGAAGTAAACATGCATTTTGATTTTTTAAAGGTGCCTAATACTGTTATGATTTTATTTTGAGTGCTTTCCACATTAGATTTTAATAACCTGTCTAATTTGGTGATAACCTGTCTAATACGGGTATCACAGGTGGCGCCACCGACACTATAAGTTGGTGTAATGTAAGCACTTCAAAAATTTGATGCTTGCGTAGGAGGCGGGCTGGCTCAGTTGGTTAGAGCGTCGGGCTAGCGATCCGAAGGGGCAGGTTCAAATCCTGCGTTCGCTTCAGATTTTTGAAATGCTTATCACAAAGATAACTCTTTGAGCGCCTAATACTTTTGGCCAAGGCTGTATATATAATTATTTTTTAGTTTGTTTACTTTTCAGCCAAAGTTTTGCGTAAAAATATGACTTTTTAGAGACTTCACTTATAACTTTAAGGTCATTCAAAAATTGTAAAGACTAATACTAGTAAGCCTAGCGATTGAAGTGCTGATAACATGAAAAAAAATCACTCAAATCGGATAATATTTAGAGGTAGATAACAGCTTATTGTTTTTTATGATCAAGTTGGCACCTCACAATCATCTTAAGTTTAAATCGTATTATCCTGACTAATATTATAAATCCGAAACTGCGTTTGTTGGTCTGTTAGTTTTTCACGCAGCAATAGAGCAACGGATTAACTTATTTTTTCTCATGAATATAGTTATAAAGTCGCAAAGTGACATAGGCTTTTATCCCGGTAAAATAAAAGCCTCCTATGGGATAGCACAAA
This sequence comes from Hypomecis punctinalis, assembly GCA_949316475.1. Classification (NCBI taxonomy): domain Eukaryota; kingdom Metazoa; phylum Arthropoda; class Insecta; order Lepidoptera; family Geometridae; genus Hypomecis; species Hypomecis punctinalis. The sequence continues at coordinate 16,893,530 of OX438802.1, forward strand.
AATTAAAAAACCACACGGGCGAAACCGCGGGCTTTAATGAGAACAAAAATTCTCACTAGTTCAATAGCCGAACTAATGAAACGAACTAGTGGCCACAAACTATCTTAATTTTAACTTTAATTTTAATCTATTAATTTATATTAAACTAGCGGACCCGGCGAATTTCGTTTCGCTGTCCGTAAGAACCTTGTACAGAGTATTAGAAAACTACAAAAAAAAAATAAGCCAAATCGGTCAAGCCGTTTTCATGTTATGTCGTGACAACGGAAAACGGGTTTCATTTTTTTATATATATAGATTGTAAGCCTCTTTATAGCTTGCTATTTGTATTTGTAACTATACTGTACAACACAATATAAAATATCTTTATTATTGCACCGAATGTACATGAAAAAACTTAAACTAAAGATAATAACAGTCAATCCTACTATCCTACTAATTTTATAAACGCGAAAGTTTGTGAGGATGGATGGATGGATGTATGGATGTTTGTTACTCTTTCACCCAAAAACTACCGAACGGATTGAGATGAAACTTTGCAATAATATAGCTTATATATCAGAATAACACATAGGCTATAACGTATAATGATATTGCGTCAAAAATCAAAATATCATGCGGGCGAAGCCGCGTGTGAAAACTAGTTACAAAATATATGTACAAATTAAACTACTCACAAATAAATATATACCTACATATATTACACACGTACAATAATTATAAAATATATATATGTGTACATAAGTACCAATTAACTCGTAGAAAAATAGTGGTTATAATCAAAAGATTTAAAAATTTAAAGTGAATTAGCCCGTCTAATTGTGGTAGGCAACACATTCCAAACTAATTGATTTTATTAAATACTAGCGGACCCGGCGATCTTCGTTTTGCTTTCCGTAAGAACCTTGTACAGAGTATTAGAAAACTACAAAAAAAAAAATAAGCCAAATCGGTCAAGCCGTTTTCATGTTATGTCGTGACAACGGAAAACGGGTTTCATTTTTATATACAAAAGATTTGACTTTGCAATTTTTTATTATTTCATTAATATTATTTTGTGCATAAAATACACTGGATTTCTGTGTTTTTTTATTATTATCAATAAAAATATGAAAAAATGGTAAACCGGACGACCATGTCAATGAATCAATATTATGTATTAGGTTCTATCAATATCAATAAAGATATCTCTAATACATATTTATTATTATTTGTTACAGGCACATGAAATCTGGTGGTAGCTCTTTAACCACTCCAAGTGAAGAAATCCAATGTGTTGACGTGATTCTGCGCCAGGGAACTCTAGAGGGCTACGTCAAGGTATTTTATTAACGACTTCAAAAAGTTGTCTATTTGTCTGTATGTTTTTGTATGTACCTTTTACGCGATTAGTAGATATTATTTTTATTCGTAGTGTTAAAGGTAAGTATCGTGTCTTTTCGCATCGCTATCAAAACTCCATAGACGCTTCTAGTAAAAGCTCCACTGCAATACTGAGGCATTAATTGGACTTGACTGAGTTTGTCTTGAACTTGGACTACCTGTGACTGTGAGTCTGTGACTATATGGCTTCCAAGACAAAATTAAGTAGCGGCTAAAAGGATTAGAATCCAGGACATTATCGGCTAGGAACGTATACGGATCTTTGACAGTGACAGTTCGATAACCATTCGCCATATTTGTTTTTTAAATTACCGTTCCGTTTCCCAGGACATTATCGGCTAGGAACGTAATTATACGGATCTATGACAGTGACAGTTCGATAACCATTCGTCATATTTGTTTTATTCGTTATTTTTAAATTAACGTTCAGTTTCACTATTTCCGATTTCGTTAGTCTATGGTTTTTTTTTCAAAATAGCCTTGTCCGATACTAAAGCTCTCCGTGAAATGGACAATTTTAAATAAATTTCGAGAAAAAAAGTCGTCCGTAAAGATACGACCGATGAGTTCCGAAGTTCAAAAATAATACCCCTGACCAGTATGACCGACCTATGAAAAGAGGTTAGAATACTAAAAAAAAAAAAAATAGCGAGCTTTGATCTAGGGCACTGTCTCACCACTACTCGGTTGGTGTAATCAGGCCTTTGCGATTGGATGACGAGCGTTTCCATCACTATATTCACTGTAGTGGGATTTTTTATTCGCTGCAGACTCGGTCAAGCTGCAAACAAAGTGAGCACGCTATGCGATCACAACGCCGTTATCGATGGATAATAAAAGTGACTCACAACGGCACCGCGCTGTACACATGCATTATAGAACAACAAAAGAAAATGAGCGACATTGCAGGTGTGCAGGAGGGAAATCAAACCCAGATAAACACTAACACTATCGATATAACATTTATTATAAATAAAAAAACATTGACATTAATTATAGTATTTTTGACGTATATTAATTTTTTTGATATGTTTTCATTTTTTAGTGGACATTTTAGCATTTTACTAACGATTTCGTGTTATTTTTTACTAAAGATAAATGAATATGACTTAATTATGGTGCCTTCCTCTCTTCTGTTGTCGCTGCGCCCGACGGGGTCCATATGCCACTTTGTACCCTTGATATTTTTACCATCATGTACTTTATGGAAACAGAATAAATGAATTATATCGATACTGATAGCAATAATGCACAGCATTGCGTCCGCCCGTAAGGCTCATGAGTGGGAGAGAGATCGAAATATTCTCTGCACCGCTCCCACGTTTTACAACAGAGTTGCAGACTCTGAGAGTAAAAAATACCACTATAGACCTCTATAGTGTCTTGGCAGGATAAATGTAAAGATTGTGGGTCTTATATCGTTTGTAATAAAGGTGCGTTTGGTTTGCAGTGCGGGCGGCAGTTCTTCAAGCGTCCGAAGAATCCTCTGGACCTTTCCGGCGGTTTGGAGATGTGGACCGGCCTGTTCCAGTCGGCGATATTCACATCGCACGCGTTTATCAACATTGACGGTAATTATATCTGTTATTTCTACAATTTTTACTTCAAGCGTCCGAAAATCTTGAATTTCCCGCAGTTTGGCATGTGCCAGGTGGTCATATTCACATCGCACGCGTTTATCAACATTGACGGTAATTATATCTGTTATTTCTACATTTTCTACTTCAAGCGTCCGAAAATCTTGAACTTTCCTGCAGTTTGGCATGTGCCAGGTGGTCATATTCACATCGCACGCGTTTATCAACATTGACGGTAATTATATCTGTTATTTCTACATTTTCTACTTCAAGCGTCCGAAAATCTTGAAATTTCCCGCAGTTTGGCATGTGCCAGGTGGTCATATTCACATCGCACGCGTTTATCAACATTGACGGTAATTATATCTGTTATTTCTACATTTTCTACTTCAAGCGTCCGAAAATCTTGAACTTTCCTGCAGTTTGGCATGTGCCAGGTGGTCATATTCACATCGCACGCGTTTATCAACATTGACGGTAATTTATATCTGTCATTTCTACATTTTCTACTTCAAGCGTCCGAAAATCTTGAACTTTCCCGCAGTTTGGCATGTGCCAGGTGGTCATATTCACATCGCACGCGTTTATCAACATTGACGGTAATTATATCTGTTATTTCTACATTTTCTACTTCAAGCGTCCGAAAATCTTGAAATTTCCCGCAGTTTGGCATGTGCCAGGTGATCATATTCACATCGCACGCGTTTATCAACATTGACGGTAATTATATCTGTTATTTCTACATTTTCTACTTCAAGCGTCCGAAAATCTTGAACTTCCCGCAGTTTGGCATGTGCCAGGTGGTCATATTCACATCGCACGCGTTTATCAACATTGACGTAATTATATCTGTTATTTCTACATTTTCTACTTCATGCGTCCGAACAATCTCGAACTTTTCTGCAGTTTGGCCTGTTCCATTCAGCTATATTCAAATCGCACGCGTTTATCAACATTGACCGTAATTCTATTTGTTATTTCTATATTGTCTACTTCAAGCGTCCGAACAATGTCGAATTTTCCGGCAGTTTGGCCGGTTCCTACGGCCATTCGCACATCGCACTAAATAATAATTCCAGCTGACTTCAAACTACTAAAATACTCACTTAACAGCTGTACAAGGATCGGCTTATCCGTAGCTTGTAGCCAACACACGGCCGCCAATATATTTGATTCGGCCTATAAATCTATTTTAGTAGTTAGGAATCAGCTAAGCAAATTAATGGCCCTTTTTGAGTTTCTTTTGTTTTAAGGCAATTGTTACGTTGTAAATAATAGTAATATTTTTCTTCCATAATTTTTTTTTAATATTTTTTTTTTCCAAAAATGTCATAACCGGCTTCAACCGTGTACAGAATTCAAATAGTTTCTCATGGATCAATGTACCATCGATGTAGTAATTTTCACATTGTTGTTAATTTTTGACCGACGAACCACCGGAGGAGGTAGGTACTCAATTCGACGCGTATATATTTTTTTATGTATAACCACGCACAACTTTTTTCATAGTAGTCCGATTTAATTTTTTTTTATTGGAAAGAGTTTACTTCGTAATTAGTCCCATTTAAATTTTATCGAAATCGGCTGAGCCATTTCTGATACTATTCTTATACATTTCTACATCAACCCGTGCGAAATATTCGCGAATTCTGTACACGGGTGAAGTCGGTCATGCTATTTTTTGCAAAAAAATAACTCAAAAACAACTCAGCTGTTTTTGATAAAATTTAAATGAATGATCTACCAAATAAAAAATGAATCATCAAATTCGGTTCATAATTGACGCGAGTAATCGCGTAACATACTTAAAAACATACAGACGAATTGAGTTCTCAATTTGTTTCCTTATTCGAAGTCGGTTAAAATACCTACTTATTTTTGCAGTGGTACACAAAGGATTCCCGATTCACCAAACCATGATAGACGCCATAACCAGAAGCTTCAAGTTGGGCACCGATCGCAAAATCGAAGACCAGAGAAGTCGCGAAGTGGAAAATTTCCTTTCTTTCATAAAAGGCTTGAGGGTAAGAGTAAAATAGTATGATATTGGTATATGAAGCCGTGGTGGTTTAGTGGTAGTGACACTCGCCTTACAATCGTGAGGTCGTGGGTTCAAATCCCGGTCCCGTACCAATGAGTTCTTTGCAATTTATGTACGGAATTTAACACCACTGGCTTTTCGGTGAAGGAAAACATCGTGAGGCAACCTGTATATGTCAGTAAAAGAAATTCGATGGCGTATGTGAATCCCCCAACCCGCACTGGGCCAGCGTGGTAGATATGGCCCAAACACCCTTCGTGGGTAGGCCTACGTCCTGCAGTGGACTATTGAAAAGGCTGATACAATTTCTAATTGCCGCATAACTATATAGTTATTGACCGATCTGTGCTTCTACACGACGATTTTGCTTTCATCTGTACGGATGTTGATTATTGTCTACAGGTCGCATGTTTCAATAAATCTCGATGAAACTTGGTACACAGGTTTTATATAGGTATTAATGTTTTTTTTTGTCGTCGGCGATTTTTGATTGGGCAGGTATACTACGTGCCCCAACATTAAGTACCTAACCAAAAGGAGTCGACACTGCGAAGCGTACCCCTCTGCCAAAAGTACGCGATCGCCGGTCATGCTCTTTATATAAATATATCGGTCTGGTTGCGCTTGTGTTGCGTTCATTTTCAGCTAGTGTTAGTTAAATACATTTGTGTGCGTGTAAACTTGCTTATATTTTGGTTTGTGTGCGTTTCTTCACCCCCCACTGACTTGGCAGACTTCGGTGCTTAGGCGTGTCGACTCCTTTTGGTTAGGTACTTAATGGCCACCAAAGATGAGACTTGAGAAACCACTTTGATTTGTAATAAATACAGGTTGTCCCAGTCACACCAGTCCCGGAAAAAATATAAAAAAAATGTCATAGTCTCGTCTCTCTATCACATCTCTACTTTATCGCTAGGTGTCATTATCCGGCCGCTGCACTGTTAAATTTCTCCGAATTTTTGAGCGCCAACCAGAATTGATAAGTCAGTATTTAATTTTTGTTATGGTGATATTTCGAAAAAAAAATCTAAGTATTCTGTAGATTGAAAAGTCGCTAATGTTGCACCATTTCAAAATCTTAACTAAATGGGCCATCTTTCGGTGTAACTTGCCGACGGTAGTGCAGTACATTTTTATTTTTTTATGAAGAGTTAAAGTTCGGTGTTATTATTTTTTTAATTATGGCTTGAAGAAACTGCTAATTTTAACTAACTTAATGTTTATGCTTGATTTGCGATTAATTAGTATGTTTATTAGGAATCATGTTAATGAAAAAATCACAGTAAAATTGTAAAATTTGTGGTCTCAGTACCTAAAAATATGGTTCAAGGTATTGGTTTTCTTAATTTTTTTTTATTTTGGCTGTTAAAAACCGATTGGGATTTTTTTTTCGGGACTGGTGTGACCTCCCCTCTCACCCCATACCAGCTTGTATACAAATTCTGGATAATAGATATACAAACTATTGAAAAACGTTTTTAATATGTTTAGTTGATTCAAATACAAATTCTGTATAATTAGTTTGTACACGACAGCACCTGCGCAAGATCCCCCAACTCTGAAGCTCAAGTCTCATGTTTGGGTGCACGCACTATATTCCCCTCCAAACGGGACCAAATTTGTTGTCGCGCTGTTGATAAATAATTTTGCCGATAACAGATTTTGATAATATTTAGCAAGATTGTTTAGTATAATATCCTTACGAGTTTTGCAACAAATAAGTGCGACGGAATGATCTTTGCCGCGCACTTTTTCAATTTGGAAGTATTTGTAATGTTAGTGTTCAGCGCCAAGAAAATGAAAGAAAAGAATGTAAATATAAGTTTTAATTTGTTTTATTATTAGATACCATTTAATTTCAATTTAGTTGTTACTCTACGTTTTATTAAATAATAATATTATAGTAAAATATGAGGCGCCTTTTGTTTTCTGATAGAGGTGATGAAAAGTAGAGTGTACCACTCGGGCGCAAGATATATTTTTGGCTCGGACGACGTACTTTGAATCCCTCGCTACGTTCAGGATTCTACTAAAGAATCCCTCGCTACGCTCGGGATTCTACTCTTGAATCCCTCGCTTCGCTCTGGATTCAAAAAAGCGCCCTCGCCTTTAAAATATTATTTTGCTCCCATATGATACAATCTACTATTTTTTCTATGTTCGTCAAATCTTCGTCGACAATAATACAGGGTTTTCCAGAACTGATTTACTACGCCGAATGGAGGTGATTCAGACTAGAATTGTACATCTTTTACAATGGGTCCAACTCAGAGCAAATAAAAATTAAAAGAGAATGTTGTGAACAAACAAGTGAGGCCGACCAAAACTACGCATCGCCATTTAAAGACAATCACACACACATCAACGTACAAGGAAACTACGCCTTGGCTTGTCAGTCGAACTATGGCAGCGCAGCAGTGACGCACACACACATTTATAAAAACCGGCTTCACTTGACTGTTCAACGACGTCCCCTCTTGATTTTTTTTGCTCCAACCCGAAATTCGAGAAAAATCAAATCAATCAAAATATCAGGAATATTATTGTCAGTGATATCACCGAAATTAAGCAACGTACGACACGGTCAGTAACTCAGTATTCGGATATGTGCCCGCGGGTTTAGCCGTTTAGCCATCTCAGAGGCCTTCACGCGGCTTAAAAACTCTGACACCAGGTCTAGCCACCCGGCCTTTATGAACTTATTTATTCTCAGGTGGTGGCGACACTGGTAGGTCCCCCCAACAACGGGCAAACCCGAGAATTTATTTGCAACGGCCTGGTGGAAACCCCGGCTAAACTGAGCTTCACGAGCGAGCGAGACGGCAAGAAGACCACTATGACGGTCGCTGACTATTTCGCCAAGGAAAAGGGATACAAGTGAGTGATATTTCGCATTGAACTCCATTATACGTATTTTTAATCGACTTTATAAAGCTTTACGAGTGAGCGAGACGGCAAGAAGATCACTGTGACGGTCGTTGACTATTTTGCCAAGGAAAACTGAGTAATCATTCATTTTGAACTCGATTGTACGTGTTTTTCTCATACGTAAAACGTACGTATGTTCATGGTTAAGCGAATCAGGCTCTCACAGCCATTTCTAAATGAATAAATAAAAATAATCCTTTTACCAATATAAGAACACTATTCTCGACGACATTAATAATAAGTACATTACTGTAGTTGCCAGCAACAGGCATTCATGATACACGCGTGAGTCCATCAATGTCTAGTTGTGGCCAAGGCTTGTATAGTATGTGGGCCGAGGCGAATCCGAGGCACACAAGCGTGAGTCCATCAATGTCTAGTTGTGGCCAAGGCTTGTATAGTATGTGGGCCGAGGCGAATCCGAGGCACACACGCGTGAGTCCATCAATGTCTAGTTGTGGCCAAGGCTTGTATAGTATGTGGGCCGAGGCGAATCCGAGGCACACACGCGTGAGTCCATCAATGTCTAGTTGTGGCCAAGGCTTGTATAGTATGTGGGCCGAGGCGAATCTGAGGCACATACACGTGAGTCCATCAATGCCTAGTTGTGGCCAAAGCTTGTATAGTATTTTTCTCAAACATGGTTGGAAATGTGAATATTATTTTGACAACCTTCTTCGAGATAAATTAACGTTGCAATAGTGGTCAAATACATGCGAGCAGCGGCCGGTGAAAAATGTATGAAAATCCATTGCTGGCGTGTTTGGCGGCCAGCAAAAAATGTATGAAATCTATTGCTGTCGTATAACTTAAAAATGGTATGATGTTTTAGTCTGAAACATGCCTACCACTATTGAAAAAGTAGTTTAAGCTCTGTTTAGTTCTGGGCGCCTGATACTTTTGTCTTGCATTTCTTCTTTTATTTTTGACCGACGAAAAGGAGGAGGTACTGAATTCGACGCGTTTTTTTATGTATAACTTTTTACATAGATAGTAGTCTGATTTCGATAATTCTTTTTTTTATTGGAAACAGACTTCGATGTTGGTCCCATTTAAATTTTATCGAAATCGACTGAGCCATTTTTGATAAATCAACAATAATGTGAAAAAAGCTACATCGATCTGTGTGAAATATTCGTGAACTAGCTTTTGAACACGGCTTCGCCCGCGTGGTATTCTCACTTTTGTGTTATTCCACAGGAACCTTTTATTTTTTCGGGATATAAAGTAGCCTATGTCACTTTCCGGCCTTTGAACTATACCCATGCCAAAAATCAAGTCGATCAGTTGTTCCGTTGCTGCGTGAAAGAGGAACAAACCAACAAACAAACAAACAAACAAACCAACAAACTTTTCAGATTTATAATATTAGTAGGATTCTGTACACGGTTAAAGTCGGTCGTGCATTTTTTTTGAAAAAATAATTATTTAAATATAAGCCTATTTTGAATATAGCTTGATTATTAACTTTTTTTTTCAAAGAAATCGGTTAAGCCGTTTTTGAAAAATCAAAAATAATCCAAAATTGTATGCATCAATTCCTGCGAACGGTTCGAATGAAGACGGTTGTGCCATTTTTGGCGAAAAATAAATTATATATTTTTGTTGGACTAAAACATCGTTCCATTTTTATATTACACGACAGATATGAGTTTACCAGTAAATTATCTGGCAGCAAAACACGACAGATACTTACAGGCAGCAGCATGTAACTCTAGCGCTGAGGGTAATGTGGAGGGGATGGCTGCGCATGGTGACCGCCATACTAAACCCACCCGCAGCCACCTCATCCACACTTCGGTCAGCGCTAGACTTATTTGCCGCGACTTGTATGTATTTTCATACAACTTTTGCCGGCCGCTATTTATCAGCCGGTTTCAATTATTTTTGTCAAGATCGTTTAGTATCTAAATCCTAACAAGTTACCCGAGACTTATGAAGAGTCGGTTACAGAAATGTGCTGCAAGGTCTACTGTTTGAAGAAATACTATTATAATATATAATAATGTTTACAGAATCAAGTACCCGTATCTAAACTGCATGTGGGTGGGCCCTCGGGACAAGAACATATACTATCCTATGGAGTTGCTCCAAGTTTCATACGGACAGGTAATATAGTAAGAATGGTTAACAATTTTGCAGAATATTTTTATTCTGTACCCAAAAAGAGGTGATATAGCTGTGTGCCTTTGTATTATGTGACACATGGTCATAGACGTTCAACCTAAAAGAAACAAGTTTATCATATAAATAAACACTTGATCTTACTTGCACTTTCGTTAGAAACTCGACACATCAAATATCATTTTTAGGGTTCCGTACCTCAAAAGGAAAAAACGGAACCGTCATAGGATCACTTTGTTGTCCGTCTGTGTGTATGTCAAGACTCTTTATCTCGGGAACGCCTAAATATATCGAGTTGAAATTTAAACTATATACGTATATCTATGATATCTTGCAGTTGTGTAAAAAAAACTTCTCAGTTACCGTATAAAAAAGTTAGAACCGTTTATGTCGTAAAAAACCGCATATTTCGACGCTCATAAAAATCAAATCCTACAGGGTACTTCCCGTTGACAAAGAACTATGAAAGAAGGATGCGCGAGCCCATACATACCAGGACCTGTTATATACGAACAGACTAATTTTTCCTCACTTATTTTCTAAGAATGATATGTTCACCAATGTGTTTTATGACGCTTCTAAAACTGTTCAAATATGTACAAATTGGCTAAAATTGAATATAAAATAAGAAAAAACGAAAACAATTTTCAAGCTATAAGTACCTATTTATAGACATGTATACACACTAAAGATTATGGATTGCCAGGTTTGTTATGTTCAGAGTGCTAAAATGGTGCTCGATTTTAAAAACTTGATGTCATGTATTTTTAGTCAATATTTTCTCAATGATATTTATATTGATTTTTAAAACAGTGCATGTCATCTTGTCTGTAATATCAGATTACTTTTTGGAGTTCATCGATTTATTAGACGTTGTCACGTCAAAAAAATCAATGTCTAGGACTGATATAAAAAGAAAATGAAAAATGGAATGATAAAGAAAATTCGGTATTCATACATTTCATTAGCAAAAGTACAAGAACCGCAACTATAAGTTAAGAATATAAGTAAAGCAGCTATTCGAACCTCGGCTGCAGCCTGCGGATGCAGGTTGCGAATGGAAGTAGCACACACATGAGCCGCTGCTTGTATCCGCAGTCGGGAATGATTCCGATGTTGGTTGCCTACGTCGTACATCGCAGTCCAACGTAGACTTGTTTAAACAGGCTAACAACACTTGCAGCCGAGGCTCGGTAGCACATGCTGCCGCAGCCGTGTTCGGAATCTTTTTGTAGAAATTCATACAACTACGTAGATAACCAGAGCCTTTAGTCCAGGTTTTGTGTTGTTTACTTAAATTTTTGCGTTCGCGTGTGGCTCCATACATTTTGGTTAGTTCTTCATCGTTTCGGCCAGGGGCGCTGTACAAAAATGTATAGGGCAATATCGAACAGATGTAATTTCAATTTATGTGTAAACCTGGACTAACGCCTCAGTTGTGTAGCCACAGCCGGCCTAGTGCAGCTGCTGCAAGTGTAGTAAAGCAAGTGAAAGATTCGAATAGCACCCTTAAGGATTATTACGAGTAATATTAAAATTGCCACGAATTTCTCGGATAACTTCAACTACTGCTTTTTGTTTTTAGTAGTAAAGTATATGATAAAAAGTACATATAAAAATAATAAGAAAATTCTTTCTTTTTGATAATCTTTTAGTATACAAAAAAAAATGTATGTTTCTATAAAAATGTATAATAACACCTCAGTTTGTAAACATTACGGGCTAAAACGAGTTAACGCAGGATTATGTGCCAATAGTTAAAAAAGAAAATAATTATTACATCAACACGTCAACATTTCCAAATTGCTAAGTCTGGATAACTAGAACGAAGTCTGGCAACACTAAATACGTCATCTGATTGACTGAATTTGACATTTCCTTTTTTTTTGACAGCAACAGTAATAAAAGATTGTTTTTTTTTTCAAATAATTCGCCCATTTTTGGACACTAAAGCCTTTAAGACCATACCGCCACTTCTTATGTATGTAATCCGTAATGTAAAAACAATAAAAAAATCATTGTAATTTTTCTGGTGGGTTAATTTTAATTTTAATTAGTGATATGAAAACAGCAAAAAATCCCTATATTTTTGAAGCACATATCATTTTTAGAAAATATGTTTGGTTTTTTACTAACAAAAAAAAAAAAAAAAATATTGACAGGTTAATTCCGTGCATCCTTCTTTGGCGAGAAGCATTGTCTCAGAGTACACATATAAGAATAAATCTGAAAACCATACATTTTTATTTAAATCACAAAAAAATAGGGACTTAAATTCACAAAATATGGGTTCAAAATTCAAAGTGAGTAAATCGTATCATGTAAGGTATCATATAAAAGAGCTTCAGTAGCACAAAATATATTTTTAGTTATAATAACAATGTGTAATTTTTAATGTATGACGAGAAAGCAACATTTTTGTCGACGATAATATATATAGTATAGAGATTTTAACAACTTACTTCCCAATTTTGTGAAATTTTCTGGATTTGTACGGAACCCTCGGTCCAGTTTTTTTTTTAATGTAAAATACCACTTTGTGAAGGGATTACAATCAGAGAATATCTGAATCGTATGGTAATATAGCAGGTATAGGCCGAATTATACAAGTTGGCTGATGTGAAGTTAGCTACAAGCTGAGCAATATCCAATCAACGCACAGCTTTATGTGAGCTTCAGTCAGGATTGGATATTGCGCAACTTGTAGCTAATTTCACATCCGCCGATTTGTATGACGACGCGACAAGAATTCCGACAAATCTTAACAGATCCGCTAGGCGACTTGTCTAAGATACTTTTTTCGTGAAAAGGACTCGACTATTCCAAAGAGTTATTTTTGTGATAAACAATTCAAAATTATTCACGGATGCAGGACTCGAACCTTGCGTCTTCGGAACACTAGCCCGACGCTCTGCCCAACTGAGCTAATCCGTAATACTGCATACGCGTCGAATTTTGAAGTGTTTATCATTTAACCAACTTATAGCGTTGGCGGCGCCACCTGTGATACCCGTATTAGACAGGTTATCACTCAATTGAAGTTATAAGAACTTCTGTATATTGACGAGAGATGGCGCACTGCTAAATCAATTAATTTTTTTTTTTTTTTTAATTTATTTGACTCGACTATTGTTATGATTTTATTTTGAGTGCTTTCCACACTAGATTTTATCTCAAAGCCAGCCAACCAACTGAGCCAGCCCGCCTCCCACGCAAGCTTCAAATCTTTGAAGTGCTTATATTACACCAACTTATAGCGTTGGTGACGCCACCTGCTTGTGTAGGAGGCGGGCTGGCTCAGTTGGTTAGAGCGTCGGGCTAGTGATCCGAAGGGGCAGGATTTGAAAATCCTGCGTTCGCTTCAGATTTTTGAAATGCTTATCACAAAGATAACTCTTTAAGACTCGAGTATTAGTAAAAACAGAGTCCGCATAACAATTTCCCGAAATAAGTGAAACCATTAAGTTTGATTCCAGCTATATTGAAGTTTTGATGTGCACAGGCCAGGAACAGGCAGCTGAACGAATATCAACTGTCGAACATGGTGCGCGAGGCGGCCGCGCCCCCGGTCGAGAGGAAACGGAAGATTGAGGAAGTCGCAGCTTGCGTGAGTTATTGTTTATATTCCGAATTTTATCTTTCCAGGTTTGGCTGTGGTGGACTAGAGGTAGTAACGGCCGCCTTACAGCCGCCGTTACTACCTCCCTTGACGTCGTGGGTTCAAATGCCGGTCCCGTACCAAAGAGTTCTCTGCAATTTATGTACCGAATTTCATACCATTGGCTTTTCGGTGAAGGAAAACATCTTGGGGCAACATGTATGCTTCCGTAGGAGGAATTGCATTATGTGAATCCGCCAACCTGCAATTGGCCAGCGTCGAGGATATGGCCCAATCACACTTCAAAATTAAAAAAAATACAAATGATCTGTTTACATTATTGTAGTCCAGCGATCGATTCCTGCGCTGGATTGCAACTGGATAAATGTAAACCGGCACTTCAGTGCGATCCAGTACCGGTTTACATTATTCCAGTTGCATTGCAGCGCTGGGTTTGATCTCTGGACGGGATTAATGTAAACGGGCCTCTAATGCCATTATTCTTTATTTCTTTAAGATATATCTAACATTTTTTCACCACATATATTCGAAAAGGACTACTTGGTTCGCCTTTAAGTTTGCCTTTTGTTTAAGTTTGTTTTTGAATTTGGAACAAATAAGTGCGACGGAATGATCTTTGCCGCGCACTTTTTGAATTTGGAAGTATTTGTAATGTTAGAGTTCAGCGCCAAGAAAATGAATGAAAAAAACGTAAATTAAGTTTTCATTTGTTTTATTATTACCTAGATACCTTTTAATTTCAATTTAGTTGTTACTCTACGTAAATATAAGGCGCTTTTTGTTTTCTCATAGAGGTGATGAAAAGTAGAGTGTACCACTCGGGCGCAAAATATATTTTTGGCTCGGGCGGCGTACTTTGAATCCAGAGCGAAGCGAGGGAAAAAGCGCCCTCGCCGTAAAAATATTATTTTGCTCCCTTATGATACAATCTACTATTATATATTTTCAGATGAATTATTCAAGCAACGCTTTCTTCAAGAAATTCGGTCTCGAAATCTCCAATAAGTTCCTGGAAGTCGAAGCTAAAATTTTGACGCCGCCTAATTTGGACTGTGGCGAAAGAAATCCATTGCAGCCAAGGTGAGTGCTTGGCTCGACTTTTATAACAGCTGTCTTAGCTATAATAGTCGTAAAATGTGATAACATGAATCCTAAAATTAGTTAGTTCTTTGTTTCTATACTCTAACAAAAGGGTTAACCACCACTGGGTGTTCGGTATCTACCTGATCTCAACATTAATGCTAGTAAGTAAGTTCGTATAGGCCGGGTGGCTAGCCCTGGTGTCAAAGTTTTTAGTCTGCCCGAAGATCCCTGAGACATGGCTAAATGGTTAATACAACCGACATTATTGCTGTGTTGAGCCCTTTTTGACATTTCTGTACTTCCCTAAAAAGGGAGGAAGGTTTGCTTTCGCGCTATTTATCAGCTGTTTTCGATAATTTTGGCAAATTATCCAAATTTTTTAACGATAATCTAGAAAACATAATAATAAATCGTTCCAATACAAATAATAATATTGCCATACCCATAAAGGGTCATTTGTATAACTATATTATACATGTTAACTAAGAACCACACGTGCCTTTCATATGTTGCAATAAATGATTTGAGTTTGAACTACTGATATCCTTAACTTCCGTTGGACAGGAAAGGCCAGTGGCAATCCAACCGCCTGGTGAAACCTGAAGCCTTGTCGTCGTGGGGCTTCATCGCTATAGACTGCAACCCGCAATCCTCCAACTACGAGTGTATTAGAGAGCTTGTAAGTATACCTTTCTTTTTAACTGCTTTCTTTTTAAGGTCAAAAACGTTTTGGTTTTTAACTGTTTTTTGAATGTTGTAATAGAATAAAAAATATCTATAATGATATATTTTGTTTCCAGTTGATGGGCACCGGTCGCCAACTGGGCATGGCAGTGGCCGAGCCCAAACTGAAGCACTTCAACGTGAGGTTGACAGAGCTGCGCAACATTTTGTTCGCGGCGCTCGAGAAGGATGTCAAATTCCTGTTTATCATCGTCGGCATGCGAGGACGTGACACCTACCACAGGGTAAATACTACAATGTATTATACTTCTAGATAGATATTTTTTTTTTTACTGAAACAGCGTTTTCCTTTTTTTCACGTACATACGCGTGTCGCGGAAAAAAATCGTAAATGTTTCAAAATTAAAAACCGGATAGCTGCAATCACGCTTTGTCTTATTGACTTGATGTATTTAATAAAACCTGTATAATTGTCGCGTATGTACGCGTATCGCGGAAAATAAATCGAAAATGTTCCAAAATTAAAAACCGGATCGCTGCAATCACGCTTTGTCTTATTGACTTGATGTATTTAATAAAACCTGTATAATTGTCGCGTATGTACGCGTATCGCGGAAAATAAATCGAAAATGTTTCAAAATTAAAAACCGGATGGCTGCAATCACGCTTTGTCTTATTGACTTGATGTATTTAATAAAACCTGTATAATTGTTGCGTATGTACGCGTATCGCGGAAAATAAATCGAAAATGTTCCAAAATTAAAAACCGGATCGCTGCAATCACGCTTTGTCTTATTGACTTGATGTATTTAATAAAACCTGTATAATTGTCGCGTATGTACGCGTATCGCGGAAAATAAATCGAAAATGTTTCAAAATTAAAAACCGGATCGCTGCAATCACGCTTTGTCTTATTGACTTGATGTATTTAATAAAACCTGTATAATTGTCGCGTATGTACGCGTATCGCGGAAAATAAATCGAAAATGTTCCAAAATTAAAAACCGGATCTCTGCAATCACGCTTTGTCTTATTGACTTGATGTATTTAATAAAACCTGTATAATTATCGCGTATGTACGCGTATCGCGGAAAATAAATCCAAAATGTTCCAAAATTAAAAACCGGATCGCTGCAATCACGCTTTGTCTTATAGACATGATGTATTTAATAAAACCTGTACAATTGTCGCGTATGTACGCGTGTCGCGATCGCTAATAAGCGTGATAGCTAATATCACAGCTAATATCCCTCTGATGATATTTAGTGATTTATGTTTTAGCAAAATGGTATACTTTCCCACAGGTGAAACAAATGGCTGAACGAGACGTGGGAATCCTGACTCAATGTATAAAAGAAAACACCGCCTCCCGGCGAATGAACCCGCAAACTATCAAAAACATCTTGTTGAAGGTAACATATCACTTTATACTAAAGTAGTTTATAGGTAAGTTCGTAAAGGCCGGGTTTTTAAATTTTTATAGCCACTGAAGGCCTCTGACATGGCTAAACGGTTTAAGCTACCGGGGCCTACAATTGACAAGTTTTCATATTTCACAAGGCTATGAAATTCCAAAACCATTTCGAGATATCGGGAAGCTGATCATTATGTTTATTTTTCCAAAATTTTTAGTGCAGTAACTGCTAAGATATTAGATAAAAACTCTCACCTATTTATACTAAAAGTGCAGTTGCCAATGATAAAAAAAATACTAGCAATATAAAATGACAGTTAACACTGACAGTGTTGACACGTAAAATGTAATTTAAAAATAAAATGTCAGTGTCATTTTCAAATTACTTATTTTGCTTTAGCCCGAGAGGTAAACGCAAAAAATGCAAATACTTTCCAAAAGCTGAATTATTGTTACATAGTTATCAAAATGATGTACATCAATACCCTGGAGTCAGTCAGCTGGGTTCCCTAGCATCTGGTGGAAGAATCCGTTTGAATTTTAAAAGTATTTTGGAACTAGTACTACTTATTCTTCTTCTTTTAAGTGGTGCTAATTTAAAGCCTGTATGGCAGACCCTGTTACATATTTCAGGTGATTGGCAGTTGTTAAACATTTTTTATATTTTTCTTCCCATGGTATACCGCGGTACATAGTGGACTTTTTGCGCTGACCTCCTGGCCTATTTGTTGTGAATTGTGACGGATTGATTGGCATTGACAGTGACAGCAACGCTAGCACCTATTTTTTTCTAATGTGGCTTCAGTAAAATTGTTTATGAGTCCTAAATTTTGCAGTTACGTCCTTTTAGAATAAGCTACTTTTCAAAACTTAATTTTACAGAAAATATAAGTCAAATTGGAAAAATAAAAAATACGTATATGTTATTTTGCAATATTCTTTCAGATAATAAATAAATATAACTATGTTAAAAATTTGAAATGTTGTCAATTTAACGTGTCAACTGAGCTACAGTAGCGCTCCGTTGTAAATGCTACCCGCGGTCACCTATCCGAATACTGACCGTGCTGAACGTTGCTTAACTTCGATAATCGCTAACGAACACCTAAAACGTAACTCGCACTCGAACTACGCAATGAGAGCTGAGTACTCTACTGTAACGGCCTGTTTAATTGACGGAGCGAACGAAGTGAAAGAGAGTCAGTTTTAGCTCGACAATTTTGCACGTTTTGACGAAACTTGGTACACAGATTCTATAAAATATATGAATGTCGTTTGCGATATTTGATTGGGGGTTATTTCTTCAAATAGGGGTGAAATTTGCCGTTTGAAATAGCCTACTATTTCACCATTTCACGTGTGCTTGTAAGTACTCCGTCGATGGCATACGATAATGATGCTTATGATTTTTGAGCTGGGTTTGGTTTTGAAGAGAGTGATGTTGGAGATGTGTCGTTTTGGAGTGGTGCGGGTGGTAGGATGCCTATTTGCAGGAGGCACGCCACTGTGACGAGCTGGAGCGGTGGAAAGTGGATGGAGTAGTGGGAGGCGATGGAATAAACAACTCGAGTGTTATCAACAAGGAGGAATTAGGCACAATAGGTGCTTATTGAATCGATACATCGTAGGATTTGTAGAGTTTGAGAGTTCCAAATGTTACCTATTTTTCAGTTCTAAACACATGCAATTCTTTACTATAAATTGGTCAAGAAATTGTGAAGTGGTGTCATTGTATGCTACTATACATAAATATATTATTTTGTCAATAATAGCAGATTAGTAGCCAAGAGCTGTAAGGCATCAATTGCAGCCCGAGATATTTATATAGTTCGAGGGTGCAATTGGTGATTACCCCCGAGCTAACTATTCTGCTTTACATCTCGATTGTGAGGAAAGTAGAAAAAACCGGCATAACAAGAATATTTTTTTTATTGAAATTGGGCTTCGCCGTTATATTTAAAATTGATGAATGTTACACTCACACGAAGACAAGGCAAAGCGACCTCTTTGGTCATTGGGCCGCATGCATGATGTCTATTGCCAGTATGAAGGTTAGATGTACGCGAACATTTTGAAAGAAAGAAGTTTTTTTAAAATTACTTACCGCACTAGGGCTTTTCTAGCTACATTATTACTTAGAGCGCTAATTAGTCACTTACAAGCCCCATTTGGAGGTAATAAGAACCTACTTACCGAACATGAGAGATGTAAATTAATTTGAATTGAATTAAATTAAAGTACTTATCTAATATGTGGTTTCAGTATTATCATTCGTAAACACGTAATAAAATGATTTTGTTCTTAAGGTGAACTCGAAACTGATGGGCATAAACCAAGTGCTGGATTCTCGCACGATGCCGAATTGCTTGAAGGCCGGTGACGTCATGATCGTCGGTGCTGACGTCACGCACCCGTCGCCTGATCAGGTAACTCATCATCATAAACCAAGTACTGGATTCTCGCACGATGCCGAATTGCTTGAAGGCCGGTGACGTCATGATCGTCGGTGCTGACGTCACGCACCCGTCGCCTGATCAGGTAACTCATCATCATAAACCAAGTACTGGATTCTCGCACGATGCCGAATTGCTTGAAGGCCGGTGACGTCATGATTGTTGGCGCTCACGTCACGCACCCCTCGTCTGGAAGTCGAAAAATGCTCATTTTGGACATCTTAGTAGATTTCGATTAAGACTCGTAAGTTGTAAGCAGCTTGTACAGGGTTATTTCTAATCAATTAGCATCCTTTTAGGGGCTTATTCTGTACATCAAAACTAACAACTTTTGTATTGCGACTTATGTACTGGGGTCATCGAAACAGCGTACAAAATGTATGAATCATTTCTAACTGATAGGACACAAATAGTTAAAATAGGTAATACCCAGAGTTCTCCCCAACACATAACTTTTGGCGTACCTCAGGGCTCCATAGCCGGACCCTTGCTGTTTGTTTTTTATATAAATAGAATAAACGATCTTGGTTTGTCTGGAAAATTGACGTTGTATGCGGATGATACGAGTCTTTTCTATTTTGGACACAATATCGAACATGTTATGAGTCAAGCACAGCGGGATCTAGATATTCTTTCTAAGTGGTTTGCAGACAATTTACTTACAATAAATACGTCCAAAACATGCTATGTGGTATTTGCCGCCAAAAATAAGAACACCTCAACTAATACAAACATAACTATTAACAACGAAATTATTCATAGAAAACCTTACGAAAAATATCTTGGTCTTTATCTCGATAGTAAACTAACATGGAAAACACACATTTCTCATATTATACCCAAGATAGAATCTCTCACCGGTGCCATAAGAAAATGTGTCGGGTGTCTTCCACGTACAATAAAATATACAATATACAATACCCTAGTTAAACCGCATATTGACTATTTAATAGAAGTCTGGGGCAATGCAGCTCCGACGAACTTAGATGCCTTGCAAACCAAGCAAAACAAACTTTTAAAAGTACTTTTTTCATATGACTATTTCACCCCAACAAAACAGCTTTATCAGGAACTAAACATTATGAACATTAAACAACAACATATTTATAACACGTGCATCCTGATAAGAAAAATATTAAACAAACAAATACACACACAACTAACTTTTAAAACAAAGGGAGAAGCCTCGTATCTGGTAAAAAGACTCCGGTGTGCCAACAACCTTACTATGCCGAGTTCTAGAACCGGTTATGGTCAGAGAACAATATTGTTTAAAGGAGTGCAATATTATAACAAACTTCCGAATAGTATTAGGGAATTGAAGTCTGCTATGGTTTTCAAAAAGAAATTGAAAACATATATTTTTGACAAGTTTTCACAGTGTTGTTAGTTGATAGATAAATATAGTTTATTGCAACTACCCTTAGTATTTTTACGTAAATTTGTATCAATTATTAGTTTCTTTTTAGTACATTAATTTATTTTATTGTGTTGATTTCACTTTGTAGATTTTTTGTTATTATGTTATTTATTGTATTATTTAATATAGAATTATTTATTTACATATAATGTACAACGAGTGTAATGTTTTTAGTTGGCTATTCGCTGAATAATATGTGTGTACCCATGAATTGTCTATGTTACCTACCTACTTAACTATTTTAATCGTGTTTTCTGTTCGCATATTGTGTTGATGTTATTGATTTACCTACTTTTTGTTGGTTTATTTACGTTAAGATTGTAAATTGTTCATACAACCCACGTATCTAAATAGCCCACTGACCTATATGTGCATGTTACTATAATGTAGTATTTAAGATTATCACATAAGTGAGACGATATGTTTCTTGTGATATAACAATAAAGATCTTTGAACCTATGTCAAAACTAGTGTTTCATAGAAAAATATCGCTCACGCGACCAAATGTATGGAACAGCTTTTTTTTTTAGTTTGGTGAAAGTCGCAGAACAAAAGTTGTTAGTTTTCATGTACAGAATAAGCCCCTAAAAGGATCCTAATTGATTAGAAATAACCATGTATACATTACGTCATATATGGCCCTATAAGGCTTTTTTCTCACTTATCATATTATGTTTTGTTTGTTTCCGCAGTCGTCCATCCCCAGTATCGCCGCGGTGACAGCGTCGATGGACGCCAAATGTTTCATCTACAACATCGAGCTTAGCATCCAGACCCCAAAGGTAACTGTTGCTTTAGAGCCATATAGGAACTGTTTAACCCATTACTTTAATTAGAATTACAAAGTAAACAACTAACTAACTTACAACTACGAGTAAGTTAAAATAGTCAAAACCATTAGCGACTTAGGTGTGGTCTTTGATGAAAAATTAACTTTCATTCCTCATATAGAAAATATCACGAAAAAATCGTTTAAAATGTTAGGATTTATCATAAGTGTAATAGCAAGGAATTCCATAAGCCTAGTACCAAAATTTTATTGTACAACTGCTTGGTTCGTATCGTGCTAGAGT
This sequence comes from Hypomecis punctinalis, assembly GCA_949316475.1. Classification (NCBI taxonomy): domain Eukaryota; kingdom Metazoa; phylum Arthropoda; class Insecta; order Lepidoptera; family Geometridae; genus Hypomecis; species Hypomecis punctinalis. The sequence goes on from OX438802.1 coordinate 16,915,329, forward strand.
ATTGCAGTCCGGTCTGGAGGCCGCATTATGCTGTCCACTCATTACGACTAGAAAGGATACAAAAAAGATTCCTATGGCATTTGGCCTTTTCCGAAAGAAAAGTAAAACTATTAAATTCCTACAATAAAAGATTAGCTAGCTATTTTCAAAATTCAAACTCTGGCAGACCGTTGAATTAAATAAGATTTGATTTTCTTACACAAATTACTACACAGCAGCATCTATTGTCCAAACCTTCTAGCCAAATTTAAATTCAGAGTTCCATTTAAGCAAAGAAGATATAATAATACTACGTATAGAACGGCCACTCGTTACCCCCCACCCGTTTGAGTCTTCCTCCCTTCCACCCCGCGTCAGGACACGATTTACTACTCTGCGCGCGGGCTGCACAAGCCGCTGCAAATACCCGTGTAGCGTTCGTGCGTATGTGTAGTGTCTGTGAATAAATATAGTGTTGTGTGCGTAAGACAGCAGATTTTGTATGAAGAAACGCGGAGTGTCCGGGCTGTGATTTAAGTACCCGCGTAAACCCATAACTCCTTTCGCTCCTACTCGTATCTACCGTAGAACTGTGTTAGGCGCTAATTCACCGGTTCCTAGAATAAGTAGGCTCGTCAACGAATTTTTATTTATTTTTTCATTTCAAATAGGTTTGCGTTTGACTACACACTGCCTGATGTTAAGCAGATATGCGGTCTAGGATGTAGCACGCTTACCTAGAAGATACCTATTTACTCGAGATTTGAAGACACCTACATTGTACCTTAACGGAAAGACAGACCTAGGCAAAGCGTTCCACATTCTGGCAGTTCGTATGAGGAATGTGGACTCAAAACGCTTGGTTCTAACGCGTGGGATGTCCACCATAAAAGGGTGGCGCTTTGGTCGCGTCTGTCTAGCCGTACGATATAAGAAAGGGGCAGGGGGGACCAGATTGTGCAACTCTTGGGCGCACTCACCGAAGTGTATCCGGTAAAAGGCCGACAAACACGCTACCTTGCGACGATGCTCAAGACTTTGCAGCTGCGTCTTATTCAAGGTGTCGTTGTCAATCAGCCTCTTGGCTCGCTTCTCAATCGACTCCAGAGCCTCCAGTTGATATTTGGCAGAGCCATCCCAAAGGTGAGAGCAGTATTCCATGCAAGACCTGACTTGCGCTTTATAAAGACTAAGCAGTTGCTCAGGTGTGAAATATCGCCTCACCTTAGAGAGAACACCAAGTTTTTTTGAGGCTAATTGGGCTTTTGACTCTATATAAGAGCCAAAGTTGAGAGTCGATGATAGCGTAACGCCTAATAGTTCTTGACTGTTAGTTACCGGAACGGACACACCAAGGGAAGCAGGAGACAGTTGGAAGGGCCTCTTTTTGGCCGAAAACAAACAGCTTTGAGTTTTCGTGGCATTAAACTTGACCAGGTTAGCATCACCCCAGTCAGATACCGCCTCCAGACTCAAGTTGAGCCGTTCGACCATAGCCTCTCTGAGTGACTCGATCTGTGGCCCGCTCGTTCTTGCTTCGGATGTGTAGCTCTCCATGACTACTGTCGTCTGCGTACCTAAAAATACCAGGCTTTAGCAAGTCGTTAATATGCAGTAGGAAAAACGTCGCAGAGAGCACTGACCCCTGAGGAACACCGGCATTGATAGCCATTTGGTCTGACGAGAAGCCATCTACAACCACTCGTATCGACCGATGTCTCAAGAAATCTGATATCCATGCGCAGAAATCAGCAGGCAGGCCGTAAGATGGAAGCTTGTCAATAAGGCTCTCATGCCAGACCCTGTCAAAAGCTTTTGAGATGTCCAAGGAGACAGCCAGCGCCTCCCCGTGCTTTTCAATAACCTTACTCCAAATGTGTGTGGCGTACGCCAGAAGGTCCCTAGTAGACCGGTTTCGGCGAAAGCCGTACTGGCGGTCACTGAGTAGGTCATTTCAACAAAGCACAGTGACTTGGATGTATTTGAAGACAGTTTGTACAAATTCAAAATTAAATTAAACTCCATTTTGGCCGAAATGGCCAAATAGATGGTGTTATATATATGTCGAATCCATAAAAGGATCCGCATCAGTTATGGTGATTCAATGTGGTAATGATTTTATACCATCTGACCCAATACTTCAGTGTGGCGTGGCGTGGGTTAAGCGGGCGAGGAGATAAATTGCGACGTCACGAACAATCAGTTTATTTCACAGAAGACTACGTATGATTACAATTATAGAGAAGACTTTAAGCGAAGGACATGGCGTTCCGCAGCGTAACTCACGCTGCGACCATTTTATCAAGAACACAACCCGAGCCGTTCCAAACACAGTTCACCATAACCTCTCCGAACCAGCTCCCCTTACCACTCCCAAGTCATCTGTCAAGTCGTCATCGCATTTTTCCGCCCATCGGCCGATCATGCGATATCACTTGAAAACCTCCTTGAAACCAATCAGCAGCGTTTGTTACAAGCGTTACCCCAGGAATGTTGCCACTACCATTCCTAGTCCTTCGAAATTATACTAAGTGGCACTATTTAAAAATAAACTTAAAGCTATTGTCCCGTTATATATTTTAATATGTTATTGTATGTTTTCTCTAGAATACCTTAGATTTTAGAAGCTAATGTAATTCTAAATATGTCATTTTTAATTCGTTCTTTTTTAAATTGTAGGTATTGTAGACAAAAACGCATGCTGTGCTTTCTTAAAAAATAGCACATTCAATTAATTTTATATCGTAAGTTTTTTATAATGTATGTATTAATGTAGCTATTAATGAAAATCCTCAATAAATAAATAAAACCCAAAATATAGACCGAATCAAACTTCATAGCGCCTGTGAAGTTAGCTACAAGCAGCGCCAAACCCAATCCTAACCGAGCTCACTTAACAACTGCGCCAGAACTGGGTTTTGCGCAGCTTGTACTTAACTAATTTTACAGCCGCCAAAAAGTTTGATTTGGCCTATACTATGCCTTAAAACCTATCATCCAAAGATAATTGTATTTATCTATCTTCTAAAGATGAAAAGATTTAATTAGCGCGTTAAGTAAGCCGGTAATTATCCTAGTCTCACCCAGGGCAAGCATTTATGTGATGAATTTAGGTGTTTGCTCTGTGTCTGGTTGTTATTACTAATTATCTATCTAAGTATGTATTTAAAAATAAGTATAATATGTAGCAGCCATATCGCAAGCTATGCTTACTTTGGGGTCAGAGATTGTGTGTCTTTCACAATATTTGTTTATTTGTAGGAAAGATTTTTAAAATTTAATATGTGCTTGTAATAATTAAATGTACTTTTATAGACTCGTGGCATTTACGCAGTGTACCAACTGACTAACTTAGGCTAAAATTTCAAGTACCCACTAACTCTCTTTGTACAGTATAATCAAACAATTGTAATTTTAGTTAACAAAGGGCACAGACTGAAGTATGTGGTTAGTCAATTTTTCAATAAAAAAAAACTTTTATATTGCAGAAAGAGATGATAGTAGAGTTCGCTGACATGATGTACGATCACCTGAAGTTGTGGCGCGAGAAAAATCGTCAGCTGCCCAAGAAAATATACGTGTTCCGAGACGGCGTGTCCGAAGGACAATTTGCTGAGGCAAGTACCTATTCAATAAGCTATCTAGATAGCTGATGCATGTTGAAAGACTAAGGCTCTTCGCACACGAGACGTAGGCGTAGTCGTATCGTAAGCGTATCGTTACGACATAACGCGTACGAGAGGAGTAGTGTTCCACACACGAATCATCGTGTAGGCGTATCGTTTTGTAAGATCTCAGTTAAAATCATGGCTCTATATTGGCGTTTTATAAAATCATTTTATTTTAGACGACATTTCTGTTTATCCTTTACATTTTTCCATAAATATTTACTCAATAAAAATGATGTATACAAGAGAACGATTCATCCAGTTTCACGAATTCAATCACTGTATCATTCATAATGAAATTAAAAGTCGTTAGAAGTTTGAAAAATTAAAATTCAGTCAAATTTTTAAAGAAATTAATCAACAGTTACTTTTTACGCTACGCCTGTCGTAAAGACAGTAAATGCATCCTACGATACGCTGCAGCACCGCTCCGTGTGCGGACTTGTTTGAACATGTATGCGCTCGCATTGCTCTCGTACTTACGATACGCTTACGCCTCGTGTGCGAAGGGCGTAAAGAGCGCTTACACATAATGGCGATTTTGTCGCGCTACGCGACTCGTATCCATACATATTTAAGAGGGTATCGTGCGTAGACGCGCTCCGCGAACAAAGTGAGACGACGAGGGGTCGAGGGGAGCGCGTCTTCGTATGTAGAAATTAACAATAAAAAATCATATTCAAGTCAACTTTTTAACCATTTTATATGATTTCCCATTTGCATTCTTAACTACTTGGTCACATTGCTTGTAGAGACCCAAATAACCTCGAGAAGTTAATGGTAGTAGGAAAGGTCGATGGGAAAAGATAACGCGGTCGATCGCCTACGAGATGGACGGATCAAATAAAATCTTTGACCGGCATGCCCATCCCAGACGCCATGAGAACTGCAGCAGACAGATCCAAGTGGAAGAACATTGTCCAAAAATTGGCCCAGGATCAAACCGCTCCAAATTAGACACCACCTTCAGTAATGAAGAAGAAGATGATGATTTGCCAATACTTTAGTTACTACTTAATACATTAAACATAATTTAAAAAATACTACCTATAAAAACTCGACAAGAAATGAGATCTTCGTTCGAAACTGAGGTGACTTTGGATTTTCACCACTCTTTTTTTCATCTAGGCGACCTATATCCCACAAATGCTGAAAACAAAAAATGTTTTATAAATAAATGTTTACACATATATACTGTGTATATTTTACTTATATTATTCTACTGTATTGATGAATGTTGTAATTGTAGGTGATGAACAGCGAGCTCTCCGCGGTGCACACGGCGTACCAGCGATTCAACCCGAACGCCAAACCTGAAGTTCTGTTTTTGCTGGTTCAAAAACGTCACCACACGAGGTATTTTGTTTCATAAAATTCATTTACACTACGAAATAATTAAAATTGAAATAATCATCATCATGTATAATATTCTACGTATTAATATGTGTGTAAACGCCTGGTGGCTAGCCGGTGGTGTCAGATTTTTTAAGCCTTGGTTAAACGGTTAACCAGGACCTACAATTTAAACGTGCATCCAAACCACGGTAGCGCTCATTTGTAAATGCCATCATCATGTCATCCGAAGACCAACTGTGCTGAACGTTGTTTAACTTCGATGATCGCTAACGAACGAACGCTATGTAGCACTCATAGCGTAGTTTGACTCACCTAGTCAAATCATACAATATATTATATTCATAGTAATCAATACATACCTGTGAGATATAATTAAACTGAATTGACTGCCTCGGTGGCTCAGTGGTAAGTGACCCTGACTTCTGGATCAAAGAGGCGTGGGTTCGATCCCCACCCAGGGCAAGCATTAAATTTATGTGACGAACATTGGTGTTTGCTCTGGGTGTTATTTAGGTACTATCTATATTAGTATGTATTTAAAAATATGTATATGTAGTATATCAGTGTCTGGACGCCATATCACAAGCTTTGCTTAGTTTGGGCTCGGATACCTTGTGTAAGATGTCCCCTAATATTTATTTCATACATTTATTTATGAAAATCATCATCACATTATCATATCAGCCGTAGGAAGTCCACTGCTGAATATTTGCGTTCCCTGTACATGTACAGGGTTATCTGCTTACCCTGTACTACGCCGAAAGGGGGTGATTAAGAAGATAATTACGAAAAACTAGTACAGTGGATTTCGGTTATAACGACGACCAAGGGACCACATCAATGTAGTCGCTATATCCAAAGGTCGCTATATCCATAGTATAATATGTCTTGTATATTTTCGCGGTTTTTCCACATTGTTGATATAGTAGAATGGGAAACTCCAAATTGTTTACACAGATCAATTGCTTTCACCATCATTCAGTCTCAAAATGATGTCCACTTTTTCTTTAACAGTAAATGTACTTATGTCTAGGAGCCATATTCACTAGTGCAAGAAACACCGTTCAGTTGTTCACTCACTGGAAATTGCTATGTAACTGATTTATAACTGTAACTTCGTACACGTGTTAGGGAGTTCTATAAGCAAACAAAGCATTTGACCATCTGTGAATGTAAACAAAGGATAAGAAAGCTTAATAGTTTTATAAATGGGTCTTTGTGTGCCTGTGCCTGCCGACAAGGTTGCAATACCCGCGAGGTGTTTCTAGGAATCTGTCACAAATGGTTCATAAAAAACTAGTCGCTAAACCGAAATCGACGCTATGTCCGAAGTCGCTATTGCCGAATAAATTTCCTATGAAAGTATGCTTTTAATTCAAGGGACGCAAGTTTGACGTCGCAAAAACCGAAAAGTCGTTATAACCGAGGTCGTTATTAATCAAATCCACTGTATTACCGATTCAAATCAGTCCGCGAAAAAAAAAATTGCTGTTCCATACAAAATTGCTACTCGGACTCGACAAAATGTATGAAACACCTGATTTTTTTCTCGAATTTCGAGTTAGCCCTGTAGTAAAATTTGTTCGTAATGATGGTCCTAATACCTCCTTTACCCCCCTTACGGACTTACGCCCTTTCGGTTTAGTACACCAGTTCAAGATAACCCTGTAGATAAGATTTTCCGATGGCGAATGCTACGCGCTCTATATTTATCGTAATTTTTGGGTAGTAATCCAGGATCATTATATTTATCGAGTGGGTAGTATACTGAGCGCCACACAAATTGAAAGATGGGAAGATAAAAAGCTGCGCAAACGCCAAAATATAGACGTTAGCGTGTGCCAGAGAGACGAGACGTCGGCGCACACCCGCCCGCCAACCTCGTGCCTCCCGCGCGCTCCCTACGCCCGAGCTCACTACTTCGCCATTTGTATAGGCATTTTGCACACATGCGCAATAATTAGCGAATCACGGCGAAGTGTCATCTGCGGCTAACTTCCCATCCTTCAATTTGTGTGGCGCTCAGTATATAGCGTAACACGTATCGTAATACTGATCGCTGGATTTCTACAAAAATAATCCTAATCCTAATGTAACATGAAAATTTGTTTTATTTTTTTGCAGATTTTTCACATCGCCGAAATGTGAGAACGTGGAACCGGGGACAGTCGTCGATACGCACATCGTTCATCCCAAAGAATTGGACTTCTATTTGGTGAGGTTATTTTTCTCAAATAATGCGCGGAAATTATACTAAAATACTTTATAAATAAGTCTAAGTCAATGGCAAACATCGAACAACAATATTTTTTTTACGCCCAAAGTGTAGATTTGTTATTTTTTTTTAGTGAAAACTTCTTTAGCGGCGTGGTGTACTTTTTTGGGATGGGTAGAAAATGTTAGACTCGCATCAGGACACGTGACCGGATCGAAAATTCGTAAGACGGAGGGAGAGTAAACCGCCGGCGCGGCGTAGCATACTACAGCGCGGCGGTATTTACCACATAAATTATACTTGTATACAGATAAATAAAGCAACTCGTTCGAAATTTCCCTAACCTAACCATTCGAAAATATTCAAAAATGCACAACAAACAAACAAACAATAACACATTATTATAATATACGAGTAATACGGGACTAATCGCGCACTAAAATTATGAGATAAATAAATACCTCATCATTCCGACGTTTCGACCGATTTGCATCGACCGTGGTCACGGGTAGACTGATCATTCTACCCGTGACCACGGTCTATGCAACTTCAAATCGCGATAGTTTAAAAACAACAAACAATAACACTTTATTAGACAACCAAATTACATAAAAAACAAACAGGGACAAAACAATTCAATTTATAGGTTTCTAACTGGCGGCCTTATCGCTTTAAGCGATGTCTTCAGGCAACCAAGCACAACGTTAATGTTCAAATTTTCACTTCTGTCGGCACTTCTGGAGTGCAACCCTTTGTTTTTTTTTGTTCAATAAACAGCTTTCTATGTGCAAGCCAGCCCGAAATTTGGATAAAACCTTGAATCCGATTCCCGGAATTTTAGGTCTTATCCATGTTGTGCTTACGTTGACTTTCTTAATGCTTGCTTTCATAAAGGCGACGTGCACGAGTGGTATATTATTCAGAGAAAAATCGAACCAAAATGATATATACATCATTTGAAAGCTTGATTTATGGAGTCCTCAAAAATATTTAATTTTGTTTTTTTTATCCCTCCATTTTTATAAATGTGAAAAATAAAATGTATGAAAAATAATAATACAGCTTTGTATTTTTTCTAGTTTAACAATAATAAAGTGCTTCTATCGTTATTTTACTTACATTCGTAACTGATTCTTTCACATTCATCTCTTAATTTGCTAAAATTAAAAATTATAACCTACCAGCGTGACCAGTTAGTAAGTACAATGTGACAAAAAACACTTAAAAACTGTGTCTAATTGGTAAAAATTCTTCTATTTAACAATAATGGACAGGTTACTTAACCAGGGTTGCTATAAATAAACTACCTATCGAGCCAAATATATTTATTTATCCTAATAGATTCAAAATTAATTTTAAAAAAACGGAGGGCTCTTTTTTGGTTTTAACTGATGTAATATGACTCAGAAAAACATGAACTTTCTCGAAATGAATGTGTTGTGGTTCGAATTTTTTGATTATTATTATACTAGCATCCATACATTTTGTGGACATGTCCTTTAATTACCTATTCCGACCCCTAAGTCTACAACGATGTATTTTGTCCAGGTGTCCCACCAAGCGATCAAGGGCACGGCGCGACCGACGCGCTACCACGCGGTCTGCAACGACGGCAACATTCCGCACGACGAAGTGGAACAACTGACATATTATTTATGTCACTTGTACTCCCGCTGTATGCGCTCCGTGTCCTACCCGACGCCCACTTACTACGCGCATCTGGCCTGCTTCCGCGCCCGCTCGCTCACATAGTCAGTATACACTTTATTTACATACTAGTAAGGTCTAAAATGCTAAGAAGCAGAACAACTGACATATTACTTTGTGTCACCCCTACTCCTGTTGTATGCGCTCCGTGGTATAAGATCTATACTCTATAAAATTTAACTTGATCTCTCCGACAGCTGTCAGAAAAATCACGCCTATGAAGTCCTGAATTTCTTAATAGTACAGACATTACCTGTCAATGTCATACTTTATGGGCATGCCGATTAGTGATGGGCGACGAATGATCGTGACCACAGAGTTTTAGATAGAGTTTTAATTAAAATATCGATAGTTTAACTGACGATTTTTTAAATAAGACTTAATTTATCATTAATTTTATTGTATATTTTAATATCATAACATTTTTAAATGTGTAATTAAATTAAACTCAATTATATGTTACATTAGCATCGATAATAGTGAAAAACGTCGATAAATACTATCGTTACTTACATTATTATGAGTATTTAATGAATATCATAACATTATTTACATGTGTACATAGTTGATCTTAAATAACAGTAAGTAAATAAAATCCAATTTCTCACCTTCAACTAATCAATCGATTTCATTACAAAATCGATTTTTTCCACCACTATCTCAACTCTAAATATGTCAATATGTCACTGCCGCAGAGATCAAGTTAAATTTTATAGAGTTTAAAACAAAGATTTTAATAGAAAGTAGATCCTACGTTTAATAATTAACTGTACAAAAATAAATCCTACGTTGAAGCCATCATATTACTGAGTGACAATTGACAAGTTTTCATATTTCACAAGGCTATGAAATTCCAAAACCATTTCGAGATATCGGGATGCTGATCATTATGCTTATTTTTCCAAAATTTTTAGTGCAGTAACTGCTAAGATATTAGATAAAATCTCTCACCCAAGCCGTTTCGGGATTTATACTAAAAGTTCAGTTGCCAATGATAAAAAAAATACTAGCAATATAAAATGACAGTTAACACTGACAGTGTTGACACATAAAATGTAGTTTAAAAATAAAATGTCAGTGTCATTTTCAAATTACTTATTTATCCCGATATTATTTATCCGATTTAGCCCGAGAGGTAAACGCAAAAAATGCAAATACTTTCCAAAAGCTGAATCATTGGTACTAAGTTATCAAAATGGTGTACATCAATACCCTGGAGTCAGTCAGCTGGGTTCCCTAGCATTTGGTGAAAGAATCCGTTTGAATTTTAAAAGTATCTTGGAACTAGTACTACTAGAGCGCTACCGTGGCTCGGATGACACGTTAAATTGTAGGTCCCGGTTGTTTTAACCGTTTAGCCATGTCAGAGGCCTTCAGGCGGCCTAAAAACTCTGACACCAGGGCTAGCCACCCGGCCTATACGAACTTACTTACTTAGTACTACTTATTCTCCTTCTTTTAAGTGGTGGTAATTTAAAGCCCGTATGGCAGACCCTATTACATATTTCAGGTGATTGGCAGTGGTTAAACATTTTTTTATATTTTTCTTCCCATAGTATACCGCGGTACATAGTGGACTTTTTGCGCTGACCTCCCGGCCTATTTGTTGTGAATTGTGACAGATTGATTGGCATTGATAGTGACAGCAACGCTAGCAGCTATTTTTTTCTAATGTGGCTTCAGTAAAGTTGTTTATGAGTCCTAAATTTTGCAGTTACGTCCTTTTAGAATAAGCTACTTTTCAAAACTTAATTTTACGGAAAATATAAGTCGTATTGGAAAAATAAAAAATACGTATATGTTATTTTGCAATATTCTTTCAGATAATAAATAACTATGTTAAAATATTGAAATGTTGTCAATTGTACCATTGTGACATTTGATCAGTAGTTCAAGTGTCACTTGTCCAGTAGTGTCGTTGGTTACATAGCAGTTTCTACGCGTTTTCGATGCCATCTTGCTTTGGTCTTGCTGTGATTTTGAAGGATATGTCAAATTTTCAAGCTTAGGGCACTTTTACTCTTTAATTTTTTTTTCATCGTCATTATCAGCCATAGAACGTCCACTGCTGGACATAGGCTTCCTGTATGGATCTCCATTAGGCCCGGTTGGAAGCAGTCTGCAACTAGCGCGTTCCTGCGGTCTTCATTATATCGTTTGTCCACCTGGTGGACGTCCTACACTGCACTTACCGGTATGTGGTCTCCATTTGAGAACTTTACAGCCCCATCGGCCATCCATTCTCCGAACTATGTGCCCTGACCACTGCCGTTTTAACTTGATAATTCACTGGGCTATGTCGGTAAGTTTGCTAACTTTACTATCTCCGCATTCCTGATTCGATATCGCAGAGAAACTCCGAGCATAGCCCTCTTCATAGTTCATTGGGCTACTAGGAACTTATTAATAAAGTCCAAAGTAAGAGACCACGTTTCAGTGTCATAAGTCATCATGACTTAAGACACTGAGGTATACTGAGCGCCACACAAATTGAAAGATGGGAAGTTATGCGCAGCGTTCTGCGCAAAAGCCGAAATATGGGTACGCGCGGAAGCCAGAGAGACGAAATGCCGGGGCACACCCGCCCGCCAACCTCGTGCCTCCCGCGCGCTCCCTACGCCCGAGCTCACTACTTCGCCATTTGTATAGGCATTAGGCACACATGCGCAATAGCGAATCACGGCGAAGTGTCATCTGCGGCTAACTTCCCATCTTTCAATTTGTGTGGCGCTCAGTATATTTAGGACAAAAAGTTTTTTCTTTAGAAACAGCTAATCAACATATTTAAATATCAGTATCTGCCAGCCATATCATAAGCTTTGCTTAGTTTGCGGTCAGAGATCATGTGTAAGATGTCCCCTAATATTTATTTATTTCTTTTACAGTGGGCAGACTTTCGACAACGTAGCTCTCGAGACTAAGCCCGAAAGGCTGCGCGTCCTGGACAAAATGCTCCAGTTCAGCCGCATGTTCTTTGTATAAACATGCCAATTGGCCACATTACTTGGTTCAATAAAGAAAACATTTAGGGGTTCGTGTCCTTCTACTTGCATAAGCAACGTTCAGCTCGGTCAGTCTTCGGATGGGTAACCGCGGGTGGCATTTCCAACTGAGCGCTCCGTGGCTCGAATTACGCGTTAAATTGTACGCTCAGCCCCCCTACCGCCTAAGCAATAGCAATCGTAATAGCAATCGTTTATGACTTCATTTTAGTCATTTGGCACCGCCTATGTATCGTTAGCCATCAAATGCTTTGCGCGGATTGCGAAAGCAATCGTTGAATGAACAACTTTTATGGCTAACGTCACATAGGCAGTGCCAAATGACTAAAATGATGTCATAAACGATTGCTATTACGATTGCTATTGCTTAGGCGGTAGGGGGGCCGGTTGTATTATCCGTTTAGCCATGTCAGAGGGCTTCAGGCGGCTTAAAAACTGACACCAGCCCCCCCGACCGCCTAAGCAATAGCAATCGTAAAAGCAATCGTTTATGACTTCATTTTAGTCATTTGGCACCGCCTATGTGACGTTAGCCATCAAAGTTGTTCATTCAACAATTGCTTTTGCAATCCGCACTAAGCAATTGATGACTAACGTCACATAGGCGGTGCCAAATGACTAAAATGATGTCATAAACGATTGCTCTTACGATTGCTATTGCTTAGGCGGTCGGGGGGCTGGTCTAGCCACCCGGCCTATACATCTTACTTGCATAACTGAGTGCGAGGAAGAGTACGGCTTTCAGATGTTTTCTTTATTGAAACAAGTTATTAATCTCATACAAATACTTTATTACAAAAAGTAGATACCAGGGTTACCAGTTTACTATGTGTCTATCGTAAAATGATTTTATAACTCGTATTTTCGCAAAAATCCTAGGAATTTGGCGAAAATACGGATAGTTAGACATTGGCATAATGTTTCTCAATAAACAATGCGTTTATATCTCAATAAACAATTAAACAATAGTTAAGATTTTTGTAAAATTACGAGAGGCTAAAAATGCTTGATTGCTGCTTTACAATCCTAAAATTCAGAAAGATCATAGCCAATTTCTAATTATCCGTTTTTTTTTTGCGAAATTTCTAGGAGTTTAGTCGATATGTATTTTTTTTGTAATTTACCTTTCGTTCGGAAAAAATGTTCTATATTGAATAAGTAAAATTATGTGAAATTTAAATAAATCTTAGGATTTATCGATATTACAAGTCTTCTCTAAACTGGTAACATTCCTAACGTTGACACTTTTTTATTAATGTACTCTGTTATTAAATATAAATCATATTTTCTCTATTTGTAAGTTATATAAAAAGTGTAATAAAAAAAAGAAAATAAAAATGAGTGGGTATTTAACTGAATATCAAAAATATTAAACTCACAAATGTCTCGATCGATACAGTTACTGCATTATTATTAAAGATAAACTTTCATTTTACTAGTTTGAGCCATTGGAATAATAAAAACGATAAAAAACTTATAAAATAAAAAAAAAAAAAAAAAACTTCAGCTATTTTTAAAGAAAAACAATATTTTTATAGTTATTTCTCCTTAGGTAAACTTTTTACGAGACATTTGTATGTAAAACAGGGACTTTTTTGGTATGCATTTAAATAATATTCGACAAAAAAACTTCATATATAATACTACTACGATAGATTTTATTTTTTCATTGCTAAGATGATTTTCTGATACATTTTGCTTTTTTATTTTTTGCCATTATATTTACGTGTATATCTTTACTAGAATCCGGTTAATTTTGCCATAAGTGTAACAAAATACCATGGCATACTACAGAATATACCGCAGTTAAATATTATGTAACTTATACGTCGCGTCATCGTCACGTAAAAAGGACGCTGGAGTGTCAAGCCGACTTATTACAAGGAATTAGTACAAGGAAACTTAACTCTTATTGCACATATCATAAGAGTTTAATCTTCTTACTGCAGTTAAAGCTGCGTACTAGGAGATTTAACTTCTATTGACTGTGCAATAGGAGCGAAATTTCCTTGTGAGCAACTTGGAAGCTCCAGCGTTCTTTTTAAATGACGCGACCTGTATTACTTTTTTCTTTTTCTGATAATTTTGCAGCTGTCACTGCTAACGTTAATAAATGTTTGTGTTTAAACAACAGACAGACATATTCTAATATATCATCATTGTACTTTTTATGGTTCCGTACCTCAAACGTTGTCCGTCTGTGTGTATGTCAAGACTCTTTATCTCAAGAACGCGTAAAGATATCGAGTTAAAATTTAAACTGAATAGGTACATATATCTATCTCTCTTGCAGTTGTGTAAAAGAAAAACTTCTCAGTTATTGTTTAAAAAATTTAGAGCCGTTTATGTCGAAAAAACCGTATATTTCGACTGTAAATTCGAAATACATTCGAAAACTGTACATTTTTATCTAAATCCCAAAAAAATATGGCCTCAAAATTCACAAAATATAGGTTCAAAATAAACAAAACTGCTTCCGGCGTAGTTTTAAAACAGCCTATCAGGAAACAAGAAAAGAAACTGAAGAGATGTAAAAATATGAATCTTTAGGTGCGATCATTCTCGATTTGCGCTTCGAGGCGAAAGCACATATTCAGTCAATCCAAGTTGTGATAATTATTTAAGAAACTCATGTAAAATAGTTTATGGTGACCAAATACACATCATAATGGACTTATTAGTTTGATTTACAATACTGGGTGATGAGTAAATCATATCATGTAAGGTATCATATAAAACACTTCATTAGGTCATGCTAAAACAGGTTTTTAACTATTTTTACAATGTGTAATTTTCGATGTATGACGAGAAAAGTGAAAAAAAAAACTTGTCGATAATTATAGTATAGAGATTTTTACAACTTAATTCCCAATTTTGTGAAATTTTCTGGATTTGTACGGAACCCTCGATGTGCGACAGTCTGCTTTTTGCATGACAGTCGATTTGTTTTTCACAATTTCAGATTTACTTTACTAAAACCATAAAACCACAGACGTAGAACGAAGACGAAGACAATGAATGACTTACTAGAATATATATGTTATATGGTATTCTATATGGCTATTCATAACCGGGTTCACACTGTATAATTATTAGTTAGTCTACCTTATAGCAGATAAATAATAGTTGTATTAAAATGCGGTCCGAATTAAACCAAGAGTGCCATGGACGCTAACGGCGCTATCGAAAACCAATGCAGCATAAAATTCATCTCCTCGTCATGTTGGTTCTTTTAAGCGACGTTATTAAAGGTGCTATTTGGGACCGACCTGCCAACTGCATATTATGCCGACAGCATGTGCAGCGGCTCATACAAACTAGTAGTGCAGCTGTGGCCAAAACAAATCCTACGCAAACCTATACGTAATAAAAAAAATACTTTTTTTTTGTAACGGTAGCTGTTCCAAATTGCACCTTATAATTCGAAGCAGGCGCAGCCGCCATTGCATATTGAATCCTTGCTTACAGTTAAAAATGGATGATCGTTTGTCTGCTTTTCTAGTGTAATCACTAATCAGATTTTTGCCTAAATTGAGAACGTTTTTAAAATTGTTTAACTTTTTTGCTTTAAGACTGAATTTTAAATGACGATTAGATACCATTTGATGTTATTGTGTAGAAATAAGTTTCATGTTTACAATTGATTTGTTTCTTGTAATATCTGTCTGTATATCAAAATTAATAAAATGTGTGTTCTTTGGAAAACGATATTTGACTTTGTTATTCATCACAATACTTCCCCAAGATGATAACGCTACATCCTCAAAAAAAAGCTGATTTAGAAAGCTGAACTGCCCATGTCTATGTGTTCTGGTGCGAAGCGGAACGGCTTCGCTTCCCTCCTGCTTGCTCACGTAGCGCAAGTAACTGGCGCGAACAGGAGAAAAAGCGAAGCTGAACGCCAGAACGCGTACACAATATGGCTGCAGATTTTACTGAACTTTACTGAAGGATCTTTTTCCTGCTATGTGATTTTTTCTCCGCGTGAGGATCTGATTCATGAGATTCCGTGCGTTATTTTATTTTCATGTAACGTTTTTATATATACGCGGGCTGCACGCACTTTACCAGCACCCCTAGCATAGTAAAGGGTAATATTGCTGTTTTATCAATTTTGTCAGTTGTTAATGTCAATTCATACTTAGTGCCTTTGCCATGCTAGGGGTGATGTGCTAACTTACTCATGTGCACTCAGAGAAACTAACGGACTCTGCAAACATTGAAATGCTATACAAAAAATCTGGAGAAGGCCACTCTTATGTTCTAGCTAGGGATATGAAAATATCGGATCGTTCCCATCAGTCACAGTCGACCTAGTGAGAACTGTTACCAATTTTTAAGGTTCCGTACCTCAAACGGAAAATCGGAACCCTTATAGAATCACTTTGTTGTCCGTCTGTGTGTATATCAAGACTCTTTATCTCGGGAACGCGTAAAGATGTTGAGTTGAAATTTAAACTGTATACGTAATAGTTTCTTGCAGTTTTGTAAAAGAAAAACTTCTCAGTTATCGTTTAAAGAAGTTAGAGCCGTTTATGTCGTAAAAAACCGCATATTTCGACACTCATAAAAATCAAATCCTACAGGGTACTTCCCGTTGACATAGTACTATGAAATTTGGCGAGAAGAGTACACATATTTGAATAAATCTGAAAAATGTACATTTTTATTTAAATCATAAAAAAATCGAGCCTCATTCACAAAATATGGGTTCAAAATTCAAAGTGAGTAAATCGTATTAGTTAATAAGGTGTCATATAAAAGAACTTCATTAGCACATGCTAAAACAGGTTTTAAATAATTTTAACAATGTGTAATTTTCGACGTATGACGAGAAAAGTGAAAAAAATAATACTTTTTTGGCGATGAATATAGTATAGAGATTTAACAACTTACTTCCCAATTTTGTGAAATTTTTTACGGAACCCTCGATGTGCGAGCCTGACTCGCACTTGTCCGGTTTTTTATTCTGTTAGGTACCACTGTTGAACTGATGGGAACTAAAGAAAATAGCCTAAAACATTCTCAAACTTATATCAAATATAAGTCTCTTGGGGGAATAATCTAACCTTTTTAGGACAGCTGTGGGTTATTTGCCAGTCTGATATTGAATGCATTGAAATAGGTGCCTAGGTACGTTTATCCCCCGTGGCTCTACTGCGTGGCTCAACTAGTAGTGCTAAAGGAAATTTCTCTCCCGTGGCCTCAGAGCAAATAAAAAAATCAAGAGGGAACGTCGTCGAACAGTCAAGTGAAGCCGGTTTTTTATACATGTGTGAGTGCGTCGCTGTTGCGTCGCTATAGTTCGACTGTCAAGCCAAGGCGTAGTTTCCTTGTACGTTGATGTGTGTGTAATTGTCTGTACACGGCGAGGCGTAGTTTTGGTCGGCCTCACTTGTTTGTTCACAACATTCTGTATTTATTTTTTTATTTAGTCTGAGCCCGTGGCAAGACCGAAGTATTTTTAGTAGGTAGTAATAAAATTTGTATCAACGAATCGTCAAAAATTGACATTTGAATACCTTGGGCAGGGTTAATAGGAATAGCAAAAGTATGTTTATCGGTCACGATCGTTTTGTGCGTGTTTGCAGTCACGTAGGCTAGCGGTACCTATGCATAATTTACTTATTTATACCTACTTTAATATGCAACTGAGCATTGTCTGAAAATGGCTGCTAAGTGAGAGCAAAATGATCTATCAACTGAAACTGTAAACCGTAAACGAAAATTCTTATTTTTTTTTAATTTATACATTCTTGTTAGGAGGATTTCCTCATGAACATGCTTTCCAACAACTAGTTATGTCATCAGGAATATTGTTTTAAAATCTTTCCCGAAGACACATATTACCTATGTGACAATTTCTAATTGCAAATTTCTAGGTACCTGTGACCGTTATTAATATCGAGCGGAAAACGGCAAAAAATCAGATTTGTTTTATGGAGCCCCCTCAAAAATTATTTTGTTTCTGATTTTACCTACTATTTGTTGATATAACAACGGCAACATAAATACGTCATCTGTGAACATTTCAACGTTTTAGTTATCACCGTTCATGAGATACAGCCTGGTGGCAGACAGACATACAAACTTAATCCAAAAAACCATCCAAAAAACTTGATGTTCTCTCTAAGGTGAGACGGTATTTCACCCCTGAGCAACTGCTTAGTCTTTATAAAGCACAAGTCAGGTCTTGCATGGAATACTGCTCTCACCTTTGGGATGGCTCTGCCAAATATCAACTGGAGGCTCTGGAGTCGATTGAGAAGCGAGCCAAGAAGCTGATTGACAACGACACCTTGAATAAGACGCAGCTGCAAAGTCTTGAACATCGTCGCAAGGTAGGTAGCGTGTTTGTCGGCCTTTTACCGGATACACTTCGGAGAGTGCGCCCAGGATTTGCACAATCTGGTCCCCCCTGCCCCTTTCTTCTATCGTACGGCTAGACAGACGCGACCAAAGCGCCACTCTTTTATGGTTGACATACCGCGCGTTAGAACCAAGCGTTTTGAATCTTCATTCCTCATACGAATAGCCAGAATGTGGAACGCTTTGCCTGGGTCTGTCTTCCCGTTAAAGTATAAATAGGTATCTTCTAGGTAAGCGTGCTACACCCTAGACCGCACATCTGCTCAACATCAGGCAGTGTGTAGTCCAACGCGAACCTATTTCGAAATAAAAAAAAAAATACGGACAGCGTAGTCTTAGTAATAGGGCCCCGTTCTTACCCTTTGGGTACGTATTGTACGTAACCCTAAAAAGATATAGTTCTTTGAAATTTTGACAGGGTATGAGACGCCTTGCCTCATGCTCGCCGGGTTAAAAGATGCCAAAGTAGTTCGGAAGACCTCTCATACCAAACCTACGCAATCGGTTGCAGTGACCATGGTCAAGAAATTACCGGGTTCACTACACAAATTAGAGCACATACATACATGGCTCATACAAATTATTTATTTAGTTGCGTGTCCGTACGTAGGAGTCGACATAAATGACTACTTATTATGCCCACAACCTCGTTATTACTTATCTGTCGATTACGGAAGGACCTGTCGGTAGCCGGTGTCTATCACAAAATATGACCAGTAGGCTTTTAAAATAGATTTTAATTTATCATGTTTTGCACTTCCGTCTCTACGTGCCGTAGTAGGTACAAGTATATAATTTAAATTGCAGCTCGTTGTAGACCAGAAATGGGTCATGTTTTTTTATCTTTGATTTATTTCATTCATTATTTTGTTGAAAATAAAATTAGACATTAGATAATTAATTATGCAAAACCCGAGTAGGCCTACTGGTTAGAAGTACGATGATAGTATTTGTATCAATTATCTTTTCTCTTTTAAATGATTACATGTTTTTATTTATTAGGGCTAGTTCATGAATTTGATTTGAGCCTTATTAATAGTCCACTGCAGGATGTAGAATGTACTCACGAACCTAGGACAAGTAGTCCAGTTAGGTAGGTCCGACTTCAACAAAGAGGCCAATCGCCGAATCCAACTCGGTTGGGCAGCGTTCGGAAAATTGCGTAGCGTCTTCTCGTCCGACACCTCAGTGCCTCAAGTCGAAAGTTTTCGACCAGTGTGTGTTGCCAGTGATGACTTATGGCATAGAAACGTGGTCTCTCACTATGGGCCTTATTAGTAAGCTCCAAGTAGCCCAACGAGCTATGGAGAGGGCTATGCTCGGAGTCTCTCTGCGAGATCGAATCAGAAATGAGGAGATCCGTAGACGAACCCAAGTTACCGACATAGCCCAACGGATTGGCAAGTTGAAATAGAAATGGGCAGGGCACATAGCGCGGAGGGCTGATGACCGATGGGGTCGAAAAGTTCTCGAGTGGAGACCACGTACCGGCAAGCGCAGCGTAGGACGTCCACCCACAAGATGGACGGATGACTTCATTAAGATCGCAGGATCGCGCTGGATGCATGCCGCTTCCGCCTGTCTTATTGGAGATCCATAGGAGAGGCCTATGTCCAGCAGTGGACGTCCTTCGGCTGATGGATGGATGGATGGAATATCTCTTATATACTTGATCATCTGTTCATACCATACCAAGCTTCACTATAAGGAAGGCTATCCATCAAAACAGGTGTGAACTCACCCAGTTTGCATGGCTATGGCTGCACTATCCATGTTTGCACTAATTTTTGAAATAAAATGATATTTAATTAATCGATTTAATTTAATAAATATACTTACGAGTAAAAGCCGCTTGCAAGGGGGTATTATTGCAAGCCTGTCCAACAGAAGACGTTCCATGGCTAATATCATGGTGACCAGGGAAGTTTTTACCTAATTATAAATCAGCAACAGGAAGAACACGAAGACTAATTACTATTTACCTAATAAGGTGTTTATTAACGTGTTTTACGTTTATCCACGATTACGTTATTGCCATTGATCTTGAATGTATAGGTAATTTAAGTTCTTAGATAGCAAATTACATAAATTTGCCAACAGGATTTCCCTATACTTTATAGGTAAGTATTGTACCTTAATTATTGTTAGTGTGACTTGCCGGATAACTCTTAGAATAACATGGGGGCTAGACCTTTACGAAAAGAGTCAACTAAACTTAAGTAAATAAACTGAAAAAAATGTATGATAACTTTATGGTAGTTTGGAGGGAGAGCGTTTTGTTACTAGAACTCAGACTTCAGTTCTGAGTTTAAATCATCTTTTCAATGACAGAATAGCATAAACCTGCATACCTACGCCCGGGGCAGAAAGATACATGCATGTTGATACACAGGTTTAAATGAGCTCACAAAGAACTATGCAACAAGATAGGTAGGTAAGGTAGGGTAGGCATAGGCCGAATCATACAATTCGGCGGAAGTGAAATCAGCTACAAGCAGTCCAAACTTCAAATCCGTGGACTTTGAGGATTCGGCTTTATTAAGGGACATAAGTAACGGTAGAAGAATACCACAAAATACGATGTTATCGCTAAGAGCGATACCAGGCAACATTGTGATGAATGAAAAAGTGCGAACAACATTAGCGGAGGTTGAATTTCAATATATTTAGAGTACAAATGAGTGAAAAATGAGATATTTTAGAACTGGGTTGGCTCGGGCAGACATTGGAGGGGAAAATGCACAAAATACAACAGAATAAGCCGGAGGTGGCATAAATACCATCCCTACATAGTCGATGTACCACCTGCTTGTACTAAGCGATTCGCTTCTTCCTTCATAATGCGGACCGCCAGGGATTGGGATGCCCTGCCTCCATCATTGTTTCCTGACAATTACAGTTTGGATATCTTCAAGTCAAGAGTGAAGAGGTATCTTCTAGATCTATAATTCTACAAACTCCATCTTCGGCTACAACTTCGATTTCCATCAGGCGAGTTAGTGGCCAAATGTAGGGGAGACCGAGGGGTTTTGAAACAGAGGTGTTATGAAACAGTATACTGATTTCGCGGAAATTAAAACCGTTAGCGATCTGGCAACGTCACAATTTTACTACTTGCCCCCGCCCGCGTGTCTGTCAGTATGCGTTCCTCGCTAGAAGCGCGCGGTTGCGTGGTTCTGATACGCGCACCGAAAAAATCGTCAAAAGTAAGTTTTGAACGTTTTTTTAAGATAGCTATATTTTGTTAATGCATGTGTCTTTTGGTTCAGGTCATGTATGATTTGATAGCTCATTTACTAACGATTGAATTTGTAGTGCTCTCATAGGTCAATGAATTGTGTTTTGCGTCCTGTTTTAGATTGTTTATCATTTACAAGAATTTTTACTACTGAGGTGATTTGGAACAGACTGTTTCATCTCACCTTGTTTAAGCTTTGTGTTATTGTTTTGGGTGTTCGGTGTGGTTTATGGGTATTTATGCTTATATTGTTTCAGAATGCCTACTGATTACATTAGAAAGACTGATAGAGGTTTGGCAAGTCTCGAAATATACAAGCTCGCCGCAGAAGAAGTTACATTGCGCCAGAAAAGTCTCCGTGATGCTGCTTCGAGTTACAACCTCAGCCATACTTCTCTCTACAGGTATATTAAAAAGAAAAAAGCTTATGATGCCAATGAAACGCCAACTCCATCGGTTGGATATCCTGAAAAAACAGTAATTTCATCTTCCGAGGAGAAAGTACTACGAGTATGTGACTATCTTTTAAGCTGTGCCTCTGCGAACTTCGGCATGAGCACTAAAGAAGCAAGAAGGACTGTTAGACTATAAAAAATGTGGATTCTCATCTTGGTGCTTTAATTATGATTACATAATATAACCTCATTTAAATGTAAATTCCATCAAAGTTTGTGGTTTGTATAAGTAAATATGACAGATATGGACAGATTTAAATTACTTTAAGATTTCTTGTAATTTTTAAGATTTGCCCAAAATAGTACAAAATGTTATTAAAATGTAATATTACATCTTGAAATCTTTTATTTCAATAAATACCTCTCAATTATTATGCTTATTTCTACTTAATAATTTTTGGTTCTACTCAAAAATCAACTGTTTCATGTTACCTCGAGTCGTGTATCAAGTCACCTCGACATAAGGGGAGATGAAACAGAATGACTAGTTACGTTCGAATCAACTTTTTAATATCAGAATTCATAGGTACACTTTTCATATGCCACCCATCTCGAAGTGTAAGAAATTAACTATCAATTAGCAATAATGTTATGCGATTAATGTGTATAACTTTATGTCTATGAAGCAATAAGTCAAAAATGTTGCATCTCTCCTCGGTCTCCCCTATGCTATTCTACTTAAAAAATACCCTATGCGGGAGCAGTTTTCTCAAACCGAATAAGAACAAAAAAAAAATTGTGGCTAAAGGCTGTTACGTCACGATAATAAGACCACGTAGGTAAGTTTACAACTCGCGTCGATAGGTTAGTTGCAAGTAGGTAACATAATACTTAATTTTATGCAGTTCATTAGCCGCTAGCAGAGGTCAGTCGGTCTTGGTTCCACGAGGAAGTTAACGCAAGGTCCGGACCCGTCATCCTTCCTTCCGTGCGATTAGCCTATTCTTAATACCAAACGTTACTAGATTCCTATCAATTATAGGTTTTAAATGAATACAAATTTTGTAGGTGATACGAGCGCCATAATCTGTTGTACTTATTAGATTCTTGCAAAATTTACAGAGCTTAGCCGACAGACTCTGTAAATTTTGCGGAGTAGATTACACCAACTTTTTTAGCGCGATTTTTAGGTAGGTACATCAAGATTTACAGGAACATAGGTTTAGTGGTGAGGGCACTGTGGAGGGGATGGCTCCACATGTTGGCCGCAATACCGTAGTAGTATTATTATATATTCTTTGGCAATACTAAACTCAAGCGCAGCCATTCCCTCCACATTTCGCTCAGTGCTAAACTTATATGCCGGAACATGTACAACGTTTATAATTGCGAAAGAAAAACAATCATTCGATACATTTTGTTGATGGTCAATGGACTTTTTTTATACAATAGTTTTTTTGCAATTTTGAGGTTAGTCCCATAGTTGACTGCCTCGGTGGCTCAGTGGTTAGTGTACCTGACTTCTGGATCAAAGAGGCGTGGGTTCGATCTCCGCCCAGGGCAAGCATTTTTGTGATGAACATAAGTGTTTGCTCTGTGTCTGGATGTTATTTAGGTACTATCTATATAAGTATGTATTTAAAATATGTATATGTATTATATCAGTCTCTGGCAGCCATATCACAAGCTTTTCTTAGTTTGGGGTCAGAGACCGTGTGTAAGATGTCCCCCAATATTTATTTATTTATAGTAAAAGTTGTTCATCTTGATGCACTAAAGTCACCCTCAAGAGTGCGTATGTTACCAGTGACCCTGTATTGTATAACTCATCATTTTGAACATCGACTTGGCATGTTTTTTGTTTTCAAATTGATGATTTTGAACAATTTGTTTTATGGCATTAATTAAATTTTATCTAACCCCAAATAAAAAAAATATATTTGTGTTGTTCACAAACTTTCATTAATTTGCAACTTGTACTGTACCAGCCTTTTTAATAGTCCACCTGCAGGATGTGGGCCTACCCACGAAGGGTCAGTATACATTGCAACATAATTTAAAAAAAACAAAAAATCGTGTGTGTTCTTGTAATGTTTCGTGCTCGAGTGTTTAAATGTAAGGTGTGGAACAGCTTTCACGGTTGGTCTAATAGTAAAAGTGGTTAGATAATAACGACGATTTTGAGTAGATAGGTGATATTGTAGAATTTGTTCAATTTAAACATGTGTGCAACGATATCTAAGTTTACCTACACTACTGTACCTACTGTATTAGGTAGAGAACTACACGCATATTTTTATTATTATAATGAATTTATTATTAACTTGATTAATTTGAAGGATTATTTCATCATTCACAGTTACCTAATATTTTGATAATTGTCAATTTTCATTATACCTAGGAAAATTCCAGTCTGTCCCCCGGATCTGTCCCCCGGGAGACAGAATGGAAGAAAAAAATCGATTGATTCGATTGATCATCGGGGGACAGACGCTCGTAAACATTTCGAGTGCTATTTGAAATGGATATAATATGTATACCTATACAGGGTTATTCCTAATCAAGTAGCATCATTATAGGGGCTTAGTCTGTACAACAAAACTGCAACTGTTGTTTTGCGACTTGTGTCAAAACTAAAAAAAAAACAGCAAGTTCCATACATGTTGAGGTTTAACGATATTTTTCTATGGAACAACATTTTTTTTGTGATTTGATAAAAGTCGTGAAACAAAAGTTGTGAGTTTTAATATACACAATAAGCTCCTAAAATGATGCTAATTGATTAGGGATAACCCTGTATATACCTATACAGCTCGCGCTATACTTGTCGGTAATATGTAAAATAACCCTTTGCTGGAAGTCATTTTTTAGATCACCTTGATGGGGTAGATTGTTTCACTGAGCAAGACCGACTGCACACGTTTCTTTCTGCTCATTTTGTACTACAGATGCGCAGAACACGCTAACTTTGTTACAGTTATTTGGCGTGACCAGTACGTCGATAATTTTGCTTCGTCTATGGATCTCCTCATTTCTGATTCGATATGGTAGGTTATACGAGTATCATATATATTTAGATTTAATTAACCTTTGATATTCATTTAATAATTTTATTATTTTGAGGTTGATGTTATATTATAGGTATGTTATATTTTCTACAAAACCAGTCACGGTTGTGTGCAAAATTTAGGTAAAGTTTCCAGATGTTACGATAGTTTTAAAAACATAATTATGTTTTTGTGTAATGTTTTTAGTGCAAACAAAAAGTTCTCTTTATATGTGTTAATGCGTTAAGTATTTTTCTTCTTTTTTTATCGCCATACTTAAGTGAGTATGTAATAATATAATTAATTAGTCTATTGTTAAGTTGGTGTACATAGTTCATTTATTCGACAAATGGGTGTCAGAAACTCACTTTTGAATAGTCAACAAATTATCTACACAATAGTCAAAAAACTAATTACTTACATAATTACATACCTAGTATAAAACAAAGTCGCTTCCCGCTGTCTGTTCCTATGTATTCTTATATCTTTAAAACTACGCAACGGATTTTGATGCGGTTTTTTAATAGATATAGTGATTCAAGAGGAAGGTTTGTATGTATAATAATACACCTGTGCGAAGCCGGGGCGGGTTGCTAGTAAATATTAATTACCAGCATATAGACTTGAAAGGTGACGCCCACAAGTGGTATATTATTCAGAGAAAAATCAAACCAAGATGATATATGTATACATCATTTGAAAGCTTGTTATATATATAAATCTAAATTTATAAATATTATTATATCTAAATTTATAAATAATACTAATCAGAATTTTAACTTTGGGAGGCCCATATGGGCCTCCCAAAAATATTTAATTTAGATTTTTTCACCCCTCCATTTTTTTTAAATGCGAAAAATGAATTGTTTGAAACAATACATTCACAATACAGTACTTGCATTCGTAGCTGATTCTTCCACATTAATCTTTTAATTTGCGTGCGTGTGCGTGTGCGTGTGCGTGTGCGTGTGGGTCTGCGCCTGCGTCTGCTTCTGCGTCTGCGTCTGCGTCTGCGTCTGCGTCTGCGTCTGCGTCTGCGTCTGCGTCTGCGTCTGCGTCTGCGTCTGCGTCTGCGTCTGCGTCTGCGTCTGCGTCTGCGTCTGCGTCTGCGTCTGCGTGTGCGTGTGGGTCTGCGTCTGCGTCTGCGTCTGCGTCTGCGTCTGCGTCTGCGTCTGCGTCTGCGTGCGTGCGTGTGTGTGTGTGTGTGTGTGTGTGTTGTGTGTGTGTTTGCTGATGACGTCGCAGCACTGGTTACGGCACCAAACTTATCTGCACTAATCCAGAAAGTCACGAAGGTCACACATGAACTACAAGAGTGGTTTGCGGTGAATGGTTTCGCACTAAACCTAGATAAAACTTTCTGTATCCATTTTAATCTTGCGAATAGACCACAACAAGCCCTGGCAGTGTCTGTACGTGATGCTGCTTTGAAGCAGGTATCATCGGTAAAGTTACTCGGGTTCCATGTGGATCGCGCTTTAAAATGGGACACGCATATAGGATCACTGTGCACGCGCCTGAGCCAGGCCTGTTATGCACTGAGTCGAGTGGCTGCGTCAGCCCCGAGGCAAGCGGTACTCAGCTGCTACTTCGCCACCGTTCATTCCCTACTTACGTATGGAACTGAGCTGTGGGGTGACGTGGCGGAGTCGGAGAGACCGCTCATACTCCAGAAGCGGGCTATTCGCGCAATTGCCAGGGTTAAGTGGGACGTATCCGCCAAGCCGTTTTTTATAGAACTTAATATACTTACCGTCCCCTCAATATAAATTTACCAACTTTGTGTATTTGTAAGATTCAATCTAGACAATTTTGAAAAGTTCGGTGCTACAAGAGACCCTGAGACGACAAGACATAAGGGCAGATTGAAGACACCTGCTCACTCGCTCGCAAAATCCGACAAATCAGTGTATGTGTGCGGTCCGCAAATATACAACCATCTGCCAGAATGCGTCAAAAGTGCAGCTTCTGATAACATATTTAAGCGTAAATTGAAACTATTACTCCTGAGCAAAGCTTACTATTCGGTTAAAGAATATATAAATGATAAGTTATAGCTAAAGGTATTAAAATATATATTATTATATTTTTGTTTTGTACCTGAAAATCAAGTTGACAATGTAATTAATTTTATAATGTATTTACCGTAATCTGACTTGTAAATTTTTATTTATTAATAAAAAATTTGAATCTGAATCTGAATCTAAATCTAAAACAAAAAGTAAGTGGAGGTGTGTATCAAACAAACATCGATACAGTCATTTTACCATCACTATGACGTGAACCTGAACTATATTGTTTGTAATAATATTGTATGAAAATAACACAAAGTAGTACAAAATGTATGGTGAAATCTAGTAATGATATAATTTAAAACAATTTCTGTATTAAAGTAAGTAAGTTCGTATAGGCCGGGTGGCTAGCCCTGGTGTCAGAGTTTTGAAGCCGCCTGACAGCCTCTGACATGGCTAAGCGGTTAAAACAACCGGGACCTACAATTTAACGTGTCATCCGAGCCACGGTAGCGCTCAGTTGGAAAATGCCACCCGCGGTCACCCATCCAAATACTGACCGTGCGGAACGTTGCTTAATTTCGGTGATCGCTGACAATCACCTAGTCAAACTACGCTACGAGCGCTACAGTCATTTCTGTATTACGTAGCTGTTTTTAAATCACAAAAAAGTGTAAGTATTTCAATAAAACTCACCGATGAAAATACTTCATTCTTATTATTTTTTCGGAATGAATGCGATGAGCACCCGTTTATAATACACGCCATGTGAAATAAAAATTTATACAAAACAACATAGTTTAACACTTTAGAACAGTTTTATACTATTATTTATTCTGTGACAAATTATAACCAAATTTTAACCTTTTTGACGTTCCAACTTGTGATTTTGACGTTAGACGGCAGACATTGCGTTTTGTTTTGATTCACTCGCTCTTGCGTATGCAGTAATAGCTATTTAGAATATTTCTGTTTCTTTTTCACTTTAGGCTTTCGTAATTGGGCTTACTATCAATATGTTAATTATGAGAACAAATCATCTAGCCACTTTTAGTTACTTAACGTTTGAAAAAATCCAAAAAATATATCGTTAGCTTCAAAAAGCAAATGAACCAAAATATTTAAGAGCCTCATACATTATGAATGTCCTACCGAATGTTACGTAAGATCGTGAGATGACATTAACGCAAGGCTGCATAATCTTATCATATAAAACATGGCTGTGTGTCTGTCAGTCTTCTATCAATACCACCACATCAGTCGTAAGATAGTAACTGTTAGACAGAGGCCTCCAGATTTTCAATACTCATGACCAGTAGTGAGTTGTAGTGATAGTGGGCAGGGCACACATCCTCGGAGGACTGATGACCGATAGCGTCGAAAAGCTCTCGAGTTGAGACCACGTACTGGCAAGCGCTGCGTAGAATGTCTAATTATTAAATGCGGTGGACTGATGATCTCATTAAGACCGCAAAATTACGCTGGATGCAAGCCAATTTCAAGCAGTCTTTTTGGAGATCCATAAGGGAGGCCCATATCAAGCTGTGGGCATATGACTGATGGATGGACGAGTAGTAAGTGGCTTGCATCTGGCGCGATTCTGAAGCTCTTTGAAGGATTAGTATTCTATACGTTTATAATTTTTGACTTCTTTACAAAAAAAGATGATAAAATAGAAATATATCATTTCTGTATCATTAAATAGACGTTGTTACGTCCTTTCATCTCCAAAATAACGTAGACTACATTTGATCAATTTCATTATCAAAAAAAAAAATTGATAATAGGATTACTATTACCAAAGACAAACCTCCAGTTTATGCTATTACTGATAGCTGAGAGCCGAAAATCAAAAGAAGTCTTCTGTTAAACAAAGTCATTGAAATATACTAGTTGAAAAAAAGCACACATTTTTGGGCATTAAATATTTATCGTTTTCAAAACTACTTTA
This sequence comes from Hypomecis punctinalis, assembly GCA_949316475.1. NCBI lineage: Eukaryota > Metazoa > Arthropoda > Insecta > Lepidoptera > Geometridae > Hypomecis > Hypomecis punctinalis. The sequence continues at coordinate 16,944,268 of OX438802.1, forward strand.
AAAAAATGTCAATAGTGGTTTTCTTTTTGTTGAATATGCAATTCATTTTATTAAATAACTTCAAAAATCTTAGTCATATTATGTATGGCATAAAAGTATGCAAATATTATTACTAAGGCGCGCCTGTTGATTTTTTTTAATAAAAAAAACCGGTTATGTGCGAGTCAGGCTCGCACATCGAAGGTTCCGTACAAATCCAGAAAACGTCACAAAATTGGGAAGTAAGTTGTTAAAATCTCTATACTATAACCATCAACAAAAAAGTTTTTTTATTTTTTACTTTTCTCGTCATATATCGAAAATTACACATTGTTTAAATAATAAAAAACCTGTTTGTGCTAATGAAGTTCATTTATATGATACCTTACATGATACGATTTACTCACTTTGAATTTTGAACCCATATTTTGTGAATTTTGAGGACCTATTTTTTGTGATTCAAATAAAAATTTACAGTTTTCAGATTTATTCCTATATGAATACTCTGAGACAACTCTTTTCGCCAAATTTCATAGTTCTATGTCAACGGGAAGTATCCTGTAGGTTTCGACTTTTGTGAGTGTCGAAATATGTGGTTTTTTACGAGATAAACGGCTCTGACTTTTTAAACGATAACTGAGAAGTTTTTCTTTTATACAACTGCAAGAGACTATAGATATATAGTTTAAATTTCAACTCGATATCTTTACGCGTTCCCGAGATAAAGAGTCTTGACATACACACAGACGGACAGACGTACAACAAAGTGATCCTATAATCATTAATCTAAAAATGGCAGATGACTACGAGTATAATGATATTGGCATTATATTAATTGGAAATAAATTTCATTGTTTTGAATTACGATCACAACAAACTAGGAATATAATATGCTCTTGTAGGTACAAAGAGTAGCTTAAAAATTTCGTAGCATCGTTGCGCGCGTTTATGTCTTTTCAAGGGCAGACATTTCCCACAATATTTACTCATAGAAACATTTCTATAAAATTTGTATTAATAGAGAAATGTTTTCAATTTGATTTCATTTTTACCCATCCATTAATCAGCCATAAGACGTTCACTGCTGGAAATAGGCCTACCCTATGGATCTCTAATAAGACCGGTTAGAAGCGGCTTGCATCCAGCGCGATCCTCCGGTCTTAATGAGGTCATCCGTCCACCTTGTGGGTGGGTTTATTTTCTTGTATCCTGATATTTTATCTCCAATAGGAGGTGCTGGTATCCAACATCTCATCATCATCTTAGCAACGGCAGGACGGGTCGTCTACATATACTTACGTACATTGGCTCTCATTATTATGATATATCGGCTATCAGAATTGTGTCAGAGCCTTTAGATGTCCAAATTGCTCATAAATAACTTAAAGATGGCTACTCAGCGTGTTTAGGAAAGGATGTAAGTAGTATATAATAATTAATATAAATAAATAAATAAATAATATCTACCTCTCTAATGCGAATTGCAGATCAAGAGCTAAGAAAGTTTGGGTTAGATCGCATAGCTGAGTCAGTTTTCTATAGATCGGTGCTGTACTGCCAGCTATTTTAATAGTCCACTGCAGGACGTAGATCTACCCATGAGGGGTGACTGGGCCATATCTACCATGCTGGCGCAGTGCGGGTTAGTGGATTCACATAGGCCATCGAATTCCTACTATGGACGTAGTACCTACGGCTTGGCACGGTATAGATCGATGCAGACTGCAAGCTATACCAACTGCACAATTGCAAAATTCTATGGGGAACTGCGTCGCTATGCAAGCTAACCCAAACAAACTTAGCTCAACTATTGGTCTGAAACTTACATAAATGGGTACCGTACACTTTGCAAAGCAACACCTTCTAGTTTGATGGGACCATCTATTGTGCCAAGAGAATCAGTTAGACACATAGCGTTGCGCCAATGCATCAACTTATTTTAAATAACTAAAACGTTAAGTGTTGTATTGAGCGCTACAGTGGCTCGGATGACATGTTAAACTGTAGGTCCTGGTTGTTATAACCATTTAGCCTTATTAGAGGCCTTCAGGTGGGTTAAAAACTCTTACACCAGTGCTAGCCACCCGGCCTATACAAACTTATTTATTTAATAAGTGTTGTTTTCTGTTCATCCTAAATTTACACAGGGGAAGAGAAATCTCAGAGCAATATCTGTTTCGTACTTTTGAACAGCACTGAAGTTTTTGTATGGAACTACAAGTTTTTTTGGCGTCTTCTGCGTTGGTCTTCCTCAGAATGATGAATAAAGAATATGTATTTGCGCGAATGTATGTCTTTTCAAATTTTAAAAAGAATACAAAACAGCACTTTGTATTTAGGTACTTACAAGCCCAATTTGTAAGTACCTAAATACAAAGTGCTGCTACTGAAAGCCGTGGTGGTCTAGTGGTTGTAGCGCTGGCCTGTCATTCTTGAGGTCGTGGGTTCAAATCCCGGTCCCGTACCAATGAGTTTCTTTAGAACTTATGTACGGAATTTCACATCATTGGCTTTTCGGTGAAGGAAAACATCGTGAGGCAACCTGCATACGTCCGTGGAAGAAATTCGATGGCGTATGTGAATCCACCAACCCGCACTGGGCCAGCGTGGTGGATATGGCCCAATCACCCTTCGTGGGTAGGCCTATGTCCTGCAGTGGACTATTAAAAGGCTGGTACAGTAAGCCCAATTTTAAAGGCGCCATCGTAAATAGCAACGTAAAATAGTGTTATCTCTATCAAATGCATAAAGTGAATAAGAAACAGGGCTACTCTAAATGCTACTAAAGAAAACACCGGTTTTTACTCACGTATAACGTAAAAGTCCGGTTTCGGAGTAATTAGTACTCTTTCGTCAGGGAATACGCGCGCTCCCGTCGACTGGCACACGCGCACGTTCAACGGGAGCGCGCGTATTCCCTGGCGAAGGAGTACTAATGACTCCGAAACCGGTCGGGCTACCAGCGGCCCGGCCGCGATATTATACGTGAGTAAAAACCGGTGTTTTCTTTGAATGAATTCTCACGCGAGTTTTAATGGAGTGATTACTCTAAATGCTATTTTAATTACGATGGCGCCTCTAAAATTGAGCAAAATGTAATGAGAACATCTGCCGCGCCGAAAAAATCAGTTAGACACGTAGCGTTACGCGAATCTAAGATCCGGTGAATAAAGAAGTGCATCAACTTATTTTGCACAACCGACGTTACGTGCGTCCAGCCTTCACCTTGCCGTTCGTCGGTCCAGCCGTGACGGCGAAAAAAAACGGCTATTACTTAATAATTCGATTATTGGGGCCAAGTTCATTGGTTGCTATGCCCGACTGCTCCACTGTTTTGGGAAACAATCGCTTTGGACCTTTATTTGGGAGTTGATGTAAACATATCGTATTGGACAAATTATACAACTTGGCGTCTGTGATGTTAGATACAAACTGCGGATAGCCTACTACTGACTGAAGCTCACTTAACAGTTACGTGAGGATTGAGTTTTCCGCAATTTGTGGCTGACATCACAGCTGCCAAGCTGTGCGTATTATTCAACCTATGACATCTCTATTCTATACTCTATAAAATTTAACTTGATCTCTGCGACAGTGACATTGACATAGAAGACAGACAGACAGGTGGAAAAAATCGATTTTCAAACAATGTTTGTAATGAAATCGAATGAGTAGTTGAAGGTGAAAAATTGGATTTTATTTACTTAATATTATTTAAGATCAAGTATGTAAACATGTAAATAATGCCAAGATATTAATTAAATACTCATAATAATGTAACGATAGTATTTATCGACGTTTTTTACTATCATCGATGCTAATGTCACATATAATTGGGTCTGTTAACTCTGTGGTCACGATCATTCGTCGCCCATCACTTATCGGCATGCCCATAAAGTATGACATGGACAGGTACTGTCTGTACTATTAATACATTCAGGACTTCATAGGCGTGATTTTTCTGACAGCTGTCGCAAAAATCAAATAAGTTTTATAGAGTATAATCACGCTCATCATTACAATTTTTTATCAATTTTAAATCGATACCATGTTGATGTTCTTATCAACATGGTACTGATTTAAACAAAAATTGTAAGAGTTAATTCAAAATTGCTTCAATGCTTTGGAAAACTATCGTTTTGGAGATGTATTTGAGAAGTTTAAGTAATTTTGTAGTTTTGATTAGAATAGCCACAGTAGTAGAGTGCGTAAAAAATAAACATTTGTAAAAGTTTTGGTCAAGATTGCTTCGCTGATTTTAGTAACAATCGAATTATAGTTTTATTCAAAAGCTGATGTAAAGTATATAGATACTTTTTAGCTCTCATAGGAGAGCAAGTCATCTCATAACATACGCTAATTATACGCAGTAATTATACTTGGTGATCGTGATGGCAAAGATGTAAACGTAAAATATCCTTGTCAAATTACAAGCTTTAATCGATAAAAATCGATTATTGGTTTTATTTTATAGCTATGGCGAAAGTGATGAAAAGTTGAACCTACCTAAAGATATTTTAAAATGCCTAAAAACAAAAGAATTTATCAATATTCGAGAATTTTAATGAAAACAAAGACTAAAATGTAGTTATGTAAAACATTTTATCGTTTCTGGTTAGATGACTCAAGTTAAGTAGAAATCTAGATTTAATAATTTATCATGATCAGAGTTTTAGACATGTGATTATATCATAGGTGAATCTGCTTAGATAGTCACGTGCTTGGCATAGTTTCTCTGATGATTTTTTAATCATAGATTGAGCTTATGTTTATGGAAGCCTAAGTTTGCTTGCATCAAGCCACACCCTGTCTGATGCTAGATAGAAATGCGGTTCCAGGAAATGACCCCTTGTAATGTATACAGAAAATAAAAAGAATACTAGCCGTCATACCACAAAAGTTTTGCGCACGCTTTAGACAACGTTTGACAGTACAAATTGCACGGACAGTGTTTAAAGCGTGTTTAAATATTTGGTGGCAAACGAAAATTTTTTGAAAACATCTGCTTATAGTATTGTCTCAGCGATTTTCTTAGCTAAGCTTTAATAGGAATAGACAGATAACATCTTTATTTATAACCGCTGACTTAAAAATATTTTCCTCATATTAATTAATTATGGCTTTAAAAGGCGTCCTTATCGCTAATAGTAATTTTTAACCGAGCACGGATAGTAGGTAGTAATTAAATAGTCAACTGCTGAACTTAGATCTTATTGGGCATTCACCATGCTGCTCAATGCGGGTTGGTGACTTCACATACTCCATGAGATTCCTTTTAAAGACGTACCTATGTAAGTTTCCTCACGATGTTATTCCTTCACCGGAAAATCATGAAAATCAGTACATTCTTTGTGTTCTAAAGAACTCTCTAGTACGGGACCGGGATTCGCACTCACGAATATAAGGCGAGCGCAGCAACTTCTAGGTCACCACGGCTTTTTCTTTCTTAGCACTGACCTAATTCGTCGGGCGAATGGTTCAACGATCTCATCGACCTTAGCGGATGGCTTATTATGCCGACAAAAAGTAGGAAATACAATGAAATTTTCCTTAAAGTGACTGTGATGTAAATGAAATTGATGAAGCATTGGATTAGTCGATTGTGATTAGTGGCTCGAAATGGTTCGTGTAATATTTTACACACGGCTGCTGCGTTGCCAGTTCCTCTTTCTTTGTCTTGGCTGGACACGCTGCCGCGTCTAGACGTCTCCACGGAGTCTAGATATGTGTAGGAATGGTATGAAATCGAGTAGAATCAAGTGTTGAAAAGTTGTAAAACATTAATCTTCTAAGAAAGTGCTCTGTTATATCTTATCTATACAAATAAATAAAATTGGAGTGTCTGTTTTTTATATTGAAATAACCGTTTTTCACTACATGCATATATATATATGGAACATACACCAAAATAACATTTTTTACAATTTTTGTCAGTCTGTCTGTTTGTTCCGGCTAATCTCTGAAATGGCTAGACCGATTTTGACGGGACTTTTACTGGCAGGTAGCTGATGTAATAAGGAGTAACTTAGGCTACGTTGATCGACTGTTAAGCGGAACGAAGTTCGCCGGGTCAGCTAGTTATACATAAGATCACATTGCTCAGACAGGATGTGGACGAGTGTAAGAAACCTACACCAATATTATAAAGAGGAAAGATTTGTATTTTTGTATGTAACGAATAAACTCAAAAAGTACTGGACCGATTTTAATCATTCTTTTTTCATTAGAAAGCTACATTATCGCTGAGTAACATAGGCTATATTTAGTACTAGATTACTATAATACCTATTTATGTCTAGTGTCTACCCATGCGAAGCCGGGACTGGCCGCTAGTATTAAATAAACTTCGTGCGTAATACTCGTAGCGACGTTTATCGTAAAATAAGTATTTCTAATGTTAAAGCCAGCGGCAATGTAGAAAATACTCCATTTTAATTTTAATGAATTAAAATGGAGTATTTTCTACATTCAGGGTTATAGTCTAACCCTACCTGTCTCAGAGTTGACCATGACCTATCACAAAGTTCATTGACTCTGTATCTGTAATTCCACTTTTCAGTATGGCGAAATTGAGAAGTCTCTCTCAGATGTCGGTTGTTTTTATATTTCATTCGGTCTTTGTCTAGTTTTCAACTGACCTAGAATCTAGGTAATCTAGCTATTTCGTATTTGGGCTAAAATAATTTGGTAGGCGTTTACTAACATCGAAATTTAGAGGCCCGTCTCTCAGACCCAATAAAAAAATCAAGACAAAAAATGTGAACAAAACAAATAAAGCCGGCAAATCTACGCCTCGCCGTGTACAGACACAGTTACGTACACATACACGTACTTAGAAACTACGCCTTGGATCGTCAGTCGAACTATAGCGGCGCAATACCGACGCACTCATCACCACATGTATAAAAAACCGACCTCACTTTGATTCAGACGGGCCTCAGACCATACAAAAAAAACAAAACAGAATGTCGTCAACAGACAATCATGACGTTCTGTCTTGATTTTTTTATATGGTCTGAGGTCCGTCTGAATCAAATTGAGGGAGCTATAAGGTAAGCAAGGTTTTCTTTTGTTACAGAATGAATAATAGGTGCTTATTAGAATGAATGTTTGTTTTTATTAAAAATGATTAGATATGATAGTAGATTATTTATTTGTATTCTAGTTTTAACTAGGCTACATTTTTAATTGGCTGCTATGAACCGGCGCAATTTTTATATTTCTATCAATGAGTTTGTATGTTTAAAATCTATTATTGAGCTGATATTTATAATGTGAGTATTAGTTAATATAAAATACTTTATGTATGAGCAAAGTCGGCCAAAAAGTTGAGAGAATTAAAAGGTCAAAAATGCTTAGTGTTTTTCGACGGTCAACATTTTCTATCTGGTTTATTTTTATTAACACGCTTTTATTAGTTACACCTGTATGTTTGCTTGTATGTTTGTTTGTAACCAACCCCTTTGAGCTCGATTTTGACATACTTTGAGCGATCAGATTTTCTCCAAACTTTGCAAACCTATCAAAGACCGATGACAATGCATTTATATAAAAAAAAACCGGACAAGTGCGAGTCAGGCTCGCACATCGAGGGTTCCGTACAAACACATTGTTAAAATAATTAAAAACCTGTTTACTGTAACAGTAACAGTTAGTAACAGTTACTCACTTTGAATTTTAAGCCCATATTTTGTAAATTTTGAGGCCCTATTTTTTGTGATGTAAATAAAAATGTACAGTTTTCAGATTTATTCCTATATGTGTACACTAAGACAATGCTTCTCGCCAAATTTCATAGTTCTATATCAACAGAAAGTACCCTGTAGGTTTTGATTTTTGTGAGTGTCAAAATATGCTGTTTTTTACGACATAAACGACTCTAACTTTTTTAAACGACAACTGAGAAGTTTTTATTTTACACAACAGTAAGAGTTCATCGATATACGTATACAGTTTAAATTTCAACTCGATATCTTTACGCGTTCTTGAGATAAAGAGTCTTGACAGACACACAGACGGACAGACGGACAACAAAGTGATCCTATAAGGGTCCCGTTTTTTCCTTTTGAGGTACGGAACCCTAAAAATATGACCCTTAAGCGTGTTTTTTTTAAATATATTGATATTATTTCAGATAATTTTGACCGGATATGAAAGATAGTTCGAAGATTAGTTATTCATCTAAAAATGTGTAGCAATTGGAATTTTTCCAATGTTACTTTGTAGCAGACATGATTAGCATAAATAACCAATGAATTATACACCATTGCATTCTATTATCTAATTTTAGGCAATTAGTATGCAAATCCGCGGCATTTGACCCAAACAAGTTTGTCAACTAATTTGACCAATGATTCACTGGAGCCCTGTATGATTGTAAATGCTAATTCGATTAAATTAAAATATCATTAAATGTTTTATTAATTGATTTTATAACGTTAATTGAGAGATAAATGTTTTATCACGGTAAAGATCTACAGAATCAAAGATCAGAGAAAAAGGTATTTGAAAATGTAACCCGACAAATAAATATAACTCCATTTTAGACAGTGTTTGACTTACAACTAACACAATTTTGATTTAATTCTTAATCAACAAACATACGTAGTTATAGTATTACTAGCTGACCCGGCGAACTTCGTTCCGCCTAATAGTCGATTAACGTAGCCTAAGTTACTCCTTATTACATCAGCTATCTGCCAATATAAGTCCCGTCAAAATCGGTCCAGCCATTTCAGAGATTAGCCGGAACAAACAGGCAGACGGACAAAAATTATAAAAAAAAAATTTTGGTATATATACCCTAAACATAGTTATTTCTAATCAATTAGCATCCTTTTAGGGGCTTATTCTGTACATCAATACTAACAACTTTTGTTCTGCGACTTTTGTCAAAACTCGCGTATATATTCATATGCATGTAGTAAAAAAACAGTTATTTCAATATTACAAACGGACACTCCAATTTTATTTATTTGTATGTATGTATTATTTGTATGTATAGCTTAATAAATATAATTTAGTAAAAATATCCCTATCTTAATAAACTGGTTATGGTTAATAGTAGGTATTAAAAATGCGAAAAACTTAGGGAAATGAAAAAAAAACACCAAATATACAAAATATTCTAAAACCGTAAATCAAATTCATAAAATTTAAGGACTAATCAAGGACTCGTGCAGCGAAAGAACTTTGAGACGACCTATGGACATGTCTTGCAACAACAACCATATTGATTGGCCTCACTTGCTTAATTTATTGTCCTTTATATTGCACTCTTAATAATGGTCGTCAAATCTCAGCTGGCTGAACAAAAATGTGTACTAAAAGGATATTAAAAAGTGCCATTCACTGACATTGCCCTGTATTCGCCTGAGGGCATTGCCTTCGGTTTACCGACGCGGAAGCGATCGCCGGCTTTGGACGGGTTATCCAGTTTCAACTGCTCTCATTTTTGGCATTGTGGATCTATGAAATACCTTATATGGTAAGTAAGTTTGTACAGGCCGGGCGCCTAACCCTGGTGTCGTAGCTTTTTTTTTATTTTTTATTTATTTGTCCTGAATATAACTTACATACTCGTAGGTACAATTAAAAGTACTGCCCAACAGCGAAGCGGTTTGTAGGCAGGATAGCTCTCACGTTAGGTACACTTAGTATCTATGTACAAGCGGAAAGAAATACATTCCCGTGTTATTATAGGTACATGTGGGCAATGTAATGTCATTGTCAGTCATCCATTAACATATTTTGTTTTTATAATCTAAAGTTTGATACAAATGTTTGCTATCTAATGTGTTAATCTTCATTGCTTAATTTATCCAACATCAGTTTCTTTAACATTTTTTTAAAGCCAAATTTTGTTTGAAATGATTTCTCTGCCGCTCTGCTTTAAGCCGCCTGAAGGCCTTAGACATGGCTAAACGGTTGAAACGAACGGGAACTACAATTTAACGTCATCCGAGCCACAGTAGCGCTCAGTTGGAAAATGCCACCCGCGTTCACCCATCCAAATACTGACCGTGCGGAACGTTGCTTAATTTCGGTGAACCCTGACAAACACCTAGTCAAACTACGCTTCAAGCGCTACTACATGGATATTATAGAGCACATTTTGGTCTTACAAATCATTATATCCTTTTTAAGGACATGGAGCAGGCTAGTTGGTATCCGAAGGGGTTAAAGTACACCTAGCTTGTTGGGTCTCCAAATTAGTGCCAATTGATTTAATTACACCAATGGAAATAAAACATTTTTGGCTATTGATCTGTTTTTGAGTCATTTATATTCATTAATATTACAGAGCCTATAGCAAAGACTTTAAAATAGTGCAACAGTATTATGGTTTGTAGCAATAGTTATGGGCATGGTTATTATGAAGCATATGAATAATTAGAATAATTGTTCTAAATTATTCTAATTATTAATATTTTTGGGGTCACGAAGGATTATGTCCTTTTTAAAGGCTTACAGCAGGTATAGTTGGTATCCCAAGGGGTTAAAATGTTGACTTATTTTTTTGCGTATTTAAAGACACCAATGGAAACAAAATATTTTTGGCTATTGATCAAATTGTTTTAAGTCTTTGCCATAATTGCTACATTAATACAACAGAGCATAATGCAAAGACCTTAAAACAGTGCAACAGTCGATAGTATTATCGTTTGGAGCGATGTTGATGGTGTCTTTTTGTTCACGGCTAGTTCAAGACTAAATAAGACTGTGTGTGCTATTACCAAGTCTAATTAGGCATTGTCCGCCATATAAGTATAATTTTTACGTAACTAAGTGCCGAGATAGTAAAGTGTCTGCATGACTATTGGCAAATACTTCACTAGGTTATACCAAACGGCTTAGCTCTACTGGTAATCTGGGATCAACCACTGAAAACTGCCCGCCCCGACATTGCGTTCTTCGCTCTGAATATCGACGCTCTCAAAACTAAAAAAAAAATCAGCTGTAACATACATTTTGTCGCGGGTGAACAATATTTTTCTATGGAATAACAATTTTTTTTTGAATTTGACAAAAGTCGCAGAACAAAAGTTGTTAGTTTTGATGTACACAATAAGCCCCTAAAAGGATGCTAATTGATCAGGAATAACCCTGTAGAATTAGGATGTAAACAAATCATGTCGATAACATCAATAAATACTATTCCTCAAACCATACAGGTTTGTTTATATAGGTAGGTTGGTATACTGCTATCTGACCGCACCATTGGCGGTAGCGGTGTTGCCATGCATAAACTTAAACACGATGTCTTAACAGACACCTAATGATTGTAAAATCTCATATGTGTAAAATAGTTACTCCCGCTTGTGGTGGGTTATAGCACTCACAGCCATAGAGCCGGTTCACAGGGGTGCAGTACGGCGCCGCACAGCAATGATATTGCTGCACAGATGGATATAATAGGTGTAAGACGTAGTACGGCACTGTGTGGACGGACTCTTATTATTTTAATTTATTAAAAAAAAAATTAGGCTAGTTGTTAATTATTATTTGATGTTATTTTGTAACAGCTAACCATACACAGAGCCAACTAACGAAGATAAAAATAAAATCAACTTAGAAATAAAGAAATTACAGTCATATTTATTTTCTTGCTAGAAAAAGAGCGCACTATAGCAGAATATGACATCACGGGCCGTAAGTGTCATACATTCGCCATACTATGTTATGTTTTGTGGAAAAGGGACAAAGCAGGGATGCTTTTTCCCTACTAAAATCTTACCAAGCTTATTTCTCTGAACTGGATTAACCAATTTTGATTATTTTTTCAGTTTACGAATCATAATTAATTGAAGAATTCACTAATCCTAATACTTTTAATTAATTCAATACCAGTCAACTATCTTATTATGACAGCACGGCGATGCAACAAGCTCTTCTATGCAATAGCTCCAGGACTGCTTAACGAGCATCTCTTTGAGTCTGGCAAAGATACAACATACTTTCTCATTAGAGTCCGGAGTGCGTAGACGCGGTGCTGGAATGCACCATTTGGCGAACCATCGATATTCCTGTGGCAACGGCGCGGCACCGCTAAGATGTAGTACGGCACTGTGTGGACCGACTCTTATTGTTTTAATTTCAACACCCGAGTGACAAGGGCAAGTTCAAAATATCACTTATTACTTAATAATTATAAGTATCCATTTCCACCAGCGGTTATTTTTTATTATATGCATTTAAAAATATGAATAATTGTATATCACCGCCTTTTTATTGCTTTTTTGTTTAAAGTGTTTTGTTGTTTCTTTTAAGAATCAAATTCAAGATTTATGTTTTGGTTGGATTAAATAAGGAAGTTTACTTTGAAGGCAGAAATTCTCATTATGTTTTTAAAAGCCTTCTCTTTTACAAATGCATTTTACTCGTTAACTCACCAGATATATAAATAGCATTGTGGAAGTTTTTACACAGTTTTTTTAGGTTTGACATTGTATATTTATTTGTTTACTGAGTTATTTACTTGCTTCGTATGTTTCAACATCTTTTTTCAAATATTTTTCCTAAACCGATTATTATGAAACTTTATGATAATGTTATGATAATCGAGAGTCTGGTGATATAGTCAAGTCAAAAGATGAATGGTAAAAATAATAATTATCACAATGATTTTGAGACTATTAAACAACATTATTATTCAACTTAAAAGCTTTTACTTTTACCTTGAAAAATCAAGTTAATTTCCCATATAATTTCCCGTATATCATTTCTAATTATTAGATTACTAGTTTTTACCCGCGGCTTCGCCCGCATGATATTTTGATTTTTGACGCAATATCATTATAATTTATGACCTATGTGTTATTCTGATATATAAGCTATATTATTGCAAAGTTTCATCTCAATCCGTTCGATAGTTTTTGCGTGAAAGAGTAACAAACATCCATACATCTATCCATCCTCACAAACTTTTGCGTTTATAATATTAGTAGGAAGGAAATAGAGTAGATGACGAATAAACTTTGCGATCATTCTCCCTACATAGTCCTATGGAAAATGCATGTTCTCATGGATCTGGCCCACACCTATATAATAAAAAATAAATCTAGAAAATGTGATATCTTTTTAGTTTTGTAATGTATGTACATATAGATTGTTTCAAATGTCTTTCTAGTTCTATATATTATATGCTTATAGTGTTTATAGTGTTATCGAGTAAAAGATGTAATTTTTTATTGAGTGTAAATATGTAGTAATAATTAGTTAATAATTTTTGTTAGGTTATATGAATCCAAAAATTGCATATACGCTACGTTGATACTAAGAAAATCGTACCTATCATCATTCTACACAGTTTGAGCCATAAATTTTACTTTTACTTAAAATATAATTTCTATTTTCTCCAATTGATTCATATTATTCGAAAGAAAATTCGAAGCCGTGGTGATCAAGAGGTAGTCACAATCGTGAGGTCGTGGGTTCAAATCCCCGGTCCCGTACCAATGAGTTCTTTGGAATTTATTTACGGAATTTCACACCACTGCATACGTCCGTAGAAGAAATTCAATGGCGTATGTGAATCCACCAACCCGCACTGGGTCAGCTTGGTGGATATGGCCCAATTACCCTTCGTGGGTAGGCCTACGTCCTGCAGTGGACTATTAAAAAAGCTGGTAGATACATACATTCGAAAGAAAAGTTGCTCGTGATACAGGCCACTTTAATATTGAAAGGTACTACTTATTGCTTTAATATTTTACGCCTATAAAATAGGTATATTTTCGTCATTGCTGCACCATTTTCGTATTTAATGAGGTCGTATTAATATTACTCTGATTGGAAAACGACAAAAGAATTAAATTAATCTAAGGTTGGATTCTTATCTTCCGAGGGTCAGAATTGACGTAGGAGGTTCTATTCATACTTCTTACTCATACACATGAGCATGAATAAGTACGTAAGTATGTGTATGATAAAGTTTTCGTCGTATTACTTTATTTGTAAAAATAACCAAATTCAAAAAACCTCCAACATAATATACTAATATTCCTCCTGACGTTAACATAATTATTTTTTTTGCAAAAAATAGCATGACCGACTTCACCCGTGTACAGAATCATTACATAGTATAAAACAAAGTCACTTTCCACTGTCTGTCCCCATGTATCTATATCTTTAAAACTACGCAACAGATTTTGATGCAGTTTATTTCAATAGATAGAGTAATTCAAGAGAATTTTTTAAATGTATAATACACCTGTGCAAAGCCAGGGCGCATCGCTAGGACGCAAATATTATGCACGGATCAATGTAGCATTTTCACATTATTGTTGATTTATCAAAAATGGCTCAGCCGATTTCGATAAAATTTAAATAGGACCAATTTAGAAGTATATTCTTTCCAATAAAAAAGAATTATTGAAATCGGACTACTATGAAAAAAGTTATGCGTGGTTATACATAAAAAAAATATACTCGTCGAATTGTATACCTCCTCCAGTGGTTCATCGGTCAAAAAGGGCTGATAGCTTTGAAGAGGCTGAAACAATTTTGATGAAAATACCTAAGAATACTTACAAGACTACCTCACGTTTTAAACAAAAAAAAATCAAAATCGGGTCATCCGTTCGGTAGCATATCACCCCGTCGTTTATGCGTCGGGGGTTGAAAAATTTATATAAGATAAGATATTTATTTCCAATAAAATTTCAAATTATACTTTTTTCACATACGCCATCGAATTTCTTCTAAGGACGTATGCAGGTTGCCTCACGATGTTTTCCTTCACCGAAAAACCAGTGGTGTGAAATTCCGTACATAAATTCCAAAGAACTCATTGGTATTGGACCGGGGATTTGAACCCAAGACCTCACGATTGTAAGGCGGGTGTCACTACCTTTAGGCCACCACGGCTACCACGGCGGTATATGTTACGAACATGGGAAATTTTGAAAATTTGCTAAGAAATAAAAATTCAAAATTAATAAAATCTCAGATAAAGTCCGAGGAAACTACGAATAAAAAAAATATTACATCCGCCAAAAAGTTTGATTGGGCCTATAAAAATGAAACTAGAGTAAACTACATCTTTTTTTCATTTACAATAGATTCTATGTATTAGAGATCCTGTTATTTATAATATCAAAATAGAATAGGTACCTAACAAGTTTTCCATTGTTACTACACTCGTCTTTTTGCGTGTTACGAAATTTATGTAAATTACCGTTATTTTAAAATATCACAAAAACTGGATTGAATAACAAGTCATTAAACTTATAGTATACGGAAATAATTTGCGAATTGAGTCGGAAATTACACCATAATTAAATAAATAAATCATGAATGTTGAATATTTTATTGATTACATTTACTTAAGCACAAGTAGCTAGATATATTTTTGACCGACGAACCGGTCAAAAATAAAACCGGAGGAGGTATACTCGTACAATTCGAAATATGCGATTTTTTTATGTATAACCACGCATAACTTTTTTCATGGCAGTCCGATGTCAATAATTATTTTTTTATTGGAAAGAGTATACTTCGAAATTGGTTCCATTTAAATTTTATTGAAATCGGCTAAGCCATTTTTGATAAATCAACAATAATGTGAAAAATGCTACATCGTTTCGTGCGTAATATTTGCGTTCTAGCGATGCGCCCCGGCTTCGCACAGGTGTATTATACATATAAACATTTCTCTTGAATTACTCTATCTATTAAAAAAAACTCCACGAAATTCCTTTGCGTAGTTACAAAGATGCATACATGGGGACAGATAGCGGGAAGCGACTATACTATGTAATGATTCTGTACACGGGTGAAGTCGGTCATGCTATTTTTTGCAAAAAATAATTATTAAATAACTATTGGTAAAGTTTGTGTGGTCCGGAAAAAAATCAAAAGTGATAAAGCGAAAATATAATATGGACTTAGGCCATGACCGTACGCACCGTATGTATCGTACCTCAATATTAGATGTAACAGTTTTGTAAAATAACTTCGCCAACATTATCTTTGAAAATAAAATGAACCAGGATAGGAATGGTGAAAGAGAAAAGAAAAATTCTGACTACAGTAGAAAATAGAAGAGCAAAGATGTTTAAATCTTTGTTTTGAATAAATATTTAGTATATTTCCGCTATCTTGTTTTAGGCAAATAAGTTTTAGGGCATCTAAAAAAAAAGAAACCACTACCGTTTGGCCACCTTGTACGACATGACAATCTAATGAAAATCATAATAAAAGGAAAAGTAGAAGGTAAGAGAGGAAGGGAAGACGGAGAGCATTTTTAGATCAGATCTAAGAGAAGGTAGACGTCATGTCGTACGCGAGACGTAGAAGCTGCTCCACTTTATTCCAATTGAACATTATCTTTAACAACGTCTTATAATATTATAAGCATGAGACAAAGCTTACGGTGAAATAATTGTTTTATATATTTTAACAAAAAACAAATCGACAATGCCCTTCTCAGTTTCGCGCATCATAGTTTCGCTTCGTTCTGGTGGAGTCTGTGGCTGCCTGATAGAAGCTTTCATCAAAAGTATGCGTAGTATGCGCAGCATACACATTATTGCGCGTATACGATATGCGTAGGCGTGCCACAGTGTAAGTATTACATTGAATTTTATACAGCCTATACAGAGATATGATATGGATAGCTTACGGCGATATTAATTTGACCCACAAGATGTACTAGTAATCGTAAAAGCAACAAGAACAAAAATCACTAAATTTAAAAAATCAAAACTTTAAAACATAATGAATAAAACAAGTAATTAGGCATCATACATTCGTCTTTGATTGATTAATCAAAGACGTAAGACCAATCAAAATAATCTGTGAAAATAAATATTCCCGCTACTTTGATTAATATCAAAATAGCTCAAATCGCTGTTTATGATGATGGCTCCAAAATGTTGTTTCATAAAACTGTAAATAACTAAGTAAACAGCTTATTTTAAATATGTCGAAGAATTTAAAACAGAAGGTCAACTAGTGTGGCTCCTAAACAAAATTTTAACCTACAAAACCTACTTTTCATTCCGACTACAAACAGTATTACGTGTTGGTATACCTACAGAATGGAATGAAATAGCATAATAATATAATATAAATAATATAATTATAATGAGATGCCTACTGCAGTGACTGCTGTGGTTGAAAACAAAAAAAAAACTTACCTCTGTAGCTTACTAACTGTTCTAAACTGTAGTGTCTACCGACCTTTTTTTACCGACTTACAAAGAGGCCAAGGGAACATAGTACCTCCTGTACTATGTTCATCTGTATGTATTTTTTTGTGTATGTTCATCGATATTTTCGCCAATAGGAAACCGATTTAAAAAAAAACTTTTTCATTTAAATTCTTTAGAAACCGGCTGAGCCGTTTTCGGTAAATCTTCAATAATGTACATGGATGTCACATCGATTCGTGCAAATTATTGGAATTCTGGATGGTGGAAGTCAGTGTTGCAAGTTTTTGCGAAAAATAATGATTAATAATTAGAGCGTTGTTTGGGCCATATTCACCAGTCCAGCCCAAGTTCAGTGAATTTTCATACGCCAACAATTTTTCTCTACGAACACAAGTAGGTGCTTTCCTACCAAAGGAAAGTGGTGTAAAATCCGTACAAAGATTCTAAAAAACTCATTGGTGCGAGATCGGGATTTGAACCCAAGACCTCATAATCCAAGGCGTTTGCCCACTAGATCATTACAGCTATTGTTAATTAATAGAACAAGTAAAGGCCAAGTATATACAATGGGGCCCAAACACCCTTCGTGTGTAGGCCTACGTCCTGCAGTGGACTATTAAAAAAGGCTGATACAGTACAGTACAGTATATACAATGTGTAAATACTTAATATATTTTGAGTAAGTATAGGTATTAGATACATTTGTGGAATGTGAATATGGTGCACTTTTTTGCTAAACGCTAGTAACCTTACAGTATTAATTTGCGTGTGACATTTTGCTTTATAGTTAATAGCTATAAAATGACCCACTATTTTTGGATCTTAGCCTCGCATTGTAATTATATATTTACCTACCTAGATATGACAAGGACATTATAAGCCTGAAAAATAAATAAATATAATACAGTTAATGGACAAATATTTGAAATCATAAATATTTATATGAAATACGTATTTTATTTCTTTTTATATATTTATGATTTTTAAAGATAACTAACATTTGCACTTCAAAGTTTAAGATTATATTATCGGTAAGGTCAAAATAATTTATTACTCATTTAGATTTATTGAAATGAATTCATCGAAGATGCACATTCTAGATTTAACCGAATGTCAGCGGTTGATTTATTGATATATTTTTTTAATTGTCATAGCCTATTATAAGCTAACAACCCACACCTAAAATTTAACGAGCACAATATTTACCAAACAGCAGAATATTGTACTGGCTGACTAGCTAAATACTTTGCGTTCTTTAGCTAGTATCAACTTACTTTACTATGCGACCGATCCTGAAGTCGTAAGTGCAAGGCAAATTATTTTAAGTGTGACCAGGAAGACTAGCGCAGAGAAGACGCGAAAACACAAAAGTTACCATCTAGAACCTGGAAAAGACTGGAGCAAAATAGAAGAAGTTAGTGGAATTTTAATGACAGTGGAAAAAGGAAACTGTTAGTGATACCTAATGGTGATTTTACCTACTTTATAGGTATACAAAAATACTATATGAGATGAAAATGAATTGAAGCAGGCGCACCTGCTTTTCCTGACCGACAATGATGCTGGCAGCTTTATTACCTTGGATAGCAAAGATTCTTAATAATATCACAATACTTATTCGCGATAACGTTAAAAATATTGTTTATTATGAAATTAATCAGGTTTTTCAAATAATGCGCATTTTAAATCGTCTCTAAGTATTTTTGCAAGTCGACTTGGATTTCTAATTAGACTGTACGTTACGTAGTCAAAACGCTGTATAGGGGCGCCTTTGCTTTATTTAGCCAATAACATCCAATGTAGAGATATATCCCGACCTAATTACAATACAAAACCAACATACCCCAATTATTCGAATATAGAACCAGCCCATTTTCAAAAAGGATTAAAAATGCACCGAGCAGCGAACAAAACACGTGTTTCATACTTCCCGCGTTTCGGAGGTCGCGAGTTGTCCTATATAATGAGAACACAACGTTAAAGCGTTTACAACAAGAGTCGCTCGCACGCCGTCGCCACCAACCTCCAGTACGTAAAAACAATTAAAAAAAAAATGAAGCAAGGTCGCCTGTTGTGAAATTTCATTTTTCATAAATTATTAGACGTGATCTAATCGAATTTTAACTGTGCGCCGCGGCATTGGGAGTAATTGTTTACCAGTTCTCCACCACCGTTGTTGCAGGGGATCCCAGCCAGTCTGCGCTTGCGCATCAACGGACCAAGTGCGCGCCACCCGTTTCGCTCGCCTGTGATAGTGACAGTGCCCATAGATAAACACGCAACATGAACCACTACGTTAAAATCGTAAGTTTAATATTTTAAAATTGGAACATTTGGAAAATCGTGCCCTGAATGTTGAAAAAAATTAGAAGTTGCCGTGACTCTAATTTTTAAAATATTATTTTGTATTTTAATATTAGAAGCTTTGCAAAATCGTGACTTTAATGGCAAAAATAAATTAAAAGCTCCCGTGACACAAATTTTTAAATTGTTATGGTAAGAAAACAAATATGACACTTACTGTGGAATTCGAATTACAGATAAAAAACTTTCTTAAAATTAGCCAAATAATTGGTGTATTGATTCACCATAATGTTTACATTTTTATGACACATATGAAAGTGACAATCTTAGTTATCGATGTTTGTAAAAGCTGCCGATGAGTCTGCAAAAAATAAACTTGCATAAGATATGCTTACCTACGTGTTATTTAAAATAAGATGATCGCTGTGTAAAAACTTTTGCTAAAAATAGAAGAAAAAAATGATGCAAAAAGTTTGTAGCATTGATATAGCAACACTAGTCTCTCACAAAAAATCACCACCATACATAAATTTAGGCGAATAAATTACACATAATAAATAATAAAATTATTACATACATGCATAAAGGTAATCAAATAATATACATAATAAAAAAACAATTATATTTTTGGGCTATTCAATAAACAACAAACAGTGTGAACATTATTGAATTATTTTTTATGAGAAACTAATTTATTTTATTTCTATCTTACAGCTCATAACAAAAAAAAATCCTAAAACATTTTAATAATTGTTATCATGCACATCGAACGTTGTGCAATTTACTACAAATTAAAAAAAAGATGTCGAGTATTTAAAGTAGGCTTCGACTTATTATATATACTGTTTTAAGTAAATTATCAAAACTAGTCCAATGTTATATTAACTATTTCGAAAGAGTGTCAAGTTCAACCAAAAATATTGTCAACAAAACGTATCACAGTTAAAACTTAATATTTATAGGCGAACCTAAGTTAACACATGACGACTTGTAATTTTCTTAACGTTTTAATTTATGTCTGACTAAACAATTTATGATGGAAGTAAGGAAATGAAATTAGCATCTCAATTACAGCCTATATGTTAAATTAGTTCTATGAACTTAAGTTACACAAGCTTACTACCACTATTACAACGAAAGTTACAACTACTAGTGCAACCAGTGCTGCACGGGTAGCATGGCGTAGAGACAAATTGTCTTTCCATCATTATGTCCCCTCGAAAAGGAAATAAAGTATGGATTGACAATGACAACTGACATTAAAAGTGGATAAAATGGTTTTATCCCTTTTCCATGCTACCCGTGCTAGCACGATTTTCTTCCCACATCGAGTAAAGTAAAGTAATAGTTCACTAGAATTAGCTGCATTTTTGTAAACTTAACTCTTCGAGAACTTAAATAAACAGACATGCAGGTTTCTTCACATTTCTGAATTAGTCCACTACTAGATTAAAATCAACCATTAATCAATTTTTAGTCTTCTAACTGCTTTCTGTAATTTTTGTCACTGTTTATCAGAGTATGCTATTATAAATAGATCCAGCCGTTTATTTTCTTTTTGACAGGACCAATAGAACGTAACTGCGTCATGTTACGCAAAAGTTCACTTTAAATGCGAGGTTTTAAAAATATGACAACTGCCTAAGTTTGCTCCTTGATCCCGTATGATAATCATCTTTGACAAATTGACTCCATAAGTGCAGTAGTTTTTTTTATAAATTACATAAAATAACAAACGTTTTTAAAAATTTTATTTTCTTCTATGGTGTACGTATGGCGTATGTACGTTATTAAATTTTTGTTGGATCTTTTATAGTTGTTGGATTATATATAACTACCATTGTAAACAAACACTAGAATCGATAGAGCAGTTACAACATGAAACAATTCACATCGTTGGGTTTCCTAGACTGAAAACCATTCTTCGAAATGATTGTCTATCCGGTGTCTATGATACCCGAACTATTTTATGTCAATACCTTAGTCTGTATCTAGTGACCAGAAGTGACCTAGGTTAGTTACGTTCCTTTGTGTACAAATTCTTTGCCAGTCGTAAACCGCATCATTTGTAGATGTAATGAAGTTAAAAGTACTTAGTTAAAGCGAGTAGAGTTCGTTGTTATGAGCGTTATAGCTTCACGACTTGCCTAATGGATTGTAAAAAAATATTTTGCCACTACTCGTAGTTACAACAAAACAAGACATTAATACGCAAATATTTGTATGTTATGGTGAAGCATGACTATTTGACTAAGTAAGCGAAGAAAAGCCGAATATTGCACTTTAGTTAGTATCACGATACCGAATCAGATGGAACCGCATTATTTTTTTGCACTTTATTACCTAAGAAAAAATAAAACGGTGACGCTTAAAATCGTCGGGTGCAAGAAAAGGAGATAATATGGACAAAATAAAACGTACGTAATAAGAAAAAACAAACTAATTGTAATACTTCACTTTATTATAGTAAAATAAGTTTTGCCCGCGGCGTGGAATTTGACTTTTGTGATATCCCACAAGAATCTTTTATTTTTTCGTGATAAAAAGTAGCCTTTGTCACTTTTCGGCTCTCGAACTATATCCGTGTCAAAATTCAAGTCAATCCGTTGCTCCGTTGCTGCGTGAAAGAGGAACTAACCAACAAACTTTTCGGATTTATAATATTAGTATGATATCTCTAAATTTAAATGTAAGTCAACGCCTAATTCGCAAAAATGAATTGAGTAGAGCAACAATGACCAATATTGAACAAAATTATCAACAGTCCTAATCTTAAGCTCTAGTTTCGATCAATATAATATTCGTTACCCGAGCCGTCCACCTCATTACTCAGTTATTTGACAATGTTGCTGTAGTCAGACGGATTTCCTATAATATTAATAGATCTACCAGCTGTCTGGCTCGCAAGATTATTTGCGTGTCCGGGTTGACCTTTCATTGTAGGCATTAAGTAAAATTTGACTGGATTGTACATTTTATTAGATTTTGTTCGAGATGGCATGGAATTTTTTTTTTTTTTGTTGAACTCAGTGTTAGATGATACCCTCTTGATTATGGGAGGATAGTTTTTATCTTACATAAATCAGAAAAACCGGAAGTCAAAATCGAAAAATATACGTTATAGAGAGTCAACTGCGAAAATTGTAATTAGTGTTAGATATTAGCCGTTTTAGCTGCGTCTGAAAAATTTGGACCAAAAAAGTGCACCTTTGACGACATTGAAAACCACATCAACAAATGTAATGTTTGAAACAGAATCATATTTTTTTTTATGGATGCTCGTAGTCCCTGCTCTAAGCAAAGCCTGAATTGCGAGGACTACATATCTGGAATGATATATATATCTATATCTATCTCGAGAGAATACAAAGAAAATCAAGCTGGGTCAGATTACCAACAGTTCAAGCTATGACTAAGGGTGTTAATATTTACAAATATCGAAGTGTCAGTACCAAAGATTATTAAAATAAAATTACGACTATCTATCCAGTTTAGCTCCTGCTACGATACAAGACGCATTCTAGCTACAATTGCAAGACTGTTATGTTTCAAAACCTATAAACTAACATTCTGAAATAATGCAACGATGGAAAAACAAGAGTACGAGTACATACAGAGTGTAGAGAAATAGAGCTGCAGAAACTGGGTGATAAATTTCTTTAGTACCTATGTACAACAATTATTTTATTTATCCTACTAATATTATAAACGCGAATGTTTGTAAGGATGGATGGATGGATGGATGTTTGTTACACTTTCACGCAAAAAATACTAAACGGATTGCGATGAAACTTTGCAATAATATAGCTTATATATCAGAAAAACACATCCTACTAATATTATAAACGCGAAAGTTTTTAAGGATGGATGGATGGATGGATATTTGTTACTCTTTCACGCAAAAATTACTAAACGGATTGCGATGAAACTTTACAATAATTTAGCTTCTATATCAGAATAACACATAGGCTATAAATTATAATGATATTGCGTAAATTTTCTAGAGAGCGCTTCAAGAAATGTCAAAAAAAAACTGTCGAATCGAACATCCGTCAAATCGTTCTTTTTTTTCACCTCCTTTATTAAGGGTGGTAAGGTAGGGCCTCGAGTTTAAAAGACGGAAAGTGACATAGTCTACTTTTTATCCCGGATAAATAAAGGGTGCCCATGGGATAGCACAAAAATCAAAATACCATGCGGGCGAAGCCGCGGGTAATAGCTAGTCTATTATATGTCGAACTCTAAAGTTGACAAAATATCAACACGTGTGATATGTTGTAGTTTAACAGAAAATCTTTAAATACGAGTACGTATTGAACAACTTTTAAAAATAAGTCACTAGATTCGTAGACATTTTGATATGTAATTTTAAGTTAAATTAGTTCAATTACTATTTTGACTAGCGCTGTTTAAACATGATTTTGCAAACAAGCAATTTGCTTGTTTCGTCATTAACTATGTAAATAAATCTTTATAATTTAGCGTTATTGTGTTAAATTCGCAGACACTTTCATCACAGCTTTTGAAAATTACTAGCATTCCAAATGCAACTTGTATAAAATGTTATAATACAGTATGCTTCTCGTAAATCTACAAGAAACACCATTATCAATAAACTAAGTGGGACACCAGCAATGTCTCTACTTTAGGGTGAAACTTCACCAAAGCTAGGTGGAGCGGACATGGCCAAAACGTTGTCCCTAAGTCCAAAGCAATATTTTCGTAGTAAGAGAAACAAAAGGCAGTCATTATGGAGTGGAATTTTTCTGTAGCAAATGTTTCCCAATTATGAAGGCGCCTTCGTAATTATAATATCAATTTAGAATATTTCTGTTTATTTTTCACTTTAGGCATTCGATAGAGAGAAAACTTTTTACGTTGCTAATAGCGCCTTTATAATTGGGCTTATAAGGTTCCTAAATCTGAAAATTATTTATGTTATGGACTTATAATGAACAAAGCTTCGTTCATATTCGCTTCGCTCCGCTTAGTGGAGTGTGGACCTAGAATAGGTATATAGTCCAGCGGTGGGAATGGATGAGGCAATGTCTAATTTATTCACTTGCAAGCGTTTCAGTTCTAGATTTTATTATCTGCAACGTTAACTGTTTTCACAACTTAATCGATTAGTTTTAATTGGATAGAATTTACTGTTTTTCGTCAGATATTAAATTCTATTTAAGTGTTTGTTTTTGTATCAATATTTTTTATTGGATTTGAAATTAAAAATAAAACATGACATTTGATAGTAAACAACTTATCTCTACGTCAAAGTTTTGGGAAATATAAAATGTAAGTTTTAGAATTCCAAAAAAACTATATCGACGACAATAAAGACAATTGAACATCATTTGATTTGAACAAAGGAAGCTTCAACTATATATCTAGATGAACATATTTAAACACATTTTCTCGCGCTTTTCTTATGTATCATCTCCAATTTAATCCTTTACCTACTTTGGTAAATTTCTTTTTACATGTTTAACTGCTTCTCTAGGTAAAACCAAAAAGTTATCATCAGTTGTATACCTAAACAATAATTAACAAGGCGACCTTCTCATCTACTAAGCCGTAATTTGAACTGCAAATTATTCGCTTAAACGAGCCGCAAAGTGGCTCATTGACTCACAATATCAATTACAATTTAATCAAACTACGTTCTTTAGGTTTCACTGAAAATCCTTTGTCTTTGGGCTTTTTTCTTTTACGACGCAGGAAGTTCAGCGTAAATTTTAATTAGATATGTAGAGGTAGGTATACTAATTATATTATTTACTTGCGAATGTACTCAAGATAAAGCGCCAAATATGTGGTTATCTTTTTCTGGTTTACTACGTATTCTTTTATAGGTTATGTTTTTATCCGAGGCATCAGATATCTATATTACATTGCGTCCAAATTCAATGTATATACTTACAGTATCGGGAAATCACACATCCACAAAAAAATCATATTTCTATAATAACTCTAGAATTAAGAATAAGGTCCAAATCCGACCCATCGCAGGTCATGCGGGGATGAGATTAACTTAGTCAGAAAAAAGGAAAAATGGCACAATATAGGGTCGATACAGGCTCATGCTGATGTGCAAAAACTACACATTCTAGAACCTAAGGTACTTTTAAAACTCCTTCAAATGTGGTCTAATTTTTGACAACGATCCTATGTTGTTGACTGCGCATTTAACTAATCGTTATGTCGTATCTGATTTCCGACAACTCATATAATTGCATCTAAGGAACGAAGCTTGAAAAAAGTCCATCATTGCATAACCAATAATTTGCATCCGTATCAAAGTCCACTAAGCAGAATTTGTATTACAATACATAGAAAAATCTACGGGAATCAACTTAAAGTATGATAACAAACAACTTTTTTATTTTTCCTGTTTAAAGTATTATTGTTCGTTAAATTATAATTTAAAAAAACCGTTATATATAAAAATTAAAATACTCGACTGACAGTTCAGTTTATCAGTCAAATTAACCAATCGTTTCATATTAAAGTGATAAATATAAACCAGCCAAGTAAAGCAATGCAACTTTGTAATTTACTCTATTTGAGATAAAAGCGAGTCCAATTTACCAACCAACGGTTACTGTGTATTTATCGATTTTATATTAACGCACGATTATTACATCACATCATTAATATTGGCATCATTTCTTCGTCTGGCAAGATCGTCTCCGTGACTGACAATTAATAATCGAGAATCAAATTCGTTGAATACCGGAGTAGGTCCGCTAAACAATGAAGTATTTTGATTAATTACGGCCAAGGGTGCGTTGAACAAAGATAGTTCTCATGATAATCGGACGTTTTTGCGGTTTAGCTGCGATCGCCTGATGAACATCGGTTTAACTCGTGACCGAGATATGTAAAGACCGACCTTCGGGGCTTCACGGATAGTAGGTGAACGACCTATTTTGCAATATTACTAACCAGCGGTTTTTTGCCAAAGTTCCGGAGTTTAATAAGGTTCTTTCTGATTGATCGGTATGATTTTGACCTTGTATTTGTACCATAATTACGATAAAACTTGAACACAAAATCCTTAACACTTCTTGTGCTTAAATTAAAATAAAAAATAGTGGTTATGGATTAGGTTACAAAAACTAAACAAAAGAGCTTAAACGTGTCGGACTAATCATGTCTGACGAAAATAACTTAATGATAGAGTTAGGTTATTAAGTGCATGTTGTAATGCTGTAAGAATGATATTGTGTAATACAGAAAGCGCATTTATAAAATGCTCTGAATTATATATACAATACAAGGCGTAGAAAGTGAGATCCGCATCGTATCTCTCGTTTTTTCACGTCGGATTTACATACAAATAAACTGATGACACAAACTATTACGTTACATTGTAGACAGGTTTTGGCAAAGAATATAAAACAATGTGCTTAAAGCGCTGATATATTTTATAGTGTTTTCACGCTATGATGGAAGAAAATTGTGATTAATGATGCAATTAGATTAATAAACGTCATTGTCGTATGTTTAATTTTTGTATTGATATTTTTTTATTACTACGACTACACCCACTACCTCTTTCGTCAATTGAATAGAATGTGATTACTACAAGTCATGCTCGAAGTATTAAAATTGCTAAAGAAATTGTTATGCAAATACACGTAAGTACGTATTAACATTTAAATATCATTATCAACAAGGAAATGTAACATTTTACGTGTTAAAAAACTTCTTTGTACTTAGTCAAGTCTTCAAGGGAAACCCAGCTTCTGTTCCAGCATGTGGCTATCCCACTATTTTTGTAAAATAGAAATTTTGAAAAGTGTGTTTCAACTCTTCAAATAGTTATACACGAATAAAAATATGGTGAAAAACTGAATAGTGATTGGAACATACTATTAAAATGTTCTGTTTGTTAAAACACAATGATAATTACCTGATTCGCGAAATAGGCAGATTATTATTTATTTATACGATTCCCACTTTGTAAACTTTATGAAAGTTGACAAATTGAGTAAATAAAAATGATAAATATTCGAGTATTTTAAAGCCGAACGAGATCCAAAAAAACAGCATTCTTAATGAAGTCATTTAAGATTTCATCACGACACAGTCCTTGGTTCAGTAAAATGGCCCTTGTGGTAACTTAACTATTTGTTGATACTATAGTGAAGTTGTCATCATACATAGGTTGTAATACCTACTTGTAATACTTTAATGTAGTCATAAACATTATAGGCATTTAATTAGATTCGTTATTTATTAGTTATTTGTATTCCTATTAACATATTTTAATATTCACTATAATTACACTTGGATTACATTACATCTGTCTTCATCAGCTTTACTATTCTACAGGATATACAAGATATCTCAAATTCTGGGATTCACGTCGTACTCGTCATTTTTAACCATTTGCCAATAGTGAGCATAAACGAAAAAATATTTTTTACTTCCAAAGGGTATATATACTCCCGAGGTAATCCCATTTAAATTTTACAGAAATCGGCAGAGCCGTTTTTGAAAAATCAACAATAATGCAAACAATTCGAGCGAAAAATTAGAATTTTGTACACGATGGTAAGCGGTTTTACCATTTTTTGCGAAAAATAATTATATAATGGCCTATGTTTTTTTTGAAGCGACACTGAAATCGCGAAAAAATATCAGCTGTTCCATACAAAATGTTCAATGTAATTTAGCTAGTGAGTACTTTTAGATCCAATCATTGTACAATTTAGCTATTTCCTTTGTATTTCATTCCGAAACCACCTTATCTTACAAAGCATTCATTTCCTCGTTCAAGAAATCTTGACATATTTCTTATTAGGTAGAGAACATTAGATAACAGCTAACTAGGCAGGCCTTGACGACAAAGGCTCAATAATTGTGAATACCCAAAATTCCTGCGGATGAACTTCCTCCTTTGAGGCCTTATCCGAGTCAAGGTGAATTAGACGCACGCTCTAGTGATGCGACATGACAGTCACTTGCTGACTCAAAACTTGTAGCTCAATTGATATCATAAAAAAAATTATACTTCCTATTTTTTTTTTAATAAGCCCGGTTGAAAGCGGCCTGCATTCAGCGCGTTCCTGCGGTCTTAATTATTTAGTCGGTCCACCTAGTCGGTTGACGTCTTACGGACGATTACAATTATGTATTTCAATTCATGTTTTACTCAAGGTTTATGAAATAAAATTTACTTATAGGTAATGCATTATATTCTTGCAGTTATAGGTGAACTTCTTAATACACATCCGCTTAGTCCCGGTTTGAGTAAGTTCCTTTCTCTACGATATCATCAAGGTCTGGAACTCAATTTTCGAAACGAGATAAATGTTTTTGGTAATAACTTATGCTCTCCTTGGTCTCGTGAATTGTAACCGTGTGACTGAAGGATAATCTTTGATAATCTATTTTCATCCGAACGTGATAGAATTTCTGCAACAAAAAATTAATTCTTGGAATTGAATTGAGCCTAAAAATGTAGAGCTAAGAACTGGTTCAGATCGGAACTAGCCGGACACGTATTAAGAAGTACACTAATTGTAACAGTTTAGTTATTAATTTTGAGTCATAAGCACCTTGAATGAATTTTGATGTATCGACCATGATTTGTATATAATTAATTTGTAGATGTTTGACACTTGCTGACGTTAATATTTGTGTCCTTATGTTAGACATTATTAATTGACTTAACTAATTTTAATGTAGATAATGATAGACCTAACTCCCACGCATTCAAATTGCAAAAACTTATTACTTTGGTTAGAACTGTAGATTAGAAAAGCCAGACACACGACTCAGTCAATTTTTTATAATAATGTCTTGACCTAGCCTTTGCCAAGTAAACTTTTTAGTCACCTCAGTCTCGAAGGCCGTAGAGGTCATTAGCATTATGATTATGTTTCATTGTTTTACTGTTTAAGTGAATTCGTGTTGAATTAAAATTCTACTATTCTTGTGACTTTGAACAACGGTGAGTCACAAATTCAAGATTGTTGAGTCACGCTGTGATAGCGAGTTGGCAACGTCACATCACTATTGTAGGAGAATCACTTTAATGCCTATCGGGACCTTGTCATTGTGTGTTTACATAATAGTGTTGGCCTCGTGTTGCAGACTATGTTTGGTGATTCGATGTCTTAGGCCCTCTCCTTTATAAGTGCAACTCAATCAATACTTTATTTAACTCGCGGTGCAATACTGAGTATTATAAAGTTTATGGTATTTATTTTACAATTGTTTGACGATGGTTTTCTTATTGAAACGTGAATGTTTTTGTTTATGGCGAACTTCTGTATTTTACAACACCGTTGGAACCCATAAACGCTAATAAATGAATGAATTATGAATTTTTTGTACACGCTCAGAATGTCCACTATGGAACTTACGCTTTCGATGACTTGTTTGACTGTCAGTTAAAGGAATTTCAATAAATAGTGTTATCTAATTCACAAGATTGAAAATTTGACATAAACAAACAGTGGCCTATTTATAACAAGTTCGACGTTCCAAGACCAAGACCAAAGAACTCAAGTCTGTATGTGTACATTTTTACTTGGATCTTTATGGGAAATTACTCATAGGAAACATTTAGTGCTGGACAGGTTCTTTAGTAGGTATTATGTTTACGCCTTATATCATATTTGCATTTTTTTACAATGCGGTAGTGATTTTAGAGGTTATTTCCGGTAGATCGTATCACGTATCGTTTTAATCTAATGTATCGGTTCTTTTTTTATTGCGTACGATATTAGCATATTATTTGCAAACTGATTAATTTTGTGTGAAATTCCGTACATAAATTCCAAAGAACTCATTGGTACGGGACCGGGGACTCGAACCCACGACCTTACGATTGTACTGGCTTTTCGGTGAGGGAAAACACCGTGAGGCAACCTGCATACGTCCGTAGAAGAAATTCAATGGCGTATGTGAATCCACCAACCCGCACTGGGCCCGCGTGGTGGATATGGCCCAATCACCCTTCGTGGGTAGGCCTACGCCCGGCAGTGGACTACTAAAAAGGCTGGTACAGTACAGTACAGATTAATTTTGTAAAAACCTAAATAAAATAAGAAAAGCGAAAAGAAGAAAAGAAAAATTATAATTGCCTTCTTGTGCTGAGAAACGGAGAATTAGATATTCAATTTAGAAAATCTTCAGTATTCCACCGTTCTACTCATCCATTTATGGACAAACCTCTAATGTTTTCTATGAGTATTTGATGCAATACAGTATATCTACTACGAGTACAAGTAAAAACCTTAGACGAATAAAATTAAATAACTATCATAAAAATACTAACCAGTTTTTTATTAGTACCATTAGGTCCCAAAAAATTAACGATATACTTACACAGTATTTACGAGTGTTATAGTAGGGTGCCTTCTTCTTGAAACACTTTTTTAGAAGGTGACTTAGCAGATGAGTGATTAACTATGATTTTAGCCATAATGAAGCTAAAACAGGTCTAACATAGTCTTCTTCTTCTTCTTTTCGAGTCAGCGATTCGATCATAAAATTTATATTTTGTTATATGTTGTTCGACCAGTAAGAGGCCACGGAGACTGCGGCGGTGTTGGCCTCGTGGAGATCTTCTTGTGTTCAGGTGTTAGGGCACAGTGGGCATTGTAGTAGATGCTTCATCGTCTGTTGAGTGGCGACACAGTAGCATTCCTCCTTTGGTTGTTCGGCTAAGCCCCATTTGCACATGTTGTATCTACCACGGCCTATTTGTGTTCGGAATCTGTTACTAACATAATATTCTTCATGGTCTAACATAGTCATATTTTTTTTTACTTTCTTTCGTATATTATATTATAAACTGTGACCGGCTGAATATTATTAATTAACAGGTATTAAGTGTTTTATATTATTGTTGGTTTAGTTAGCATAACGAATTAAAAAAATGCGTTTGATTTATTCAAATTCGCCATGCAATATTTTGGAACCAACTGCAGTTACAGAATTTAAGGACTTAACCCGTTAACAGAGTTCAAAGTGCTTCGGTCCATAACAAGCGTCCAAACGACGTGTCCAGCGATTTATAGGTCCATTGTACTTACTATTACTACATACAAGTAAGTGGTATAACGGAGAGCACGGAGAGAGTCGTCAGGCCACATTATGAGGCAGTTTTTCTCGATAAAACGGTCAAGTTATCGTAAATTTGATTTTATGATTGGCTGCAAAGCAATACAATTTCTTATTTCGACTTCGTTACAACATGACTGAGCGGAACTTGTTTCCTGTTTGTAAACAGTGCTGTTAATATTTTAAATGTGTAATAAATTTGTAAAATAATACTCATTAGTCTTTTACCAGTATTGATAATGAAATGAAATATTTGTAATGAAATATTTACCCATCTGGGAAAGCACAAGATCGTTGTCAGCTATTTTGCACCAAGCAGTAAAAAGAGTATTGCTTGGGATTAAAATGAGGGATTCCAACAAATGTTTGAGAGAAAGAGAGATTAATTTTTATTTGTGATGACATAAGAGATTCAATATAATATCTTCACGGGTAGCACGGAAATGGGAGAATAGTAGATTGTATTATATGGAAGCAAAATAATATTTGTACGACGAGGGCGCTTTTTTGAATCCAGAGCGAAGTGAGGGATTCTTTAGTAGAATCCTGAACGCAGCGAGAGCCCGAGCCAAAAATATATTTTGCGCTCGAGTGGTTCACTCTACTTTTCATCACCTCTATGAGAAAACAAAAGGCGCCTCATATTTTACTATAATAATGTTATTTAATAAAACGTAGAGTAGGTAACAACTAAATAGAAATTAAATTATATCTAATAATAAAACAAATGAAAACTTATATTTACATTCTTTTCATTCATTTTCTTGGCGCTGAACACTAACATTACAAATGCTTCCAAATTCAAAAAGTGCGCGGCAAAGATCATTCCGTCGCACTTATTTGTTCCAAATTCAAAGAGTGCGCGGTAAAGATAATTCCGGCGCACTTATGAAGTTCCTTATAGAAAACACCTGCTTTGGGCGCACTTATAAAGGTGAACCAAGTAGTCCTTTTCAAATAGGTAGATGTGATGAAAAACCATTTTATTCACTTTTAATGTCAGTTTTTCATTGTTAATCCATACCTAATTCCTCTTCGAGGGGATATAATGATAGAAAGACAATTCATCGCTTTACTATGTTACTGGTGCTGGGTGACGGATCTGTCGAGGATTTAGAAAACTGTTTGAATTCAAAATTCTGAGTAATATTCTGTTACTCAGAATTTTTGCTATAGACAAACATGACGCTTAGGGCTACAATAAGTAGGAGTTAATGCCATATCTATTGAATAATATAATTAAACATTTAAATATTTACGCTCAATATAATTTATTATGAGTTATTTTAAAATGCAGCTACAAACTACTCTCAAATAGTTTAAATTGTCGCATACCAATCAAGCATAATAATAAGGTAATTTTCCGACAGCTATAAGGTCGAGTATCACCCTTCAAAAACAAATAAAAAAACTATCTTAGAACGTTGTTAAAAATGCGAAGGTTTTGTAGTTATCAACAAACTTATAATGTTTCCTTTGTTTTTAGAAGAACTATTTAGCAAAAACAATGACACAAAAGCATAATGAGTCATTGTTTAAATTTTCTCTAAATTTTATTTTGATAAAAGTGTTTAATTAGGTAATAATGTATTAATTAAATATGCATTATAATGTATGTATGTACATCATGTAAGATTGTCATTGTCATTGGAATCTGGACTTCATCTAGCTGTTCTAATAATTCTAAACTATGATCGGTTGCCACGGTCATGGTCAATCCTAAGACCAAATAAAAAAATAAAGACAGAATGTTGTGAACGAACAAATGAGGCCGACCAAAACTACGCCTCGCCGTGTACAGACAATTACACACACATCCACGTACAAGGAAACTACGCCTTGGCTTGTCAGTCGAACTATGGCGGCGTAACAGCGACGCACTCACACATGTATAAAAAACCGGCCTCACTTGACTGTTCAACGACGTTCTCTCTTGATTTTTTTATATGCTCTGAGAATCTTAGACTTCTTAGAATATATAAATAAATAAATAGTAGGGGACACACACGGTCTCTGACCCCAAACTAAGCAAAGCTTGTGATATGGATGCCAGAGACTGATATACTACATAATACATATTTTTAAATACATACTTATATAGATGGTACCTAAATAACACCTAGACTCAGAGCAAACACCTAAGTTCATCACATAAATATTTGCCCTGGATGGGGATCGAACCCACGCCTCTTTAATCAAAAAGTCAGGGTCACTAACCACTGAGCCACCGAGGCAGGTAAAATGAGTATATCTGAGCGCTATCATGAGGAAGATAACACGTTATGTATTAGGTTTCAATTGCTTATTCCCAATTTAATTAACCTATTTTCAGGCGGTTTCAAACTTTAACATCAAGGCTATAGCCATTTTGACTATACGATCTTAGTTATGCACGATAATCACTTCTTAACTAGAACTTAGCTAAAAATACTACGCTAAAAATTGCGTGTACACGCAAAATAAATTTGCAACGACGGCTATCTTCCGGTTATAAACATACACTTGACAGGTTGCTCGCGATTTTTAATTAAATACACATTTACATAAACACGTACAATTTTAACTCATAAATTAAAGACAGACAGCGATATAGTTAAACGGCATAACCCAGTTAAGTTAATTTCTGAGACGAGTTTAAGTTGTTTGATGGCGGTATTAAAGTAGTACCAAGTAATGTGCAACAAGAGTACTAAGTGGGCCTATCTACACATTTTGTTTTGTCATATGTCATATAAATTAAAATACCCTAAAATCATTGCCTTTTAATGATGAGTTTATAAAATAAAATAAAAATAACCTTTATGTCCCATATTACAAAGTTAGTTAAGTACATGTCAAAAATAGGTTACAATAAAATTTCAATATTATAACTAATAAAAATATTTTATTATTCCATTATTATTTAATAGTTAATTGTTGAGTCATAGCAAAATTTAGACATGACAGGTTTTTCTTCTGGGATCATCCAGTTTTGGATATAGGCCTCCTCCAACTCTCGCCATTTGCTCCTGTTTTGGGCAGTGCGGGTCCATATTTTGCCAGCCACTGCCTCAATATCATCTTTCTATCTTCTACGTGGTTGCCCTTTACATCTTTTTTGGTCTCTCGGTATCTGTTTGGTAATGATGAGTTTAGTATAACTAAATTATACTAAATTTTTTTACTTATTTTTTTGTGATACTAATTCAGCAATATAAATAAAAAGTAGAACTATGCAAATAAAGTCTTCATGCAAAAGGATAAAGGAAGTAAATGTTTTATACCTTCGTAAGTTACTTTTCACAAAAAAGCATTAGCCCTTCAAATTGTAAACTTTCATTTTGGGATGCTAATACGTATGCACTTATAAGTAGATACATGTGTCTAAATATGCTTGCTCGTTAGCCATACATGTGTCTAATTTAACAAAATATGTGGCTAAATGATGATTGCAAAAAGAGCTTTTACGTGAACCCATTTAAAAATATTTTGAAATTATTTAACACTATTCAACCCCAGCTTACATTAGCATGTAAAAATAGCGGTAAAGTGCAACAATTATCACTAAAGCGTTTGTATATTTAACACGTCCTTCGTTCGTAATTGTTGTTTAAAATAGCATAACAGTTCACTCAACGGAAAGTTAAAGTTTTTACATAATAATACGCAAATTCGGGGTCGACACGGCCTTGTCCGCAGTCGCGGGCCATTTTATAATCGACTGATTCCGCTTGTATCACTTCTTGAAGTTTTAGCTGTAAGCGAATATTTTTTTTTACGTTTTTAGGGTTCCGTACCTCAAACAGAAAAAACGGAACCCTTATAGGATCACTTTGTTGTCCGTCTGTGTGTATGTCAAGACTATTTATCTCGGGAACACGTAAACATATCGAGTTGAAATTAAACTGTTTACGTATATCTATGATCTCTTGCAGTTGTGTAAAAGAAAAACTTCTCAGTTATCGTTTAAAAAAGTTAGAGCCGCTTATGTTGTTAAAAACAGCATATCTCGACACTCACAAAAATCAAAACCTACAAGATACGGGTGCTTTGTTGTACCCAGTTTGGGGAATAGTGTATAAATGTAGAAGTTGTATAATTTGTATCTTGTGACAGTAAATTATTTTGAACTAGCTTAAAACCCGCGGCTTCGCCCGCGTTGTCTTAGTACATAGGTACTTACTTAAAATGAAAATAGCCACCGGTTTGATCTACGTTGTATTTGTACATGCTTATAATAATATCTAATAGTCCGCGATTTGTCCCGCGTTGTCTTAATACTTGCTTAAAATTACTTGCAAGGATAATGCCCACGGTTTGGTCAAAATTGTAACAGTATTCGCCTATAATGATAATAGGTCACGGTTTGGCCCGCGTATTGTTAGTACTTGCTTAAGATGGTTATTTATAGCACGCAGCATGGACTGCGATGTCTTAATACTTGCTTAAAATTATAAAAGCTTGCCGTTTGGCCTGCATTGTCGTATTACTTACAATAATAATAGCCCATGGTCTGGCCCGTATTGTCTTAGTACTTGCTCAAAATGATAAAAGCCCGCGGTTTAGCTCGCGTTGTGTTAATAATTAGGTACTTACAATGATAATAACCCACAGTTTGGCCCACGTTGTTTTAATACTTACTTAATTAAAATAACAGCCCGCGGTTCAACCCGCATTATCTTGGTATTTGCTTATAATAATATCTAATAGTTCGCGGTCTGGCCCGTGTTGTCTTAATAAATCCTTAAAATTATAATAGCATGCCGTTAGCCTGCGTTTTTGTATTACTTGTAATGATAATAGCCCACGGTCTGGCCCGCGTTATTTTCGTAACTGCTTAAAATGATAAAAACCCACAGTTAGGTCCGCGTTCTCTTGGCACTTACTTAAAATAATAGTAGCTCGTGGTTAAGCCTGTATTAGGCTCGATTACGAAGGCGCCATCGTAATTATAATAGCTAAATATAAGTATTATAAGTATATTATATTAATATGATCTTTTAGGATTTAAGTTAAAATGATCTCATTTTCATAAGTAGGTATAAAAGTGCTAATAGTATGAATAGCTTTAAGTCTTATTGTGGTTAGTTATACTTATTATTTTATAGTCTAATTTTGGATGTAAATATAAGACCAAATTTGGTTCATCTAGGCGTAAGAGGGAAACACGAAGCCTTAAATTGTAAGTAAAACAAATACCTATTGCATGTCCGTTAGGATAGGCTGTTGTGTCTAAATAATTTTATAACATCTTAGTGTACACAGTTTAGAGCAACAAATGATATCTTTATCTTTAATGATCATAATTATATCTGTTTCATTTTCACTTTAAGCATTCGATAGAGAGAACATTTTTTATGTTGTTATTATATTTACTATGGCGTCTTCATAACTGAGCCTATAATTGTATTACTTGCAAAATAATGCCTACGGTTTAGCCCGAATTGTATAAGTATTTGGTTATTTAATTTACTTGTATCTAAAGCTTATTACGGAGTACGTGAATTTTTGGATGATAAATTGCCGAATTTCTGAAATTAACTCAATAATTAATAAATATATAAAATAAATATTGGGGGACATCTCACACACGGTCTCTGATCCCAAACTAAGCAAAGTTTGTGATTTGGCTGGCAGAGACTGATATACTACATATACATGTAGGCTGACTGGCAGATAATGCTGTTTAGCGTTAAGTCCTCCTTTTGTACAAATAGTGTGCAAGAAAGTGTTAAATAAATAAATAAAAATACATTAATAACACCCAGACACAGAGCAAACACATATGAACATCACATAAATATTTCCCCGGGGAATCGAACCCACGCCTTTTTGAC
The DNA here is from genome assembly GCA_949316475.1 of Hypomecis punctinalis. NCBI lineage: Eukaryota > Metazoa > Arthropoda > Insecta > Lepidoptera > Geometridae > Hypomecis > Hypomecis punctinalis. The sequence continues at coordinate 16,981,601 of OX438802.1, forward strand.
CCAGGAGTCAGGGTCAACCACTGAGCCACCAAGGGAGCCAATAATAAAAATTGTATGAGTAACTATGTAAGAAATTTCACTTTTAATTGCTGGAAAACACTGAGGCAACCTGTACGAACGTAGAAAAAATCAATGTCGTATGTGAATTCAGCAACCCGTGCTCGGCCGGCGTGATGGATATGGCCCAATTACCCTTCGCGGATAGTCCTATTTTCAGTCATCCATCAGCCGCAGGACTTCCATTGCTGGATATAGGCCTCCCCTTTGGATCTCCAATAAGACCGGTTGGAAGCGGCTAGCATCCAGCGCGATCCTGCGGTCTTAATGAGGTCATCCGTCCACCTTGTGGGTGGACGTCCTTATCTGCGCTTGCCGGTACATGGTCTCCACTCGAGAACTTTTCGACCCCAACGGTCTTCAGCCCTCCGCGCTATGTGCCCTGCCCATTGCCATTTCAACTTGCCAATCCGTAGGGCTATGTCGGTAACTTTGGTTCTTCTACGGATCTCCTCATTAATGATTCGATCTCGCAGAGAGACTCCAAGCATAGCCCTCTCCATAGCTCGTTGGGCTACTTGGAGCTTACTAATAAGGCCCATAGTGAGAGACCACGTTTCTGTGAGTTTCCAACAGAAATCGGGGTAGGTAAAACATGGGAATTACACATGACTTTCGTCTTGTCCATGTTCATCTTAAGACCCACCTGTTTCTATTATCCGTAGTACCTATTTTCAGTAGTGCACTATTAATTAAGGCCGGTACAGGTATTCGACATGTTTCATTAAGTCATAAGAAATTTAATTTTCCAGGCAAATAAAAAAAAATGGCACATAAGTAGTAATTTTAGTCAGACATGTTCTAGGATGCTATTATACTCATAATTTGATTAACTTTTACAATGGTATCAACCCCAAAAGCACGTGAATTAAATAAGCTGTTCAACACAAAAAGTTCATCGACCCGCGACAAAATGTATGGAAAATGTAGGTAATTTTCGCTTGTCAGGGTTGATCCCATAGTAAAATACCTATATTGATCTATATGTGCGCTAAGCTTAAGACTATTGGCTCACAAAATTAAAAAAAATCGTAAACTTTTGGGGGCCCATTTGGCCCCATTTTAATTTAAACTATCATTATTATAATCCTATTCTAGATACATTATTTAAAAAAGCGTATTGAAGTTTTGGGACGTATCTGACCCCTAAGGATTTTTTTAAAGAAAAATTCAGAAAAACAGTTACACCCAAATTTTTTATTTAGTCTCAAAAGCATCTATACAAAGTTTCATGTCAATCAGTACAGGGAATAAGAAGTTACATGCAAACAAAAAGGGCCCGTTTTACCCCGTAAGTTAGAGTTGGGTACGTTTTTCATCCTTAGTGCTTCATTATGTCGTACGATGTACGTATATTCCAAATTTCAAGCTCATATCTTCAGCGGTTTGGGCTGTAGCCTAAACTTATTAATTTTGCGTATCCCTAAGGAACCTTATAGATTTTCCTGGATTTTATTAGTTCCTGTATTAAAACATGCTGTGTGCCTCCTTCATACCAATTTTCAACCACAACCGTTCAGCTGGTTCGATGTAATTGACGCTTTTTTCACCAACTTTGGGACCTTATTTGAACCCTTAGATGAGGAAAATTCGGAAAAACAGGAAAAAACGTAACTTTTATTTTGTTTGAAAAGCATGTATACAAAGTTTTAAGTCAATCGGTACAGGGAATAAAAAGTTACATACAAACGAAAAGGGCCCGTTTTACCCCCTTAGAGGTCGAAAGTTCAAAATTTTCGTCCTTAGTGCTCCATTCCGTCGTTAAATGTACCTATGTTCCAAATTTCAAGCTCATATCTTAAGCGGTTTGGGCTGTAGGCTGTCTGTCAGTCAGTCACTCAGGGAAGCCTTTTATATAATAGATTTTGAGGTACTTTCCGTTGACATAGAACTATGAAATTTGGCAAGAAACATTTCTCAGAGTACACATATAGGAATAAATCTGAAAACTGTACATTTTTATTTAAATAACAAAAAAATAGGGTCTCAAAATTCACAAAATACGAGAAAGGTGAAAAAAAACTTTTTTGTCGATGGTTATAGTATAGAGATTTTAACAACTTACTTCCCAATTATGTGAAATATATTTCTGGATTTGTACGGAACCCTCGATGTACGAGCTTGACTCGCATTTGTCCGGTTTTTTCATTTCATCAGCATTTCTGTAGTGAAATTTTAAATAGCAATTGATATCCATTGAAAGACGCATTACAAATAGGTAATCAAACCCTGGACAAACAATGATAGCTACGAAACCTTCAACCAACTTTATTTGTAGTCAGGAAACTATGCTTAGTGCTTACCAACTATATCCGTTGCAGTAAACGAAGTATGACATCGATAAGTAATAGAAGATATATTGAAAGGTGTAGTGTTCGATGTAGGCGCGGCTCGCTACAGACGGTAATGTTTACAATGATACAGATTTACAATTATACCCACAACCTTCACTAGGTGACCCGATTACAATTTTAAACAACTTGCCTTCCTAGACAAGCCCACGTTACTAGGCAGGCACGAGTAATCATCGTTAGGTATTACTAAAGGCACTAGGCCAATCTAAGGCTCTTTGTGTTCTTATGTTGAATATTTTAAGAATAAAAATTCGAGTGTAGGTATTTTTAACCGACTTCTAAAAAGAAGAGGTACTGTGTCCGTCTGTATGTATTTTTTGTGTATCTTCATAGATAACTTTACCAATTGTAAACCGAATCGAAAAATTATTTTTACCGACGAACCACCGGAGGAAGTATACAATTCGACGCGTATATATGTATATTTTTTATGTATAACGCATAACTTTTTTCGTAGTAGTCCGATTTCAATAATTATTTTATATTGCAATAAATATGCTTCGAAATTGGTCCCATTTAAATTTTACTGAAATCGGCTAAGCCATTTTTGACAAATCAACAATAATGTGAAAAATGCTACATCGATCCATACGAAATATTCGCGAATTCTGTACACGGGTAAAGTCGGTCTATGCTAATTTTTGCAAAAAATAATCTTGTTTAGTTCGAAAAGGTATACCCCGAGCCGAGGTGGTCCCATTTAAATATTATCGAAATCAGCTGAGCCGTTTTTGAAAAATCAACAATTCAAGCGAAATATTCGAATTTTGTACACGATGGAAAGCGATTTTGCTATTTTTTGCGAAAAATAATTATTCAGTATAATGTCTTACGATCTAATTGTTACCGTGTTTATTTTCTTTTGTATGGAAAACTAGTTATTCCCCGCGGCTTCGCCCGCATGATATTTTGATTTTTGACGCAATATCATTTTAATTTATAGTCTATGTGTTATTATGATATATAAGCTATATTATCGCAAAGTTTTATCTCAATCCTTTCAGTACTTTTTGTGTGAAAGAGTAACAAACATCCATCCATCCATCCTCACAAACTTTCGCGTTTATAATATTAGTAGGATAATTCTAATATCTACAAATCTGCAGCGCGAGTACCGTTCTTATACGATCGTTAATTTGACATTTAAATCGATAAAATTCGCTAAAATTCGGTATTTTCTATGAGTTTTAGGGAATTTTATCGATTTAAATGTCAAATTAACGATCGTATAAGAACGGTACTCGCGCTGCTGGTTACACAGTATTTTTATCGATCTCCTCCTAAACTCCTTGACCGATACTTTAAGTAATTTCCTTTCTTTGTTAACTTTAGTTCGAAACTAAGATTAACCTAGAATTTATTTTCATGCCTAATTTAAGACGAGGTATTTTCAAGTTTTAGTGTCTGTTTGTTTGATTAGATTAATTATATTACCTACGATAAGATCTAACTTTCAGGCCTATAAAGGTCGTGTATAATTTGCAATTTTTAATTATCAAAGCCTTGAAATCAATGCCTACCAATTATTACTTTAATAAATTTGTTTGCTTTATTGTGGGCTTGCATGCTTAATTTCATCATCATCAAACGCAAGAACACGCTGGGTGCAAGCCTTTTCAATCCTGTCATATTGTATATTTTAGGGTACGCCTGTGTCAGGAAGTGAACTTCCTGCGGCTGTAATGATGATACTCAATGAATTGACTCCAAACTCTTTTGTAGTAAATACAAATGTAAACGAGGACTTGGTGTCAAGCTTACTCATACGGAAGTAAGTTAAAACCTTAGATGTAACTGCCCATAAAACCTTATGATACCTAACTCAATGAGTAACAAATGATGTGTAAAATACTTGAGAAATAAAATATAGGTACTATCGTAATGCTATTATGACGTTTACTGGATACCGTCTGGTTACCAACCAAAAAAATGTAATGCCAGGTTTTTATATGTATCATCTGGTAGTTCAATACAAGAACTTCACTTGAGATTTAGTTTTCATTCATACGAGTAACTATGGAAGATGCTAAACACCTGATCTGAGAATGTCACTACAAATTGCACATAGCAACAGTAAAACCTTAAACCCACAGAGATAATATAGTACAAAGATAGCTGACTTAACCTCCAAATGATTAAAAAAATACATAGGATTTTTGATAAAATTTCAGCGTTTAACTGTAATTGATTCGTTTGTACAATTATATTAATTGCATATCAAATTACCAAATTTTCTACATACAACCAAAACAGTAAATACATACACATCATGTACTTAATTATAGATCAAAGAGAAACTTTGCCGCAAAACAATTACTAATCGCAACCCCGAGATTAAATCTCTGACTGGATATCCGTTTTGCGTGATAAAATCTACGTATTTAATATCACGCAATTTTAAACACCTTAGCCCTTAGTCACTAACCCTGTACATCAAGCAAGTGCCTTTAGTAACTACAAAAAATACATATACTATAAACATCACGCAATATTTAATTAGCCCTTAGTCACCAACCCTGTACGTCAAGCAAGTACCTTTAGTAACTACAAGAAAATACATATACTATAAATATCACGCAACATTTAATTAGCCCTTAGTCACCAACCCTGTACGTCAAACAAGTGCCTTTAGTAAATACAAGAAAATACATATACTATAAATCAGATTACCTAATATTATAGAAAAACCATTTGTATTATCCACATGTCACTATACTAATACAAGAAAATACATATACTATAAATCAGATTACCTAATATTATGGAAAAACCATTTGTATTATCCACATGTCACTGAAGATATAGAGACGATCTAAATGCTCAAGTTTATATAGGCTGCGTTTCCATAAAAGATGTACGAGAATGCCTAGAGAGAGATGTATTTGTTAGAAACCAAAAAAACTCTTCTTTTACCAAGCCTCGCAGAACTCCTGTAAATATTAATTAGTGGAGCGAAACTGTGAAAATGAAGCAATTTTTTTGTTTCTTAACAACACATTTCTGGTAGAAACGCACTTTAAAGGCAAGTAATGCCAGTTTGCAGCGGGCTTAGCTAGCTGACAGCACTGGAACTCATTAGCTGATCGCTTTATTTTGAATCGCAATGCACTATAAGCCAAATTAATCACATCACATCACCTACCTCTGGTTCTCCCTGTTGAAAATATCCTATGACGCGAACAGCAATACTGCACTGCACGGCGATGGCCAACCTCTGTACCAGAAAGCTCTAGTTAATTAAAACAAACCGGACAAGTGCGAGTCAGGCTCGCACATCGAGGGTTCCGTACAAATCCAGAAAATTTCACAATATTGGGAAGTAAGTTGTTAAAATCTCTACTCACTTTGAATTTTGAACCCATATTTTGTGAATTTTGAGGCGCTTTTTTTGTGATTGAAAAAAATGTACAGTTTTCAGATTTATTCCTATATGTGTACTCTGAGACAATGTTTCTCGCCAAATTTCATAGTTCTATGTCAAAGGGAAGTACCCTGTAGGTTTTAATTTTTGTGAGTGTCGAAATATGCGGTTTTTTACAACATAAACAAACATAAGGCTCTAACTTTTTATACGATAATTGAGAAGTTTTTATTTTACACAGTGCAAGTATATCTAAGTACCATAGATATACGTAAACAGTTTAAATTTTAACTCGATATCTTTACGTGTTTCCGAGATAAAGAGTCTTGACATACACACAGACGGACGTCTGTGTGTACTCGTGTGTCAAGACTCTTTATCTCGGAAATAGACGGACGTCTGTGTGTATGTCAAGACGGACAACAAAGTGATCCTATAAGGGTTCCGTTTTTTCCGTTTGAGGTACGGAACCCTAAAAACTGCCCTAGTTCCATATCAAATGTTCCAAATAAATCTCCAGTGGTGTTAATTATGGATTAAAGTGAAACTCCGATACACAATTATTTATTGCACTCCAAGATTAAATCTTCAACCGGATATCCGTTCTGCGTGATAACATCTAGGTACGTGTTTAATATCACGCAATATTTTAACGATTTTAAGACGCATCAGCGCATTCAAATTAAGTGGTTATCTCTAAATAGCTTAAATTGCTAGGTACAAGTAGGACCAAGGTGAAGTGATCAGTGTAATTTGAAGTTTGGGAAAATTGTGTCATGTACACGTCATGTCATTAAAGTTGAGGTGCTGATCTGTCGTAGTAATTGAGGCAGATTTATCCTACTAATATTATAAACGTGAAAGTTTGTGAGGATGGATGGATGGATAGATGTATGGATGTTTGTTACTCTTTCACGCAAAAACTACTAAACGGATTGAGATGAAACTTTGCAATAATATAGCTTATATATCAGAATAACACATAGGCTATAAATTATAATGATATATTGCGTATGCGGGCGAAGCCGCGGGTAAAAACTAGTTTGATAATAATTGTAGTAACGAATATTATCTCCCGTCTTGGGAAGAGTCTGGATCCCATGACATATGTCACCTTAGTGTAGGATCCAGAGCACTAAATATATATTTTTTTAGGCCAAGTTTTTTTATGTAAATAAACGCAATTTTGATTTTGAATTATATTAAGATAGTAAGTATGATGACTTATGAATCTATTATTATTATATACTACGGGACTAAACGCGCACTAACATTACGAGATAAATACGTAAATACCTCATCATCCCGACGCTTCGACCGAGTTTCATCGATAGAGGTCTAAACGTCGGGAATGTCGGGATGATGGGGTATTTATTTATCTCGTAATTTTAGTGCGCGATTAGTCCCGTAGTATATAATAATAGTGTGTTCAAATCGCGAAAGTTTAAAGACTTATGAATTTGTCTTCCATTTGAGTTAAAACCTCCCTATTATTTAAGACATTACATAAGCGGGTACTTATGTTTAAATACTACGTTTTGTCGTAATTAAAAAACAAACATTCGCCATTGTTTTGTCCCCTTAACCTCGTACATTGTTTGTCCACAGCGTCTAATAGTTGACGTATGGGCGCTAACTATTACCGTAGCGTTTATAGTAAGCATTGTCACGGTGGAAATGTGTAACAGTATAATAGCTATAGGAATTTTAGAAAATTTGATAGACTCAGAACAAGTAAAAGTGTATGTGATGTCCTATACAGGGTCACTGGTAATCAATTAGCACCCTTTTAGGGACTTATTCTGTACATCAAAACTAACAACTTTTGTTCTGCAACTTTTGTCAAAACTAAAAATAACAGCTGTTCCATACATTTTGTCGCGGGTGAACGATATTTTTCTATGGAACAGCATTTTTTTAAGATTTGATAAAAGTCGTTGAACAAAAATTTCGATGTACAAAATAAGCCCTCTTCTTAGAGGGCTTACTCTGTAAATCAACTTGTTGGCAATCAATTAGCATCCTCTTGGATGCTAATTGATTGCCAGTAATCTTATATATTCTTGTTGAGGTAGTTTTACAGGATTTTAGTAAATATACCAATTAAAAAAAAACTCCTACTCTCCTTCTATGATATTTTTGTGATTACATATCTTTTAAATACATGACTTGTATTGTGTAAGGTCGAATATGGCGTTATTTTTGTTGTATTGTTTTTACCATCCTATTTTTCTGCACCCATATGCGCAAATAAACGTTTATGAATTAAGAAAAAAAAATTATGTAAACAATGTACACAAAAAAGTTATCTAGAAATGCACTAAATGCAGTTTTATAGATGTATAACAAAATTGCGATCAGGCCAACTCGTATTTATTTTCTTTTTAGACGCATTCAGGTTTTAGTTGGCTCTCTAAAATATCTGTGTGACTACGCATAGAGTGAAAAGGGCTCGCGATCTTGGCACAAATACTAAACTCTATGCGTGCGTTGCATCGGTTTCGTAACTGTTTCTCATTAATACGCTGTCCTACGGTACTACAAACTACGTGACACAAAGTACTGTTTCTACGTGCAGTTTTGTGGTGTTGCCATAGACATATAAATATAAATAGACTTGCAATACCTACAAGTTAGCACCAACATGTACCGTTCAATTGTCTCACAATATGGGTACCATTTTTTTTACCTAAACATGCATTTTGTGCTAACGCTATGCGTGAATACATTCTCATAATGGAAATGATCTGTGGAAATACAGATCATTTCCATAAATAAATAAACCCATACAGTCCCTTCTAAAGTTAGTAAAGTTAAAGTTAGTAAAACTTTTTAAAATAGGAATGCTGAATTTAACGGAAACAAAATCTTAAGAGAGTAACGGTCAAATTACAGAGATACTAGACGGACATCACTGTGGTCAATTGAGACAATTTTCAACCACAAAATACAAAAAAAAATGCATGGAAAATCTTGCCTAGCGGCTGTAAAAACTGTCAAATTTATATGTAATGATATAATAAGTATTGAAATATGACGTTCCCTGCCTAAAAATCCGGCATAATCCAACGGATGTAGATTTTTTTCATGTCACTTTTTATCTCGTGCCATAATGAATTGATGCATCTCTTTCAGATTTTCTCAAGCGACCACATTATCCATCTGGTATCTCTGTGGGCCAAACTGTATATGACCTCTCTACATTTTTTGTCATTGTCTCAGACCAAATAAAAAAATCAAGACAGAACGTCGTAAACAAACAAGTGAGACCAAATTTTTATACATATTGTGGCGAGTGCGTCGGCGTGCGTAGTCATAGTTCTACTGCTGAGCCAAGGCGTAGTTTCGTTGTACGTGTTTGTGTCTGTACACGGCGAGGGGTAGTTTTGCCGGCCTCACTTGTAGGTTTCTCAACATTCTGTCTTGATTTTTAGGGTTCCGTACCTCAAAAGGAAAAAACGGAACCCTTATAGGATCACTTTGTTGTCCGTCTGTCCGTTTGTCTGTCTGTCTGTCTGTCCGTCTGTGTGTATGTCAAGACTCTTTATCTCGGGAACGCGTAAAGATATCGAGTTGAAATTTAAACTGTATACGTAAACCTATAAACTCTCGCAGTTGTATAAAAGATAAGCTTCTCAGTTACCGTATAAAAAAGTTAGAGCCGTTTATGTCGTAAAAAACGCATATTTAACGCTCACAAAAATCAAAACCTACCGGGTACTTCCCGTTGACATAGAACTATGAAATTTGGCGAAAAGCATTGTTTCAGAGTATACATATAGGAATAAATCTGAAAACTGTACATTTTTATTTAAATCACATAAAAATAGGGTCTCAAAATTCACAAAATATGGGTTCAAAATTCAAAGTGAGTAAATCGTATCATGTAAGGTAAGTATCATATAAAATAACTTCATTAGTACATGCTAAAACAGGTTTCTAATTATTTTAACAATGTGTAATTTTCGATGTATGACGAGAAAAGTAAAAAAAAAACTTTTTTGTCGATGGTATAGTATAGACTGTATAGATTTTAACAACTTACTTCCCTATTTTGTGAAATTTACTGGATTTCTACGGAACCCTCGGCGTGCGAGCCTGACTCGCACTTGTCCGGTTTTTTTATTTGTTCTGAGGTCATTGTGTTGTGGGCACAAGGTATTGGCACAATAGCCGTTGTCCTGCGCCTGTGGTGGCGCAGTTTCGCAACGGTGCGTTCACACTTGATTTGGTTACACCGTGACACGCATGTGCGTCAGGAATTTTCTTATGTAGGGTTGCTAGGTTCACATTTTATTAATTTTGTTTGATAAGTTTGCTCTAAACTAAGTACTCGTAGAAAATTCTTTCTGGTATGATTACAGTAGGAATGTGCTTTTCAATTTGCGTCTGTTATGTGCACGAAGAAACAAAGAGCGTCAATGCCTGATATTGAAATTAGATGTTTTAGAACATTTTTAGAAAGCTGACTCGGTGCTTGAGCTGATTCACAAATTTTATTAGTATAGGTTTAGTTATTGTTTCCACATCGAATTTAAAAGCATGTCGCTATATATAGGTTATAGAAAATGTGAATAGATGTCCAAAATCTTTGCTTAGTCTCGCAGCAGCCTATATCTATCCGTAATTGGACCTTACTTCCAGTAGTACACTACATATTTCAAAGTAGAACAATGTCGCAACCATTAAGCGACAAACACAGATCCTTCAAGATGGGACATGTCTTTTCGATCTAGCGGGGCCCTCCAATTTTGTACTACTCCTCATTATGCGTAGGCAGTTGAGATTTTAATGCAACAAACATAAATATAAAATTGTAAATGCAGTTCTATAAATTACAGAATTGTCCATAGAAAACAACAAATTCGTTCATATTTTGTGTAATGTCACACCACTCTTCTTTACTTTATGTACCTAGTCTTAAATATATGTTTTGTAAATATGTATTTTGCGGTGATACTACTATATTAATACGGGACTTATCGCTATAGTAGTATAATGTGCTCTAATCGCGAAAGTTTGAAAATAACATATTTTGCGGTGTATGAGTGTTTGCTACATACAAGTGTCTTGCACGCCGAATAATGCCTCTGTATAGATCTCCATGGTAGCAACCTTACCGTGAAGCCACAGGTATGCACTAACGTCTGGTCATTGAAGTGGGCAATCGACGATATTTATAGCAAAATAGTTAGTGAAGCTCTACAGACAGACAACAATATTTTAGGCCCAATTATGAAGGCACCGTCGTAATTATAATAGCTAATAAGACTATTTCTGTTTCTTTTTCACTTTAGGCATTCGATAGAGAGAACACTCTTTACGTTGCTAATAAATTTGCTATGGCGCCTTCATAATTGGGCCTTTTGTACAGTTAACAATGTCAGGTTCCGAAATTAATCAAAAACATATTACAGGCAGTTTCTCTGGAAGACGGATGTACGAATAAATTTTATCTAGATAATTTTCATCTATTTTTATCATTATGACAAACTATTACACAAAAGGATCAGCTTACAAAAAGTTCATTTACCATACCTATAACTATTGATCTCGATCTAGAGACCAGTCTCATGGTAAAAGTTGTTGGTCATAATGATTAGTACAGCTCAGAATTTTTTTTTATTCCGTATAGGTTTGCGTTTGACTGCATAACTGTTTGGAAAGCCACATTTTGTGATGATTATCTTCCTTGCAGCGGACAACTCCAGCTAAATATTAAACTACGACTTCAGTTCGGTACTTTTTGTACCTTTAATATAGCATATTAGGTTTTATAGATATAGATTGTATTGTGTTGTTTTGCTCGCGTGTTAACCAAGTACAATTATTGGATTTACCTATTAGAAATGCGTAGCCTTTTTTTAATTAAAATTACGATAGAAAAATAACTGGGTAGATAAATATTTATAAATTGACTATGCAAATATACAGGGTTATTTCTAATCAATTGGCATCCTTCTAGGGGTTTATCCTGTACATCAAAACTAACAACTTTTGTTCTACGACTTTCGTCAATATTAAAAAAAAAATGTTTGTTGTTCCATAGTAAAATTTAGTTCACCCGCGACAAAATGTATGGAACGACTGATTTTTGTTTTGAGTTTTGACAAAAGTCGTAGAACAAAAGTTGTTAGTTTTGATGTACAGAATAAGCCCCTAAAAGGATGCTTATTGATTAGAAATAACCCTGTATACACTAGTTAACGAGTAACTTTTCTCACTCACAAGATTTTCTTACTAGGATCCCATGAATCGGAAATGTTCAAACCTTCAAACGTTTCAATCGAGTCTATTAAGCCAATTTTTGATCGACAATACGATCAATACAGGGTTCTTAGCAGTCTGTTTGCGTAGATATGTTGCAAACGACCTTCTTAGGATAAATGGAAATGAGATGATACTCTTTAAGTTAGAATTGTTAAGTACTCGATTGGCTAACAAAGCCTTGTTGGACGAGGTTAGGGGGTATCATAGATGTGTTGAATTTATTACTGGTCTACTTTAACGAGCATCTTGAGAATAGCAATGTTGTTCCCAATGCAGTTAGATTTAAATAGAATTTTGCCATATAAACATATTAACTAATAGTTTTACTAAGTCATACTGAGTAGAAATGTACAATGTATGAGACCGATGTAACTTAAGTGGAAGGCTATCAAATCAAGCAATCTGTATTTACAAATATTTTAATCAATAGAATTATTTCTATTTATAATATACAGGGTTATTTCTAATCAATTAGCATCCTTTTAGGGGCTTATTCTGTACATCAAAACTAACAACTTTTGTCCTACAACTTTTGTCAAAACTAAAAAAAAAAAATCAGCTGTTCCATTCATTTTGTCGCGGCTGAACGATATTTTTATATGGAACAACAAATTTTTTTTTGAGTTGTGACAAAAGTCGCAGAACAAAAGTTTTTAGTTTGGATGTACACAATAAGCCCCTAAAAGGATGCTAATTGATTAGAAATAACGCTGTATATAATTATATTTTTAGTTATTGGCGCAGAGAATGAGCTTTGGCTTATTTTTTGGTACGATTACGTTTCTTATAGCACATTCATAATTTTAGCTAATTTCAAGAAAACAAGTGAAAAACTGTTACAAACAAAACTGATATTTTATTTATAAACGCAAAATTTATTTTTTTTAAATTTCATAGCTTTAGAGATATAAATCTGCGGCGCATACAACAAAATTATCTATCCATCGATACAAATTACCCAATCAAAGCAGGACCTAGTTTGAATACGGACTCCTTAGTCCTAAACTAGTTTTCTAGTCACGTGACTGTCTTATCCAGCCTATACCCAGCCTTGATACAAATTACTCACTGATTCCGTCCGAGCTTTCACTGGAAAACATACCACAATAGTGTACAAATACCTACCGAAGTAGCCTGTTAAATTGTGTCATAATAGGCTCTGTTCTGAAGTAATAGCGCCTAGATTTTAATATTAATTTACTGTTAAAATTTATTGGTGTCATTTTATTATGATATGATTATTTGTGGCTGTTTAATACGCTTCTAACTTTATCTGTCTTTCAGGAAACGAAATAGTATTTTTTAAGTGGGTACTTTTTCAAGTTTCTAGATTTGTAGAAAATGAATCCTCATTCCAACATGCAAATGAAATACATAAACATTATTATAGGCTGATAAAAAGCCTCTGCACACACTGCTGTTTATAGTTTTCTTCTGAAATCCATCCATCCATCCATCAGCCGAAGGACGTCCACTGCTGGACATAGGCCTCCCTTATGGATCTCCAATAAGACCAGTTGGAAGCGGCTTGCATCCAGCGCGATCCTGCGGTCTTAATGAGGTCATCCGTCCACCTTGTGGGTGAACGTCCTATGCTGCGCTTGCCGGTACGTGGTCTCCACTCGAGAACTTTTCGACCCAATCGGTCATTAGCCCTCCGCGCTATGTGCCCTGCCCATTGCATTTCAACTTGCCAATCCGTTGGGCTATGTTGGTAACTTTGGTTCGTTCTTCTAAAATATCAAATCAATATTAATATTATTATTCAAAAACAAAGATTTTGCGATCTAGTTACAAGAATTCGAGAATGTAGGAAGTAGATTTTGTCACGCCTAAGTCATGCCATTAATGTCTAACAAATTATTGATAAAATGTTGTAACTTGTGGGCTGTAAGACATATCACCATAATATACCGAAAAGCGGTTTGTATATCCTAAAGCGGTTGCAGTGACGTTGCATACTAACCTACATATTTGGTCAGACGGGCGTCAAAATCGCTGAGTTTCAACATGCCTTAAGGGCTTTTAGGCACCAAATTCCGTCTCACTAGCAAAATTTAACATTAAAAGTTTAAAATAACTTGTGATTATCCAAAAACTATAAGTAACATTTGTTTATTAAAAATTGAACATGTGTTGCAGTTATTTTCGTGTTTCAATTTCTTAATTTCAAGGAGTAGCTGTAAAAAAAACGAAAATAACAGTTTTTTTTTCAATAAAAACATATTATCAAAACTATCTTTTAAAAAAACTTTGTACGTTTTTTGAACCTTTGTACGTATAATTGATAAATTTATATAACTTTTAGTTTTAAAAACTTTTTTTAATGCAAAATATCGCTACATTTGGCCACCAACTCGCCAGATGTAAAGCGATGTTGGCGCCAAACATGGAGTACGTAGACCTAGAAGATACCTATTCACCCTTGACTTGAAGATATCCAAATTGTAATAGTCAGGAAACAATGACGGAGGCAGGGCGTTCCAATCCCTGGCGGTCCGCATTATGAAGGAAGATAAGCGATTCGCTACTTCCTTACGTCCGTACGAGACGTGGTACATCGACTACGTAGAGATGGTATTTATGCGGCTTCCGACTTGTTCTGTTGTAAAAAAAACAAGACAGAATCAGATCGTGGAGTTAGAGCGCGTACTTGACAAAATGGAGCCTATAAAAACTTGTCAAACATGCTACTTTTTTCCAGGCTTTTCAGTTTAGAAGCGACAACGTCACTAGGTATCTTAGATTATCCACGGCCCGATTTTCAAACAAATTTAAAGCTTCCAGCTGGTATTTAGTTGATCCATCAAAAAGGTGGACTTCAATGCAAAACTTGCATATGTGCGAATGAAACAGCTGCGGCTGGACGCAAGGCCATTAAACAAGTTGCTAACCAAGCGTACATAAAACCACGACTATTAAAGTCTATACATAATGCACTCAAAAAATTTATCGATACTTAGAATGATTGGTTCATTAATGCATTGAAACGCGATTTGTATAACCGCATAGCGAATTAATCACCCAACACCAAGAGTATAAAATTATAATACTTAGGACCAAGTTAATTCGATATGTCTCAAACGATATTTACCATACAAATATTGTAAACTATTAAAAAATTCTTAAACCAATGTATACTGGTGTCTTATCGGGCTGTCTTAGGTCCGTCGTACTTCTTCTTATAAATAGTAAAATACAAATTTCATAATACGAATAGTCATCCTATCCTACTTATTATGATAATGATAATGCTATGAATTAGTAAAAAAATCTATTGACATAATGTTGCTACTAAATAATGATGCTTCAACAAATAGTCTTATTTATCACTTATTAAATCCCTGACCTACGCGTATATTCGTATGAACATTGTCGCCATACCTTAGAGCACACTATTCATGGATCTTGATAATCTTTTAAGGAGTTTGACCGCATTTCTATACTTGTCCATGTAAACTTGCGTAAACACATCTAGTCTTACTCGTGCCTCCAGGTACCATGTTTTAGATATATTTTGCTGAATTTAGCGGCCTATAACACGCCAATTGTGTGATTTGGAGTACTTTCTTTACGGGAATCCTCCTAGACGTTTTAGTTTAGTGTCTGAAAGATATGTATTTTCAAGAATAAAAGAAGAGTCAAAGTTACTTAGTGACCAAAATTGCTCTACATTTGATAAATATCGCAATATAAAACAAGTTTTTGTAATACGCATAATCGTTATTGTTTATATTTGATTATAAATGACTGCTATTCATCACGTATAGTTGAGAATTGATCCATAAACATGAACCACATCATAATAATGTGTAAGTTGTTGTAATTAATTAATCAGTGTTACAGTACCTACCTACTTCGAAAAAAATATTATGAATTATTTAAATTAATTAAAATGTATGCAAACAATTATAGGTATCTTGTAATTCTTCTAAGTTATAGCTTAATATTCTAAGTTTTGTCGGGAAAATATAATTATCTCCATCACACTACCATAATCTGGCCTACCCCACTGTCAGTTATCTCCTTTAGAACTTACAAACCTGATTAAGACCGCAGTAACTACATTAGAATGGGAAGCTGAAATACCGGGTTTTGCTTTAGATGACAACTTTATTTAAGCATATCATTGCACTTGTTATTACGATCAACTTTTACTATTACACCAAACTCTAAAAATGTCACAAACAGTTCAAACATTTCATTAACAAATGGAACAGCTGAATATACAGGGTTATTTCTAATCAATTAGCATCCTTTTGTACACTGTTTTCTTTTTATTCTGTACACCAAAACTATCACTTTTGTTCTGCGATTATTGCGACAAAACTAAAAAAATCAGCTTTTTCATAGATTTGGTCGCGGTTGAACGATATTTTTCTATGGAACACCAATTTTTTTTGAGTTTTGACAAAAGTCGCAGAACAAAGGTTTTTAGTTTTGATGTATAGAATACGCCCGTAAAAGGATGGTAATTATTGTACAAAACTCAAAGAAATCAGATGTTTCATACATTTGGTCGCGATTGAACGATATTTTTCTATGGAACACCATTTTTTTTGAGTTTTGACAAAAGTCGCAGAACAAAGGTTTTTAGTTTTGATGTATAGAATAAGCCCCTAAAAGGATGCTAATTGATTAGAAATAACCCTGAATTCCCGTTTGAGAGTTGGTCCAGCAAAAGTTGGTCACAATGACGACTACAATAAATGCCCTTAAGGTTATTTGCCTACAACACGATAGCGGAAATACACTAAATGTTTATTCAAAACAAAGATTTGACTACAATAAATTAACATCCTAAAACATATCTACCATCCAGATTTATTTATTGATCAAGAAAAACGGTCGATATTTCCAAAACGCCCGTCTGTATATATCGCACGTGGTCACATTATCAGTGGTCGCTGCATACCGAGAGTTCACGTACGCAGTCCTTAGTTGAGGTCACATATCAAGTTCACACACTTGTTTCGGATCAAACCTGTTGCACGAGACACGTATGCCTTACGTAAGCAAAGCTGCCTTTACGCTGCCGCTGCGTTTCCGCGGTTTCCCTTCTACTTTTGCATTGATAAAGCTCGCTTTCAAAACCGATACAATGCAGAGTATTTAATTGGCACACCGGGAAAAAATATAAATATATTAGGGACATCTAAACTTTGACCTCAAACTAAGCTAAGCTTGTAATAATTATAGAAGACTGATTTACTACACATATATATTTATAAATTAATATTTATAATAGATAATAGCATTCCGACACAGAACAAATACCTTATTTCATCACAAAAATGCTTGCCCTGAGTGGGAAGCCACGTTTCATAGCAAAGGAGTTCGAGGCTGTCAAATGCATCAAGTGTTTCTAGATATATCTCTAGCTCTAGTTATGTTTAATTATTTGTAATGTGATACGTCCTCGGTAATCTTACTTATTAGGTACGTTCTACATCCGTATCCGCATCCATACATCAATGTTTAATATCTGCCAGGATGTGTTAGCGAGGTAACGTTAGTTTATATTGTTGAAAAATGTCACTCTTATTAAATGATACGTCATGGATCGTGAATAGCCGATGACCGCTAGCTACTTACATAAAAAGCTTTTCTGAGTTTACCGGTCTTGTTTTTTTGTAGCGAAAACTTCTTAGCGTCGTTGTGCAGTTTTTGGGATGGGTAAAAATTTTAAACTCGTGTCAGGATATGACGTAACCTGATCGAAAATTCGTAAGACGGAGGGAGCTGCAAGTTTTCACTTCTGCCGGCACTCCCGGAGTGCAACCCGTTGTTTACATATTAATTCACTATATTATTTTTATATGTTATTACTGATACGGAGATAGATTAGTAATATGTAAAAAAAACTATATCATAAAAATTTTACTGAAAGCAAATTGTTCGACTGAGACTGCTATACAAGAGTTTGCCGACGCAATTTTAATTCATTTTCTAAAGTGCCAATTAACAAACCACGCAATGTACTCACAACCAAGAAGTTATTGTTGCACATTCACGTTGCTATGCAAATATCAAGCATACGTGACGGCAATAAAATTAGTTTTCGTAATTTCCAAGGTCGCGGAAGACCGACCACCGCGCGCAATTTGATCACAAATAGCCCAATTGATATTTTCAATCGATTATACATCTAAATATGATTACATAATTATATTACAACTTGATTAAAAGGCTCTTTGTTCTGCTGATAAATATTACAGATATATCATTATATTTTAGTCACCTTGTATAGCTCATTAGGCTAAGTGATCTAGGAGTTTTCGACTCCGTTTAATCAAGATAATATCTAGGATAATTAGATATGTATCGTTAGAATGTTTTATAGCTATTTGTTGTGTGATAGCTGTGTAAGTAGATAATCATCTATGCTCTACATATTTTGAGCATTCATTATGATGATGGTTGTCTGATGCAAATTATAATTTGATGTATAAATCTTCTTAAACGTTAAAGTCGGTAGTTAATGTTGTTATGTCATGTTAATAAAAAATCATATAACAATACGTATAATTATGACGGGGTAAATTCATCACCGTATCGGTGAATATCTGGGCTATCTCCATGATCACCATGGATGTAATAGAATGAAAATTTATAGCAGCAAGACGTTTAAAACGAAATTATACTGGTACGAGTAGGTCGTGACGATGCCAGTTTTATCGTCCGAAAGAATTTTACACTAATTAAAATAAAAGTTTCACTACTCAGGTAATTAATAAAATCTGGCAACTAAGTTATAGCAAAATAAAAATAAATCACCTTGTTTTAATTTTATACGCGTTTTTATACGTTACACTTACAGCTATTACATGTATTTAGAGATTGCACAAACATTAACTCTTGACACTTGAATTTTCTCTCAATAAATATCCATAGAAAAATAAATAAGCACTTATTTCTCTAGCAGCATCTTTAATATCGTTTTTTTTGTTCACAGGCCCTTGCACTATGCGCTTGCGTCGCGCTAACGTCAGCACAGTTCGGCCACTACGGCTTCTCAGATTTCTCCACGAGTTTCGGCGCGCCTAGTTACAGCCCCTTCGCGGCAGCCCAGAGAGACCCCCGGGCTAATACAGGTAACTTTCATATCTTCCATTCATCCATCATCCATATGATGTCACCTGCTGGACAAATGCCTCCCCTATGGATCTTCAATAAGAAGATCTTTCATATCCTACAGCCTATTTAAAGGTTTGGTTCCATTGGGATTGCCAGAACAAATGTTTCTCTTGGTAGAGACGGACAAAAACGATTCACAACTCAAATTCGCCCGCTGTTGGAGTTTCTGGAAAAATGTTGTAAATTTTGCCCAACGTATTTTCCACCGGAATTTTACCATAATATTAGTTGAGAGGAAATACTGAAAAGTAAAAGCCGTATTCATCATTACAATCGTTTCAGCCCTTATGTATTATAATATGCTAGTTTAATTTTTTAGTTATTTGAATTAATTATTTTCAATGTAAGATGACTTGTTCAGTGTAACGAACTGTTATAAGACTAATAAATCATTCTTATTCTTATGTGTCAGATATTCAGATATTCTAATCATTATTTCTGATCATGTGGCCATCTCATTCATTTATGCATTATGCCCTGATGATATCGTCCTTCTATTTGCCTGACTTTAACTGACTAGCCTGTCATCATAACATTTTAACGTGAAAAGAGCTTTTTCCTGGAACGTAAATTCTATCAAAAATTTACCAAAATTTTTTCGGGCTGCTATAGAAGACGCCAAAACAGCGGTCGATTTACAGCCCTCTTAAATTCCCTTTTTTCACTTCTTAAACGATTTTTAGTCATCATTAGCTTATTTAAGCTCACTGCAAGGCAAATCCCTATTTTTCGTCAATAATCATGGTGTCAATTTTATGGAATTGAGGCTTTATCAAAATAGTAGGAAGTTGATACATGTAAATTAGTATTTAAATTCTAAACATTTATAATGATAGTCATAAAAAAACAATGTCATTCTTTTCCCTCGGTTTTTAACTACAATGCCATTTTACGATAATTTTATTGGGCCATTAGTTTTTTGTTTCTAGAAGGCTGTGAACGGACGATGTTATCTCGAGTAAGAGTTACGAAAACGAATGCACACAAACGGCATAATTTTAACATAACTTCGTGAACAATACTCGGCCAAACTGCTTAGATTTAGATGTCTAAGATGATTATTGCAACATAATATCTTACCAATTAGTATTCTGTGGTAACACCACACTCTGTGTTATTACTCGAATATTTAATATAATGTGAATTGGTGCGACTTAAGAATTTGCCGCGTTTCTTGGCATCAGATTTTGTAATTTAACTAAAACTAAACTAACTAGATGTTAGAAAAAGTGAATTTTACTTTTATAAAAAAAATATCAGCAGCATTGACGTAGACCTTAATAATATACGAGCTGTATCTTTAGACGACAGGAATATTCTAGGATACCTACTACTGAGATCACCATTATTACCAACTTATTCTTGGAAAAAAACATTGAAATCGTGAAAGAAAAATGAGCTGTTCCATTCACTCTTTAAGTCGATGAAATTTCGACATAGAATAGCCGAATCTTTTTCACAATTTTTGGCAGGATATACAATGTAGTAAAAGTTGGATAATGATGAGTACGATGATATCCTTGAGTAATTAGTGGTCCGTCATCGAAAAATTATTATACCAAAATATATAATTATTAGATACAGCTGTTTCTTGTAATCTAGTATTACACACTATAGATTACATTTACAAAATGAACGGTTGGGAGAACTGTCATCGATTCATATCCGCAGTGACAGGATATAATTATTTTGCATTTATGGCAACATTTCGCGTCTGTTTTAATTGAAACTAAACTAGAACATACTGCAATCCACATAATTGGTGGACTAGGTTTTAATTTTTGAACTTGAAGTTAAATTAATTATAAGCTTTTAAGAATCAGTGGTCGACCTTATTCTATATAATAATTTCTCTGACTTGAGCAGTGTAATATTTATCTTTCATATATAGTTCTTTCGGCAGGCAATTGTACATTTTCAAGTTCACTGAGTTTATTTTATGATTTATAGGGTATAAAATAAATTAATGCAACTTGCTTTCAAGTAGATCTCGTAAAATTCTGCAAGAATGAGAAGTTCATCACTGCTTTGCTTCTTTAGTAAAATAATAAAAAAATAAAATAAATAATCCGCATTCCACATTGTAAGGCTGCCTGGAATAATCCTATATTTTAATAAAAGTAATCTATATTATATTCTAATATTGCCTCGCAGTCAGCGGTATGATTAGGCCTCCGACTCAGAGCAAATAAAAAAAAATCGTCTCCGATTTTTACACTACTTTTTACTGAATTTTATAATTTTGACGTAAGTAAATTAGTACTCCTTCATCAGGGAATACGCGCACTCGACTGGCGCACGCGCACTTATGCGCGTGCGTTACATAGTATAATGATTTCTCACGCGAGTTTTAATGAAGTATTTGGTTTGAACTATAAATACATCTATCTATCTATAAGCGTGTTGCCATCAGATACGAAACGATTCCGTACAAATCAGTATGCAAAATTAAATATCTAGTATTCAAAAGACACTACCTTTGGAACAGCGACATTTGTTTATAATTATGAATTTCCGTTTAATATAGGCAAAGTTTTTGCGGTAATTTTGTTGCCAAGTAGTTAATTGTGAATTGCGTAGAATGTAGATACTTAAGCGCATTTTGCATACAGTCTTATCAAGTAAAGTGTCTGTCAGGCAATCAGTTAGATCGAGTTTGACACACCTTATCGTGCTTAACATTCAAATCATATCTTGGCTGTGGGTAGGTATTGCTAGGTTTTGACACATTTTTATGATGGTTTAGTTTGTAATTATAATAATTAGTTATAGGAAATTTTGTGTTGACATACTGTAAACTATTTTCGACCACAATTAGTACTGTATTTTTAAATTATATTGTTAGAAACTACTTATATTATTTTATCATTGTTACTGTTTCAAAATGAACTTTGGTGTTTGTCGCTATATTAATAATCGATAGTTTAACCCCATGTTTCGAAATAATCTCTACAATGAACACAAGTTTGTATGCTTTGTTCTTGTTTTCTTATAGGCTACAAACAAGACCTTTAACGACAAATGTATTGGACAAATCGGACTAATGTGTACGAAGTACAAGGTATTTGTAGATTTGTAATTAAATAATTCGGTTGATAAATACAATTTTGATCAGACTTTTTCTGCTATTAAAGTGGAATTTTTAAATTTAAATACATTATGTATATAAGCCGTGGGGGTCTAGTGGTAGAGACACCCGCCTTACAATCGTCAGATCGTGGGTTCAAATCCCGGTCCCGTACCAATGAGTTCTTTGGAATTTATGTACGGAATTTAACACCGCTGACACCGTCTCTGTCCCCTCTAACATCTATATTTTGACGTTTGCGCAGCTCTCTGCGGCTAACTTCCCATCTTTCAATTTGTGTGACGCTCAGTATACCTATTATTACTCCTCCAGGCAGGTATTACGAAAATCTGTACATAGTTCCTAAAGAACCCATAGGTGCGGGATTCAAACCCTCGACCGATTTTAATGTGAACGTACGCCCACTAGACTACCACGACTTCTCAAACCAATTCGAGTGTTTAAATCCAATTCAATTACAAACAGCTAGATTCCAGCCCACTCACGGTGATGAAAGTTATCTTATAACGTTTATTTATTGCTCGAATGTGAGGCAAGCTTAATTGCTGTAATACAAAGTTAGTACAAGCCTTAGTTAAATCTGAATTAGTAGCTAGTGAAATGCACAATAAATCCATGTAGTTCCGGCAGTTGGGATTGCTACCTATCTAAACTAACCTAAGTGATACGATACTGGAATATTTGTCTTTAATTGGTAGCAGAGAGCGATTGAGCTTCGTACTGTGCAAAAATTAATAGCAAAATTCGTATTTGAATAATTAATGGTTATATTACATAAAATCTGTACCTAAATTCTAAATTTCATCAAGATCGTCAAAGCCGTTTCTTAAGCTGGAAACATACTATCGGACGCGGCTGACGGACGTGACTGACAGCCGCGACTTAGCAGTGTGCACGTCTTAAAACATCCGGTGTGCCAGATCGCTCTCGGGCGTTCGAACGCTCAAGGTGCCCAAGGTGACGTCCGCGACTGATGTCCGATAATGTGCACGGCTCAGTGTTCATTCATTATCTAGATACCTATCAGTCGCAGCTGTCAGTCGCGTCCGTAAGCCGATAGTATGTTTCCAGCTTAACGACAATAAACTAAAAACAGTTATAGTTATATTTTCGTTTTTTAGTAAAATTCTTATTTTAAATTTTATTCTGAACATATCGACACTTTTACATGGACTGTAGAGCATTTTTCGCGCCCCACGCTTATACGCTGGTGTTTTTTTTTATCTGTATACGATATAAAACTATTAGGTTTAATTTGGAACCTATTGTCAAAGATTGGAATTACGAGTAGTAGGTATTTTATTTGATATAATACAAAGTTGAATTTAATATTCATAGCTTTTCGAATTCCAAACATTGAATTTTCGTTGTTCATCAATTCGTGTCAACATTATTCCACAAATGATGATGCAGCCCCAGAAGGGTACATTATTTGGAATATAATGTAAATTAGTTACATTTAAAGTTTACCTACCGACTCTGATTACACAAAACCAGTTTGAAATTAATTTGGCCCTACCTTAGGTTATTAATCTTCTTCGGTTTGGTCAATAGTAGGTGTAAAACCCAAATTCCACCAAAATAAAGCGGAGCGAAGATTTGCAGAGTTGGATAGATTACTGTAGACAAGTAAGCTCATTGTAGAAATGCAATGTTTACTTGGCAAGAAACAAAATTCCATCATAATCGTAACGTTTTGTTTTTTTTCTTTTCTAAGCGAATATAGTATTTTTGTAATAGGTTTAGGACTTTTAGTAGGTATTACATACAGCCAATATACAGCAAATATGGCATGTTTTTAATAGATTTAGGACTTACAGATTACATACAGCAATTATACAGCGCCATACAGCAAATATGGCATTTTTGTAATAAGCTTAGGTCCAGCTCTGCACTTCTCCGCTTCGCTCAGCTTTGGTGGAGTGTGGTCCTATCTGCGTATTCTTTGTTTGCAAGGTTGAGAAACGGTTGATGTGAGTTCGATTACCGCAGTACTAATATTAATTGATAAATGAGGGTGTTTGTCGGTTTCAGTTTGTTAATGTATTTTACTCAACTGCTTGAGTAATGAGGGTGGTTTTCTTTGGGTGTGTTTAGGACATACCATCTTATAGGCTTGTGAGATTATGGATTGCGAAGTGTCGTTAGTCTCATCTTTGTATCGTCATTAGTTTTGTAATATATTATAAAAAAAAACAAAAAAAAATACAAAAACAAAAATTGTCGTGAAAATAACGGAATATAATTTATAGTTATATTAATTGATTTATAGCCAGGTGAAGACGGCGCTGTCAGTTAGTATATTATGAAGTTATGGTTCACTTTGATCTTTCTCAGAGAAAATAATTATTTTTTGCAAAAAATGGCACAACTGACTTCAAACGTGTACAAAATTCGAATTATTCGCTCGAATCGATGTAGGTGTATAATTTATACATTGATTTTTCAAGAACAGCTCAGCCGAACTCTCGAGGCGGTCTTCGGTGGTATATACCCTTTCGAACTAAAAATATTTCTTTTAAATCGGTTCGCAATTGGCGAAAATAATATACTTACACACAAAATAAAAATACATACCGCTTAACATCCTCCTTTTTGGAAATCGGTTGAAAAGGTATCTAACTAACTTATATTCTAACTATAACATAATACGGCTAAAACTCATGTTATAATTATACGATCGATCCGCAAGGAATCCGACCAGTTTCGGAGTATTTAGAACTCCATCCTCAGGGAATACGCGCACTCCCGTCGACTGGCGCGCACCAGTCGACGAGGTTGCGTAATAACGTGAGTTTTAGCCGTATTCTGTTATAGTTATGATGAATACTCATGGTAGTTTTAATAAAGTGATAACTTATATTCTACACAAAATAGCTCATTTATTGCCGTATCATGTAGGTAGCAATTTAATATTGAGCGGCGTTATAATTTCAGGTTTTATCCTGCCATTTTTTTGTTTCACCCCTTTAATTACCGTGATTCACGTAGTTACTCGTAATTATTCATCATCTTCTATACATCTACATAATTACGGTCAGTGAAGAATTAGCTAAACCTACAATTAACTTAACCGATGACTGCCATGCTCTAGTTCCTAGCTCCATGACATTGAGATGGTAAATCTGCGTCGTGTTGGCAATACTGACGCGTTAACAATTAAATTAATCGGTACGATTCAGCCGTAGTCAAGCGCGGCCTGCAATGTTGATCGCAACTGACAGCTGACATGTGTCGTAAAAACTGTTGACGGCTGAAAGTCACCTCGTGTCGCGAGCGCTTGGTGTGAAAATATATTAAAAAGGAAAGCAAATTTATGGTTTACAATCTAAACTAAAAACAGACTTATTGTTACATTCTGTTTTTTTAATACCACACGATTTTGAGTAAATAATATTATAATGAATAAAATAATACGTATTTTTGTTTTAATACGTATTTTATTTCGAACTGTTTAAATTCTTTTATTTGGTAAAAAATACCATTTTACGTAGGGCGACATTGAACGCAAAAGTGTCGATAAAAAAACTACAGGTTCGATAATATTATTTAATAATTTAATGTAATTTTAAAAATTTCAATATTTTCACAGTTTAATAATTTTAAAATGAAATAAAAGTGACAGTCACTTTATTAGCAAATCAAATGTTTATTGGTGGCCGCTAGTAGATATGGTTGAGCATAGCTGCAAGCACTACTAACTGTATTAATTACGAGATGGTATCTAAGGTGTTGTGAAATAGCTATATCTAGCCCCGCTTGTTGTACAAGCTACATGAGGGTTAATTGCATTTTTTCATGCTGATCTTTATCAGAATTAGTTAAACATTAGTTAGCTAAAAGGTTACAATGTCTAAAAACATTAATATAGTAGCGCTTCAGCTAAGACCATGATTTTTTGACGCATTACAGTACTAAATTTGCTTTTTAGGCATTTTTAGGATTTTATATGATTTTTGTATAAAGTGATTTCTACCGAAATGCACTTGAATCAAATCAAAAGCTAAAAGATTAAACGTCGTGAGATTGCAATTCAGATAACTACTTATATTTTAAGAGTTCAAAACTAAAAACTATATTACGCCAAAACACTAAACTTATACAAATTATGGGACATAAAATGTATTGCAAAATGTTCCATAACCTTGC
This sequence comes from Hypomecis punctinalis, assembly GCA_949316475.1. NCBI lineage: Eukaryota > Metazoa > Arthropoda > Insecta > Lepidoptera > Geometridae > Hypomecis > Hypomecis punctinalis. Next base: position 17,008,017 of record OX438802.1, read on the forward strand.
TTGGTAACGGTCACATCAAAGTGAAGGGGCTAAATGCCGTAATGTGTCTTTTTGTTATATTTTTTGTTGACATAATACTCAATTCCAAACACTAAGACCGGTCACGGAGTGAATGGAAGATGCACTTTGATAAATTGTTGTCTAGTGATCTAATGGTGCAGTAATCGCTGAATATTATTTTAGACCCTACTCGTATATAGCTTATTACTTTTGAACGTATTCAAAAATATATACAAAATAGAGCAAAGTAAAATAAGTAAAACTACATTCATACACAATTCTACGCGGTATTATGCCCTATGAGTTTCAATGTATCGTATAGAACATATTATTCGAATTATTCCATTTACAATTACAGTATTTTTTATGCAAAAAAAAACCAGAAGATGCGGAAAGAATGCGAAATTTACTAAAAATAATTTTAATTGAACATAATTATAAGGCAGTATATTTTTTTGACAATAAAAATTGTGTTTAGGTAAGTTTTTAAGAAGTAAATTTAAAGTAATATGTATCTATGTTATAAATAATATTAAAAAAAATGCAGTTAACGCTTATGTAAAAATAAAACCATTTGGATAATTCACAAATATCAGACAATAAAGTCTTGTATCCTGCCTTATTAATTAAAAAACACAGAATTATTTCAACCCAAAAATATTATCACAAAGGGTATCTGTATTATTTGTCGGTACTTAATTAATTTATCTGAAGGGATGCCGTCAGTACACGACAGTTGTTACGCCACATCCTTCGTTTTTGCTCAGCGGGCCGTGATTTGGTCATTACTGGATGTCAGACCCTCGCCAGCCCTTCTAAATGATTTGTGCGGCCCTCACCATAAGTACATTTGACGAATTGTAAACATTTTAATTTTTGTAACATCAATTTCTGCAAGAATTAGCTTGCTCATATGTACAACATTTATGATGGATAGGTATAGAGCCAGGAAAGGACACAAGTACGCATTATTACTAGCTGCCCACAATTGAATAGCCGTGGTGGTCTAGTGGTAGTGACACCCGCCTTACAATCGTGAGGTCGTGGGTTCAAATCCCCGGCCCCGTACCAATGAGTTCTTTGGAATTTATCTGCGGAATTTCACACCACTGACTTTTCGGTGAAGGAAAACATCGTGAGGCAACCTGCATACGTCCGTAGAAGAAATTCGATGGCGTATGTGAATCCACCAACCCGCACTAGGCCAGCGTGGTGGATATGGCCCAAACACCCTTCGTGGGTAGGCCTACGTCCTGCAGTGGACTATTAAAAAGGCTGATACAGTACAGTACACTTGAATTGATAAATTTATGTTATACTAGCTGACCCGGAGAACTTCATATCACTTTCATTTCACTAATTCGGTTGATTCTAATTTCGACGGCGTTTGCGACACCATAATGGCCACTCGGCCTATACGAACTTACTTTACTTACTTAGTTTTTTTTTAAACTATATATTATTATGGTAAATAATAAATGTTAGGGGACATCTTACACATGGTCTCTGACACCAAACTAAGCAAAACTTGTCATATGGCTGCCAGAAACAGATATATACTACATTTACATTCTTTTAACTATCTACTTAAAAAAATAATACCTAAATAACACCCAGACAGAGCAAACACCTACGTTCATCACATAAATACTTGCGTTGGGTGGGAATTGAACCCAAGCCTCTTTGACCCCGTAGTCAGGACCACTAACCACTGAACCACTAGGCAGTCGATGGACTAGCGGGGCAGGCCTGTAATACAGGTCCACTTATTTCAGTAAAAAAGTTTACGGAAGCATTCCTAGCGACTCTTTTCCGTAAATAACTATTATTGTCCTTTGTATTTAGTATTGTGTAATGCTCGCATTATATGCACATGAACAACACAACAATAATACAATTATAATTAATTTTTGCTCTACTTTGTATTTTTTCTACTATTCTATCAATTATATTATGTGGGAAGTAAGATATTACCACTGTTATCTCGCGTGTATTGCTTAACCCAAGTTAATTAAAAATAACGTCATGTGGGTTGTGGTTAAACGCCTATTCTGTTTACTGTACAAAACCTGGATTTAAAGCAAAATTTATTTTATTTGTACTGTATTGTACCAGCGTTTTTAATAGTCCACTGCAGGACGTAGACCTACCCTCGAAGGGTGATTGAGCCAAATCCACCACGCTAGCCCGGTCTGGGTTTGTGGATTCCCACACGTATCGTATTTCTTCTATGGAAGTATTTAGTTGCTTCACGATGGTTTTCTTCATTAAAAAGCCAGTAGTGTGAAAATCCGTACATAAATTCCAAAGAACTCATTGATCTGGACCTGGGATTTGAACCCATGACCTTACGATTGTAAGGCGGGTGTCACTACTTCTAGACCGCCATGGCTACGCTGGCTAGTTTTTTGTGTTTGTGAGGGGGCTTTAGGTCTTTCTATTTTAGTTTCTTTAATTTGAACCTACGACATATTTCATCTACCTCGTGAACATTTTTAAACTTCTTCGTAAAAATTACTTGTCTAAAAATGTTTATTTTTGGGAAATAGTCGATAATTCACCTAGGTTTCATTGCCTCTGAGTAGAGATACGTCATCATTTATTTTTTCCGTTCTGTATTTGTCGAAATTCGGAACATTATATTACATCACAATAAAACCGTTGCCTTGTTAGTATTTCTTAATCCATAACAATGTGATTGTCTTAACGGCCAGTATGATTAATTGGTTATTATTTACCAAACCATAAAAATCGGACGTACGCCCATTAGTATTGCTCAAAAAGATTAATAAGCATTCAAATAAAATCGACGAAAAGTGTTTGGCATCGTTAAATTTTGGATTGTTTTATTATAACACTAGTTTTTACCCGCGGCTTTGCCCGCATACGCAATATATCATTTTAATTTAGCCTATGTGGTATTCTAATATATAAGCTATATTATTGCAAAGTTTCATCGTAATCCGTTCAGTAGTTTTTGCGTGAAAGAGTAACAAACATCCATCCATCCTCACAAACTTTCACGTTTATAATATTAGTAGGATGATAGAGAAATTACGTGTTTAAGAGATAAATATCACACACAAGCCTCTACGCTGCTACTTTACTGTGTACTGGGTACTGTACCAGCTTTTTAACTCTCCACTGTATGCCGTAGGTCTACCCAAGAAGGGTGATTGGGCCACGTCCATTATCCACCACGCTGGCACATTGCGGATTGGTAAACCCTTTGTTCTCAATAAAAACTTTTGACTAATTTTGATTAAAACATTGATTTAATTTTAGTCGCAGTAAAATTAAATCTAGAGGTAAAACTCTTCTATTACAACTCTTCCCTGTATTTATCATTCAACAAAACTTATATTAGAGCCTCGGCAACAAAACTTATATTAAATCAATCATGATCTCTAGAATCTGACCTTATCAGAGAATCGCAACAAGATTTGTTTGATAACTTATTCATAAAATATAATAATTAACTAATCAACAGACGGAAAATATAGGTCGCAACTGATCCACAAACACCACGCTATAAAGGTGATATTTATCACAAGATGGCCTCCACAAGTAAAGCAAATGTCCACTCAATTTGATGTAAATTGAATGAACAAGGGACTGCTTACTTACATAGTTGCAGAAATATCATTATACAAAGATATATATCACTACTTTAAATAGACCATCGCATAATCTAATGATAATTTACGTATCTATTAATCACAACAATTTAATAAAGTTACATTTTGTGTGGTTGGCTAAGTTTTGAAGCAGTGGTGTCCTGATAAGGGAACACTGTGTCAATGAGTTCTCTGGAATGAATGTTAAAAATGTGGATAAATGCTACTTGATTTTTGGCGATGGAAAATATTGTAAGGCAACCTTTCTACGTCTACGCATCCGTAAAAATCGATTGCGTATAGTAGCTGGCAAACAACTTGAACGTTAAACCATAGCTACCTCTTTTTTGTTTTCTCTGCTAACGAAAGGGAGAGAGTGATATTTTTTTGTTCAACTTACGTGCCGGGACCTACGAGTATACTCGTATATTAATCCTCGAGGACCCTGCCATGTAGGCATGGTACAATTGCTCTTTGTTGGTAAGCCTATGTTCAGAGGTGAGCTATTAAAAGGCTGGTAGAGTGCAGTACAGTTATAGATAGATATTATTCACTTGAGTAATAAAATTACATTCAATAGAATACAATATACTACGAGCAACAACCTACGAATCGTCAAAAATAACAATGAATAAACAAATAAGTGTATACTTAAATCATAAAGTATGTACTTAACAGAATTATTAGGCACAATATTTTACGGTTAAAAAATAGTAACAATTTTAAAAGTCCTCATCTCATATTTATTTTTCTAAATGGCCATTATTCATTTAAAATAGTATAGTATATATAGTAGAGTCTAGATACTTATTTTTTAATTTGATAAATATTGTACTAACTGCAACTTTGTCCGAAGTTAAGTTAATAAAGTTAAAGTTAATCTAACGCATGTGACGGAAGGTAATTCGAACGCTGTACTTACGAAATCTAAGTTGACCATTATCTGTCATTACAGTAGATACCTACTAATTCGAATAGTAAATGTCTACTTAAATATCCTTGAATGCTGGTGCGTGTTGCAATTATAGCGCACTTATTGCTCTAAATAGCTTTGTTACATCTTAATCTAGTACCGAATTAAAATTGACGCACAAAACAATTGTTAAATTAGAAAAATCGATAACTTGGGTCTATAGAATATGTTGGATTACAATTAAAACTAATATGGTAAACATCAGCTCTCAACCAAAAGTTGAAACTCTCAAACTCAATACATATTTATTTATGAGATAGACAGAATGTCTTAGACAGGCACAGAGATAGAAAATAAAAAACTTATTAACTTTTACATTTCACTTTTTCGTTAGGCGGTAAATAACACAAATAAAATTGGGCACAAATGTTTTATTATCTCCTCATCCTTCTAATCGACAGGTACGTTTCCTTAAAATAAATAAACTATCCAGATAATACGCCCAATTTTTCCTTAAAATAAATAAATTATCCAGATAATAGGCCCAATTTTACAGGCGCCATCGCAGTTATAATAGCAGTTTAGTGTAGCCCTGTTTTACTATATGCATTTAATAGAGAGAACACTATTTTACGTAGCTATTAAATTTGCGATGGCGCCTTTAAAAATGGGTCTTTGTTGTACCACAACATAACTAAAGATAGTTTCTCTGTGCTAAGGGGCATAGAGATAGACAATTCGGAGCTGGCAGTCGGTTGTCATTATCAATTTGTCGTAAAAAATAAAAATCAGTGCACTATTTTAATTCTACAAGCACGTGACTTATCAATACAACTGCATAGAGAGGTATGACAAATCTTTCAGCATACCTATACGTTTCCACTTCCTAACAACTATTGCATTAGTAATGTACCTTCAACCATTGTCATTACTGGTCACCTACTTTACTAAGGCCAACGAAAGCTATTTATATTTCATAATGTTTTACGTTTGCAAATTGAGACACTAATGTATGTAATTACTCATTAACTGATAATTATGAAGGAGGCAAAGTTTTTTATTTGTGTTTGCAATCAATCGATACCATAAAGGATTTTTTGATTTGTAATAGGCACCCATTCACTTGACAATGAAATGATAAATTTATGAAATATTTTGTGTCATGTTTTAACAACTAGAGTTACTGTTTCTTGAAAGCATAAGGTAGAGTCTTTTTTGTAGAGTGCTTCTAAAACATCAACATTTCTTTACAAAAGCTGAATGACAGTCTGTGCTTGCTTGTTTGCTGAACTATCGTGAATTAAATTATATTCGATAGCATAAACCTGTGATTTTGATACAATTATATTTACATAATTATTTTAAAATTATATTTTCAAGAAGTAGCATGCGGAACATAGCATTAGGCGCAACCTAGGAGAGATAGCAAAATATAATTACAATGTTTTACTATTTATTTATTTTTAATTTCGGTGTAAACAATAAAGGTTTTATCTATAAATCTCATACAAATAACAAAAGTGACCAACTGTAAAACAGGAATCAATAAAAAACACAGATTTGGAGATAAACTATTATAAAAATAATCCAAAAAAAGACATCAAACCGATAAACGATCGTTTATGTAACACGGCAGCTTAATAATACATATTTTAATCTCAAATCAACGCTATATCGCAAACAAAGTTATTGAAAATTACTCTGTTGACCTTTAAGTAAACACTTGCAAATATAACGGGGCAGAAATAATATGTTTTCGTGATTGGTTTGTATTAAAGCTATAATTGGTTCGCGTGCCTGAAATAACTGAGCTGGTAGTAAGGATTCTCAAATGTTATGCATTACGTGATGTTATATAATGTTTGAACGCCTGCTATGAAAGTCATGGAAATATCGAATCGTTGTTAACCATAGGTAAAGATTTCCAAAACAAACAGGTTCAAAGCAGCTGTCGTTTGTCCTTAATTTTTATAATACAGACTATACTCTGATCTAACTGTTCTATGTTCACTGCTGAACATAAGATAATTCAGGAAAAGTGATAGGGTCAAAATCCACCATGTTGGTTCGGACTGCTTCCGTGATTTAAGATTCTATTCTACGGCACCATCAACCATCCGTTCTGCAAGCTTTAGGTATATCTATATAGCTTACTGCCACGTTTTCTCGCTAATTTACTAGACTATGTCTTAATTTAACAATAAATTTTGTGAAATAAGTGCTAAACTATTTCTGAATTATTTTATGATCTTACAAGTACTTAAATAAGTTTTATCCAAGTATCTAACTAAATACATTTTCAAATAAAACAAAAAAAAAAACGATCATTAATTCCAAGTCGGTACTATTATAATACACGTAAAGTCTTACAAATGGAGGGAGGTGAGGCCCAGCAAAAAATTTCATGGCGTATCAAACCATTCCTTTGTTTATTTTCTTTGCTTATTCAAAGTTCAACTGTCGGATATTGACCGTGATAACATCTAGAATCTTGATAAACAATTGACCCGCACGTCAATAGGAACTTTACTTTTGTCAAGTTGCTGACAATTTTTTATTGTCTGACCGTTAGATAACAAAATTTGATACTTGTTACACTAAGTTTGATTACCGATTAAAGGGTAGTACACACTGTTGTGTAGATAATATCAATGGAATGGATTTATTCTGTTACTTTTTACTATTTCATGAAGACACAAGGTACATAAATCGCATGCCTTTGCGTAGGCTGTTAGTCCGGCAAGCAATGGATTTAAATAATAAATAATATTAAATGTTTTTAAATCTACTCGTAGCTACTACAACAGAAGTCAACTACATATGTATAAAAGATTAAGTGATATTTTTAGGTCCTATTAATTGTGATTATGAAATCTATTAAGTATGATGGTTATTTTGGATATAATGGCAAATCATTTCTTTTATTGTTCAACGAAATAACATAATTCTTTTATGAGTGATAGTTTTATGCTTACTTATGAGCTGAATCACACAAGTATACACACGAGTTACAGCGTGTATTTTAGTCTCCGATATCTCTAAATCTAATCGAATCAAACCGTGTGAATTATGCATAAATATAAAGAAAAAAGTGGAGGACATGTAAACCTCTGTTATTGTCACGTTTCTGTGGCATTTGCTTGTTAAAATGACAGACTGGCACGACAAGTTTCGTTGGTTACCGTTTAAATAGTTCAAGATCAATTGAAATTGTTTACTGTTATCGTGGGATTCTTTGTCTTATTGTCGAATAACGTGCGTAATTGTTGTATTGAATCATATTATTCAATTTTGTGTCAATGACTTTACTGGATTCTGTGTCAATGTTATTTACTTATTTTGCTAGGCGATATATTACGTCACAAACATGAACAAGCGTAGCATTTCACATTGTCATCAATCTTAGCTCTAGAATAGCCACTGCTTCATATTTATGTCGTAGTAAGTTTGGTTAAACCGTTTAATATAGTAACCGTTTAGTAGAGGTTTAGAGTTTATCTAGGCCTGCGCTAGATAGACAGATATACTCTTTATTGGTTCAAATTCACACACACATAAAACATAAAATTTGATGCTAAAACGTGTGAAGCAACCGACGGCCTTATTACTGAAAGTGAAGCGGCTTGCATCCAGCTCATTATTTTCATAAAGATATAAGTTTTTACATATTTTCGGGAGTCGTCCAACGGTATAGGTACTCGTCATCTTATAAACTACTTCTATGCCCGAAACAAGATACTTGATCTATGTGCATCAGCCTCAAGTGCTTAGCTCCAACTTCTAGATCAGTTATATTATAATATCGATATGGTTTCCTCATGATACTGTTTTCCTTCACCAACTGCTTTGTATTGATATTCGACGTTAACAAGATCTAAATTGATATTAGATGTTAACAACCCAAAAACGAACCTATATATTTTTAACTTCAGTTCAGTGACAGATTTACGTATTTTGCGCCTGTAGGCTGTCGAATTTTTGCCCCCGACAATCTGCCGCTCTAACATGCGACTACGGAAATGGTAGTAATAAATATTTAATACTTTGATTCTAAGCAGTAAAGTAAGTAAGTAAGTTCGTATAGGCCGGGTGGCCAGCCCTGGTGTCAGAGTTTTTAGGCCGCCTGAAGGCCTCTGACATGGCTAAACGGTTAAAACAACCGGGACCTACAATTTAGCGTGTCATCCGAGCCACCGTAGCGCTCAGTTGGAAAATGCCACCCGCGGTCACCCATCCAAATACTGACCGTGCGGAACGTTGCTTAATTTCGGTGATCGCTGACAATCACCTAATCAAACTACGCTACGAGCGCTACAGTTAAACAAATCATATATGAATTCATATGTTGTTTTATCTGTAGACTTTATAATATCATACAAATTAATCTGTTATTTTTGTCAATAATAAAATAAACGGTCTGAAATTTGCCGCCCCCTAAAATCTGCCGCCCCCTAAAATTTTCTGCTCTAAGCTCCAGCCTACTCAGCTTGCTGGTAAATCCGTCACTGTTGCAGTCCTGTAATGATACAAAGATATATTTTATGGTTCAACTTTAGTCCTAATCCAAATTTAACTGGTTCCACAGGTCCCGTGCTTTTCCCCCCGTCTCCCAGCGGCGACCCCAGCCAGACCAGCGGAGTAAGAGTGGGAGCTTCTGGCTTCGGATTCGTACCCCCCGGCGGCCAAGGTAACCACCTCTACGGACGATAAGCCTAGTCAATGTAGTTAGAACTAATACCCGCATAGTGTGACATGACCCTAATACTAATTTTAAAAAAAGTAGAAATATTAGCAAATTGTAGATTTGAAATTTACGCTAATGGGATTGTATTTTGTAAATAAATTGCTGTAAAATAAAAAAAAAATATTTCTAGGAAATGACAAAAAATACCCAGGAAAATTTGTGATACAATTATGTGTTCAACAGGCAAATAAAAAGAAAAAGAATGGAGAGAGTTTTTGTTCATATCTTAACCATGTTGCACTATGTATAAATCAAATATGAATTTGTTATTCTCTGTATATTTTGTATTTAATTTAACTGCACACGGTTATCCGAAAGTATTATACAAGAAAAATTGTTTCAATATTGTTTTACTTAAAAAAAAACACATTTAAAATGGCGTAATTCGTTAGTTTACTAGTTTATATTTAGGTATTTGCTAAAATATGTATCTAATAATATAAAAAGCAAAAAAATATAAAAAGAACCATTGAAAAAAATATACGAGGCAGCTTTTTATGAACATGTATTATTTTTATATATTAATTTATTCACTACATATAATATATATTTTATACATGTTTCTTGACTACCAAAAATAATTTTGGTCTATAATATTTTCGGATGACTAAAATATATAGAATAACATATTCAAACTTATTAGAACTCTTATTACTAAACGTGTAATAAACTTTTGATACTCAAACTGGTTTTATCTTAACCTGAAATATTTCTGAAGGATAAAATACAGAGCGACTGTTGAAAATTATTTCACGTTTATTAATAAGGGAGTAAATTAAATTATTTTGTTAAAAGTTACACGTAGTTGCAGTTATTGCATGGGTAGTAGTTGCATGGACTTCCCGTAGAGAAATCTCCCTGGTAATGGATTTAACCCGTTTAATTAGAAATGGGACACTATCCATAACTTGGTGAACAAATAAGTTAATTTGTAGTATTTCAAATCATCTTAGCACACTAACGCTTTTCGATCGCGGCGATCGAAACTGCGTTTGCGATTGCGAAGCGATTTTTGTCACGTCACTATTTTAAATTTTACTTCAATAAAAGCACTATTTTTTAATTTTTTCAATTTTATTTCGGGGCAAAAAAACTGAAATAAAATTGTAAAATTATGTTATGAAATATAAAAACTTAAAATTATTTAAAAATAAATACATCATTTTTGAATACACAGCAATAAATAATAGAGCTGATTGAAAAACGCTAGTGTGCAAAAGTGTGTGTAGGTATTGCCATGTAAATGTATGTTTTTTATGTTATGAATGAAGCTGTAAATAAAGCCCATGTTATTTATGAAGTGATAAATAAATTTAAATCAATTTTTGGTTTTTTATTTTGTTTTTATACTTATAAGTTTTCTGGAGTGTTGGCATGTCTTAAGTTGTTTTTTTTATAATTTGAAATAATACCCTTAAAATAACATATGTAGGTACCTGGAAACCATATTCAGCAAACCGACGAGATAAAATAGCCGGAAAATTGATCTCTCTTTTCTCTCTCTTCTCTCTTTTCTCTTTTTTGTTGGTTTCAAAACTAAAATAAAGTAAGGACGTGCATTAAACGGCCTGCATATGCTTTTCGGATTTGCTTTGCTTAATTAAGTATTGTATTTGTCGTGAGTAAAATATAATAATAAAAATAAAGAAAATATGACGATTAAAAAAAAATATCGATTATATTAGTGGTCATCTTGTCCAGGCCGTACAATGCACGTCTTTCCTCCCTAGGTACGTAATTACTAATACGTTTTTACTCGGTCAAAGCCTTCAGTGCTGTAATTGTTTGGTTTTTACAGTGACGTATCCGTACCCTAGTAATTATAGCATGGGTAAAGGTTCTACTAAAGCATGACTGATGAAGCATGACATAAAGTGATACTTATTGTACCTTGATTGTACCAACTGGCTTTTTTATGAAACCTGTGTTTTATTTGTCAAATTTATTTGGTGAATTTTATTCACGTTATATTTTAAGTAATAAACAAAAATGTTTAGGTACTCTGATATTCAAAAGGGTATTAAAATACGCTAGCCGAAGAATTCCGGATTAAAGGTAATCATCAGTAATTCTTAAAGTGGTAAAAAATACAGTAAAATTAAGTATGTGTGAAGCATAAAAATGAACAAGATTATTTTTTGCAAAAATTAGCATGACCGACTTCACCCGTGTACAGAATTCGCGAATGTTTCGCACGGATCCATGTAGCATTTCTCACATTATTGTTGATTTATCAAAAATGGCTCAGCCGATTTCGATAAAATTTAAATGGGAACAATTTTGAAGTATACTGTTTTCAATAAAAAAAAATATTGAAATCGGACCACTACGAAAAAAGGTATGCGTGGTTATACATAAAAAAAATATACGCGTCGAATTGTATACCTCCTCCGGTGGTTCGTTGGTCAAAAAAGGGTATGTGTAAGTGTAAGTAGAGTAACTTCTTCTTCGTCGTGTCAATGGTTCCAGTGTAGATGATTGTTAAGTTAACAAGTTTTGCTCAATATCTTATACATAATTAGCGACTGCCACCCCAGCTAGCTTAGCATACGACCACGAAAAGAGTTTAGTCGACGTGTGAAAAAGTGACAAAGATATATTTCAACATTTCTCAGTCTCGTACTGACACGTCGAAAGAATTATTTTGTGGTGCGTATACTAGCCCGGCAGAACGGAAAGCTCCCATTAAGTCACTCAGCGTCCAACAGGGCTAGGATGCGCCATATAACGATAAGGCTGTCTCGTTATGGCGATATAAATATCTATCACTTTTTCACACGTCGAAAAGAGTTATTTTCGTGGCGTTTTGTGGTCGTATGCTCGTATGCAGATCCTCAGACCCTAAGGACAAGACAGTAAATGCTCTGCTTTGCTCCAGTCACACTACTATACTACATAATTGATAAGTAGAAGTTAGGGCAGTGTAGCTCAGTGGCCATGGGAATTCTAATTTTTAATGGGATTTCGATAATATACATATATAGATAGATATATAGTTTTTGATCCACCAACCCGCACTGGACCAGCGTGGTGGATATGGCCCAATCACCCTTCGTGGGTAGACCTACGTCCTGCAGTGGACTATTAAAAAGCTGGTACAGTACAGTATAGATTTGACAAAATGGATTTATTCAAATGATTAAAATTAAAAAAAAATAATAATGACACCTGGATGTACGAAGGATTTGCCACACAAGAACAAGATGCGTTCTGAGGTCTGCGGTCAGGTCAAATTGTACGCAGGCCGCATTATATATGAACAAAATTGTCGGTCATAGCAATCGGTCAGCTGTCCGGGCGATGCGGGCAGGGCAAATCCGTTGGCTTCCGTTCTTTCCACGTGCTCGCACGGACAGATCGCATATCTATAGAAAATATGTAGAGACTGACAATCTTCATACATAACGCGGGCTGCTATCAAATTTGACCTGACCGAAGACCGCAGAACGCATCCAGTGTGGCGAATCCGGGAGAGTTTTTTGTGGCCTTTAAGAAGTCCACATCTGCGATTAGCCAGCGTAGCGTAGGTACAATGGTTTACCTTCTAGTAATAAAAAAAAAAATGCACAATGTACATGGACCCGTCTTTAGCTCTCGGAGGTCACGACCCTCAGTCATGAGAAATACGACGCGAGGAGGACAACCTATAGAGCTATCCGTTCATAAATAGAGCTAAAGACGGGTCCATGTAGCTATAGCTAGCTACATGGACCCGTCTATTCCCGTCTTTAATAGAGCTAAAGACGGGTCCATGTAGCTATAGCTAGCTATAGCTACATGGACTATAGCGTCTTTAGCTCTATTTATGAACGGATAGCTCTATAGGTTGTCCTCCTCGCGTCGTATTCCTTATGTCTGAGGGTCGTGACCTCCGCCTCCCATAAGCTTCTCTTTCACGATGTTTCTCCATCATCTTCAGCAACACGCAGATTCTTATAGAATGAAGAGTCCAAGGTAGTGCGACCAGCGTATCGGACAACGACCTCGAAAATTGAGCTGGGACAAAGTTGAATACAGGCATTACGTGGTATATCTGTATCATTAAAAGAATTATTTTATTTGATACAGGATGGATAACTTTATAAATCACTACTCTTTTTAGGGTTCTGTACCCGAAGCATCAGAAACCCTATTACTAAGACCCCGCTGTCCTTCTGTCTGTCACCAGGCCGTATCTCATGAAATGTGGTAGCTTTGAAATTTTCACAAAATGACGTATTTCTGTTTTCGCTATAACAAAAAATACTAAAAACAGAAAAAAAAATATTTTCATACTACACACCTGATGTTTTTTCTGTTTTTTTTTGCGATATTAATAACAGTGATAGATGTTTGAAATATTCACAGAACTTTAAGTTATTATATGCACTCTAAAAATAATTAGTTAAATTAAAATTAAATAAATATTTAAGGGGGCTTCCATACAAGTTACGTGATTTCTTGCTTGATATTAATAACGGCAACAGGAAGATGCTTGAAATATTTACTGAATATTAAATTGTATATTCCTTTCAATAAAATATATTAAGGGGCTTCCATACGGAACGGAACCCTTCGTACGCGAGTCCGACTCGCACTTGGCCGAATATTTAAGTCTGAAAATTTACCTACACAACTCTCTGCTCTGTTGAAGACTGTAAATATAGACTGTGCCTAGTATAAAATGGTAGTTTACTCGTATTATTTTGTTAACCAAGATTAAGACATAGTTCTAAGGTCAAGCACACAACGAAATGTATCGAATTAAAATAGTACCAATTGAATGTCCGAAAGTCGTGAGTGGTCTAACAGCTGACAAAAGGAAAGAATATAAATAAAGTCCGACAGGGAAACGATCGGATACTTTCTGATCCGGCAACCGAAGGTCAGGCACAGAGCTAATGTCTTCTGAAGCGGTGTCTATATAGATTTTACGTGTTGATAGAACAGGAACAATTTGTTCCAAAGTTTTCTGTTGACAGAGCAAAGTCGTTTAGAAAAATGAGCGTGAAGACCCGTTTTATCCATTTTCAAATGCATGAAAAAAAATGTTTTTATTGATTGTACAAAACAACTGATTTACTAGATAGATGCAAAAAATTAATTTTAAATGTGACATCGCTCGTAGGTATAATGATCTATACTGCATCTGCATCTTTTGGACTAATTTTGCTTTGGTGTATTTGTCTACCCAATTACGAAAAGAAACCATTGAGTATTTGTCATATTTATTAATGAGGTCATCCGTCCACCTCGTGGGTGGGTCCTCATTAAGACCGCATCTTCGCGCTGGATGCAAGCCGGTTCCAACCGGTCAAATTGGAGGTCCATAGAAGAGGTCTATATCCCGCTGTGGACGCCTATGATTGATGGATGAATGAATATTTCTTAGTGAAGAGTTAAGGAGTTTTTTACAACGCTAATTACGAAGGTAATGGCGTATCTTCGAGTAAATCCTGTAGTTCCTGTAGAGCGCTCGTGAATAGTTGTGAACATGAATGAATAGTGAGTTTGTACTATAGGATAGTTACATATTACTTAATAATTGCATTTTTATTTGATAATAAATAAAATATTTAAACTACTTACCTACATAGTTTATCATCACCAGCAAATTATTAATATTTTTTGCATAGTTGTCCAGTTATATAGAACACCTACTAAGAACCTTTTTACTTTAAGTTTTTTTTTCTTTTTGTACATAGTAGGACTACATATGGCTACCAACTCGCCCGAAGGAAATCTATATTGTAAGCCGAAGATAGAGTATGATGCCTATTCACTCATGCCTTAAAGATATCCAGATTTACCTTAAATATATTAACATTGTAATACACATTTTTTGCAGATAAAAATAACCGTGTTACAAGTTTATTATCGACTGCCTCGGTGGCTCAGTGGTTAGTGACCCTAACTGATCAAAGAGACGTGGGTTCGATCCCCACCCAGAGCAAGTATTTATGTGATGAACATAAGTGTTTGCTCTGTGTCTGGGTGTTATTTAGCTACTATCTACATATGTATGTATTTAAAAATATGTATATGTAGTATATCAGTTTATGGCAGCCATATCACAAGCTTCGCTTAGTTTGGTGTCAGGGGCCGTGTGTAAGATGTCCCCAAAATATTTATTATTATTTATTTATTATAACTAGCGATTTTCTTGTTACATAAAACTGATCATTTTGATAATCACATAAAGCGCAATATTTACAAATGAAGTCTTACCGGACACTCCGAACTTGCATCGTATAGTTTGCCGAGGGGCAAATTGAGTTGAAAACCATCAATTATATTTGGCTAAGCTAATAAATAATCCTGAACAGGAAACGAGTCTTAATCACACTGCATGTTACTAGGTGTTGACGCATACGAGAGCAATGTCAATGCTAAGCCAATATTCATTTGGCAGTCGACACATAATAGAAATATTCCAAATATAAATGCTGACCACAGAGCATCGATTTCGATTTCAAATTTGAAGACGGTCGAATATAGGATTATACTCTATAAAATTTAACTTGATCTCTGCGACAGTGACATTGACATAGAAGATTGTCATTTTTAGAGTTGAGATGATGGTGGAAAAAATCGATTTTCAAACAATGTTGTAATGAAATCGAATGAGTAGTTGAAGGTGAGAAATTGAATTTTATTTTCTTACTATTATTTAGGATCAAGTATGTACACATGTAAATAATGTTATATTAATTAAATACTCATAATAATGTAACAATAGTATTTATCGACGTTTTTCACTATTATCGATGCTAATGTAACATACAATTGGGTTTAATTTAATTACACATGTAAAAAATGTTATGATATTAAAATATACAATAAAATTAACGATAAATTAAGTTTTAAAAAAAATATCGTTAGTATAAACTATCGATATTTTAAATAAAACTCTATCTAAAACTCTGTGGTCACGATCATTCGTCGCCCATCACTAATCGGCATACCCATAAAGTATGACATTGACAGGTACTGTCTGTACTATTAAGAAATTCAGGACTTCATAGGCGTGATTTTTCTGACAGCTGTCGCAGAGATCAAGTTAAATTTTATAGAGTATAGTGTTCTGCCTTAAATAACTGAAAAGACACGTACAAAATTGAAAAAAATCGTTCGACAAACAGAAAACACAACAACAATAATCGGCCAAGTGCGAGTATGACTCGCGCACGAAGGGTTTCGTACCATATGGAAACCCCCTTAATATATTTAATTTAAATTTAATGATTTTTTTTTAGGGAATATTTAACTTAATATTCTGTGAATATTTCAAGCTACCTGTCACCGTAATGAAAAACGGCTAAAAATTCAGATTTGTTGTATGGGAGTTCTTAAATATTTTTACTCTTTTTAGTATTTGTTATAGCGGCAACAGAAATATGTCATCAACGTGAAAATTTCAACGTTCTACCTATTACGGTTAATTAAATACAGCCTGGTGACAGACATACAGCAGAGTCTTAGTAATAGGGTCCCGTTATTACCCTTTGGGTACGGAACCCTAAAAAGTAGATAACTTTCGTTTGGGTCGGATTACCCCTATATTTCGTTTGGACTAACCCGCACCGGGCCAGCGTGGTGGTTATTTACTGTTCTGTAGTGGAAATGGCGAAATCATTCTTTGTGAATTGGCTTTTGTTCAGTATAAGAACTATTAAAAACCAATAGGTACAGTCTTATTTGGATTGGGGGCTAAATAAGTGTCAAGAGTGCATTAAGCATAAAGCATAAATTGACTGCCTCGGTGGCTCAGTGGTTAGTGAACCTGACTTCTGGATCAAGGAGGCGTGGGTTCGATCCCCACCAGGGCAAGCATTTTTGTGATGAACATAGGTGTTTGCTTTGTGTCTGGGTGTTATTTAGGTACTATCTATATAAGTATGTATTTAAAATATGTATATGTAGTATATCAGTCTCTGACAGCCATATCACAAGCTTTGCTTAGTTTGGGGTCAGAGGCCGTGTGTAAGATGTCCCCCAATATTTATTTATTTATAAAGCATAAATATAGTACAAAAAGAGTGAGTAAGTGGTATAATAGTTGAGATGTTACAAAAATTATTCACCAGATTAAAAAAAATCCGACGTTAAATGCTTTTATTTAACCATTTAAATTAATGTTATGTATATGCAATCTTATCATCGGTAAAATCTAACAGTTGGCAGCTTAGAATGAAAATTTTAATTATTAAAAGTAGACCTTTTTAATTGTGTTTGTCGGAGTTTCTCGATGACTTCATTTCATATTTTGGGGTTGGGCGCTAACCCGTCCAGCCAAACATACAATTTATTTGGGCAGGGCTGTAATTAGGACCCCTTAGAAATAATTTTATGTTACGATTACAGAGAGTAATACTTTTTTAAAACCGTAATTTTGAATTATATTTATAACATTATTGGCACTGAAATAAATTCACTGGGTACTTAACAATGTTGTTTTCAAAAATTCATTTAAACGCTAAGTAGACGCAGTGACGGGTTACCACAATGCTGGCCAAGTTCAACGTGTAGGTAGTATTATTGCCATTAAGTATCGTTCTTGACTCTTACAACTGATAGTGGGCTATTGTTTTTAAACTATCGCGATTTGAACACATTATTATAATATACTACGGGACTAATCGCGCACTAAAATTACGAGATAAATAAACTACCCGTGACCACGGTCGATGCAACTCGGCCGAAACGTCGGGATGATGAGGTATTTATTTATCTCGTAATTTTAGTGCGCGATTAGTCCCGTAGTATATTATAATAATGATAATGGGCTTCCATTACAAATTCTGCAAACTTAGTTCTTTAGACTTCTAGGTCTTTAATAGCTTGACGTCTAATTTTTAAATTGTTACATCTAATAGACTTAATATAAAATCAGTAAAAATATCGCAATATTAGAATCAGAATATCGTTTATTGCTATAATTATATAAATAAATATATTAGAAGTAGAATTTAAGAATAAATGCCCAATATAATAACCAAATTATAAATATTAGTATTTTTTAATCATTAGATTATCAATTTAAAAATAATAATACCTAATTCAGCTTAGGTGGACTGACGATATAGTAAAGATCGCAGGAACGCGCTGGATGCAGGCCGCTTCCAACCGGCCTTATTGGAAATCCATGGAGGAGGCCTATGTCCAGCAGTGGACGTCCTACTGCTGATGGATGGATGATGGATATATTCAGCCCAGTTCGAAAGCCCGTAACAGAGTTGTTACTTTGACAGTTAGTATCTGGAATTGTTGATTTTCAATAAACATTTTTTCATCTTTTGAATTTCTGTGAAACACACCAAGATCAGTGCCATACTTACAATTAATTGCACCAGACTGAACATACGAGGGGCTAGTTTAAATGTTAGCCTAAATTAGAAGTTTCGGTGCGTAACGTGAATGTAACGAATGATCTGCATAATTTGAAAATTTGAATTGAAAGTCTCCCACCTCTCTAGCCGTGGTGGTTTAGTGGTAGTGACAGTCGCATTACAATAGTGAGGTTGTGGGTTCAAATACCGGTCCCATACCAATGAATGAATACTTTGGAATTTATGCACGAAATTTAACACCACTGGCTTTTCGGAAAAGAAAAACATCGTGAGGCAATCTGCTTACCTACGTCCGTAGAAGAAATTCGATGATGGACGTGAAACTATTCTGATCTACCAACACGCACTGGGGGGCTGGTGTGGTGGAAATGGCCTATTCACCGTTCGTGGCTTCTACGTCCTACAGTGGACTATTAAAAAGGCTAATACAGTACAGTACACCTCTCTAATCTCTTCCTGACTCCGGCCCTTTTATAATCTCGCGGCCCCAAGCCACGGTCAAATGCACTCAAATTAAAGAATTGACATAATCACGAGCTGTCGACGGACCTTTTGGGCGGCGTGCATCGATGTGCGCATTTTACTCGTATAATTTAATAAAGAGTTTTAGACTTTCAAAATTAATTGGACCTCTCTCGGACCGTGATATTGATCTTATGTATATTTATATGTTTGCTAAAAGACTGCGGCTGTCGTGTTGGACAAATTAATTATCAGGAGTGAGCCCGGATATTAAATTGTTCATTTGAATAAATAAAATGCACGTTTATTTTTTATGGGTTCCGTACCTCAAAAAGAAAAAACGGAACCCTTATAGGATCACTTTGTTGTCCGTCTGTCCGTCTGTGTGTATGTGTGTATGTCAAGACTCTTTATCTCGAGAACGCGTAAAGATATAGAGTTGAAATTTAAACTGTATACGTATATCGATGAATTCTTGCTGTTGTGGAAAAGACAAGCTTCTCAGTTGTCGTTTAAAAAAGTTAGAGCCGTTTATGTCGTAAAGAACCGCATATTTCGACACTCATAAAAATCAAAACCTACAGGGTACTTCTCGTTGACATAGAACTATGAAATTTGGCCAGAAGCATTGCCTTAGAGTACACATATAGGAATAAATCTGAAAACTGTACATTTTTATTTACATCACAAAAAATAGGGCCTCAAAATTCACAAAATATGGGCACAAAATTCAAAGTGAGTAAATCGTATCATGTAAGGTGTCATATAAAAGAACTTCATTAGCACATGCTAAAACAGGTTTTTAATTATTTTAACAATGTGTTTGTACGGGACCCTCGATGTGCGAGCCTGACTCACACTTGTCCGGTTTTTTTTTGTCTGATGCATAGTTTGTGCTTACAGGCTGAATGATTTGCCCTGCATACCAATTTGGAAGCTGCATGTCTGTGTGTTTGGAACTGTAACTGCCGGCTGATACAAATTAGTCGTTCAGCTGTGGCTAAAACAGATGAGCTACAGATGAGCTACCAGTTTGTATCAGACGCTGCACGTTACACGTGACAAATGTCAGTTTTAAAGCCGCTTATAAACATGGTTAAAAGTCTGGAACAATCGGTACCTGTCTGCCATTTAAGGGGGCGCCTAAAGCCAAAATCAAGCGAAAGGTGTATTTTTTAAGACGTGGTGTAAAGGTAACGAACATAAATATCTATTTAAAAAAAAATATTATAGGAAAGGAAATAACCTATAGTAACAGAGTAATTGCGTAGAATTTTGCAAAATAATATGGTTACTTAAGAAAAAAATTAAAACTTCGCATCATAAAAAATACATTTTATTTCAAATGCTCGAAATTATCAGCGACAACACCACATTATTTTTGATAAATTACGTGGCCAGACTAATGTTCTAGCCGCGTAATCAATAAGTTTTTTTATTAAGTACAAGCTTAAATTTTGAATGAATAAATAAAAAGTCACCTAAAAATGTAAGCTGGAGCTCGAAGCCAACATCATCGTGAACTGTGTCATGCGATTTTCGACTCTAAACGGAGCTACATAGATGATAGCGGGCGATGCAAGAAGCGCGGGTGAAATCTGATTTTTTCATGGCATTAGGCGCACTCTTTATGTGTCATCCGGCGGCCACAGTAGCGCTCAGTATGTTGAGTGTGATTTTTGTCGTAAACATGACGCGCTCTTCGGCGAGCCCGTAAGCATGTAATTTGTATGAAGAAATGTACAGCGCTACTAGCGGCGCGAAACACAAGAAGGTCATACAAATTACATGCTTACGCGCTCGCCGCAGAGCGCGTCATGTTTACGATAAAACTCACATTCAGCATACAGTTGACCGGCAGCGGTCACCCATCTGCAGACACCCCGTGCGATACTGCTTAACTCTAATATCATTAATATGGATTTAATAACAGAAAAAATGCCAAGTCGATGATCGTGATTTAATGGATCAATAGTTTGCAATGTAAAAGTTACCTACCTACACATTACCTAGACCGCATTTCTGTTAAACATCAGGCAGTGAAAACATGTACCTATTAGTTTTTATTTGTTAGATATTTTTATTCTTTTTGCTTCGTAGATTTTGTTCAAACTATGAGCAGAAAAACGGATGCTATCAGGCAAAGTTCCCTGGCAGTTGCCAAGTTTCATAACTTTCATAAGCTTTTTCTGACAGCCCAGACGTCGTATTCCTTCTATATGAAAACAACCAACATGATTGCTTTGTTTAGATATATGTAGAGATGTAAATTTTTTCACAAATTTTTTGGCATTTCATAATTTATATACGTAAGTGGTTTTAATCACGATAAAATTTCGTTACCAAGACATATCTAAGGGTGAAGTAGGTAGTTAGATCTGACATTATTCTTATCAATGAATAAATGAATAAAAAATACACTCGACACACCAAATTTAAATTTTCTTCCTATTTTAATTAATAGAATTACATATAGTTAGTTACTTCTTCTTCTTCGTCGTGTCAATAACGTCGGTTCAAAATAGTTAAATTATTGACTTACCTACTGAAAACTGGTTTTAGCAATCTGATTCTGAGGTCAAATGTAAAACAAAATACAAATAAAATGATATTCAGCGCTTTTAACTCTACAACTTCATAAATGCGTAATCAAGAAAGCTGTTCAATAACTTTTAGAGATCTCTTAATAATTGATCAAGTACTTACGTCGCAATACTAATTGGTATTCTGTAGTACTTCGTTCATATAGTTAACAAAGCACAGTCCAAAGATAATGTGCATGTATTCCTAAGTGACAGACCACGTTTGTTCTTAATGAACACGGCCCTTGTCTGACTTTACAGAACGTCTGCGCTACGTGCATCGCTTGATCTTTGCTAGGACGTGGTTATAGGTGACTAGCGATAGGTTTAGCGTTTTTTAAATATAATATTTTTTATTGGATAGGACACATAACATCCTAGCAAAATATTTTCTAAAGTTAAACTTTACGTTCCAATCATAAGCAAAAAACCCTAATACTGTGAATTTTACGTAGGTTGGTAGGGACTATTTCACTCGGTAAATCGGATACGGAAAGCACTGAGATAGCAATAAGAACGTTTGCTTATTACCTACAACGTGAAAATAGTATGCGGTGCAAAAATTCTCGCTTCTCTCTTCGTATAGGCGAGCGCGCGGTTCAATAGTTATTGTTCACACATTTAAGAAAATGTAATAGCAACCTGCGTTTCACGTTTTGCTGATTATTTTTTGCCAGGCGCTTGACAAAAATTCGATCCTTAGTAGTATGATTTAACACGCTTTTATTATTTTCACCTGTTTGTTTGCTTGCTTGTAACCAACCCCTTTGAGCTCGATTTTGACCTAATTTGAGCGATCAGATTTTCTTTAAAGTTTGCACACCTATCAAAGACCGCTGACAATCTATTTATAAAAAAAATATGTCTCTAGCGTGTTTTTTTAGTTTTTTTTAAAGCTATATTTATATATTATTTGTACTCAACTAAGTTTGATACATACTTAGGTGCATGTAGATACATGCCTACATCGCAAGAGTTTATTCTATAGTGGAAATTGGTGACGTATTTTTCGACCTACTCGTACGATACTTCACCTATCTCAGAATGGATGTCACCATCGATAGGTATTTCTTTATCCTATTATTGGGTACAAGTCTTTTCGCACTTTACAAATCTGTCTTTGTACTCCGCCAAGCATGTTCAAGGCAGACCAGCGATTCCAACAATATCGTTGTTTTACTCGTATTTTGACGCCGAACTTATGTGTTGACGTTCAAGATGTAATGTAAGAACCTTTACAAAGCTGCGTTCACAAAACTACACGAACGTCCTTACAACCATAGCTTATACTTACGTCCAGTCTAGATAACATTGTCCTCATTCACACAGTCGCGTAAAACCGCCCTCGCGCTGCCTATGAGCACGACCTATTCCCTCAGCGGAAGTGACGCGTCGCGCCACAGCGGCGCCGCGCCGGAACTAGCTGAAGGGTTGCACCGTCACAAATCAAGTTATGAGAAACGCCACAAAAGGAAACTTTGTGCATTTCCGAACCGGCGAGCGTGAAATCCGACACACCAAGCGCTACACCCGAAAACACACCATATCTCCAAGAATTAAAACCCTTATTCTTACTCTACGTTTTGAAACTCCCCATAACTCCACATGAGTGACTCATCCCGGTCATATTGAAAATGTTTTCGGATTAAATTGTTGACTTTGTGAAATAATAAGGCTCTTTGTCTAGACTGGAATTGTTGTAGTGGAGTGAAACGCGTTCGTAAAGTTATGATTGGTATTTCGAGGAACACTTATAATGTAATTGAAAAGGAAATTATGTACCTAAGTTCGCATACGCCGAGTGTAGGCCTAGGCCTGGTGTCGGAGTTTTTAAGCTGCTTGAAGGCCTCTAACCTGGCTAAACGGTTTAACAAACTTAGATCTATAATTTAACGTATCATCCGAGGTATGGTAACGCTCAGTTGTAATCCGCGGCATCCAAAGACTAAAAGTACTAGGAATTAAGTACTAAAAGTTTACTGTTTAGAGTGATGCACGATACCTACCAAGTAGCAGTGGATTGTGAGTTGGAGCATTTGGATTATTCCCTGACCATCTCTTGTATGTGGTTCTAATCCAAACGCTCCAGCACACTGCCAGTTGCCCCACATGCTAGCAGCTTTATTTGCTCAAACCTAGAAATATCTGTACCTAGATGTCTTTTCCCTTTTAATCTATTAGTCAAAGAGAGCAATAATAATAGCTTTAAACAAACCGGGGTGGAAGAAAGGCACAATCTAACACATAAGAGTGGGGGTCTAAGGCGGACGCCGCCTGCGCGTTTCCATACAAAAGTGATCCATCGCGGGTCCACCTGAGTTTTATATGGAAACGCGCGGCATAATACATATAGGTGTATCAAAGGAATACGTTTTGGTTCTGTGCACCAACAAATACTTACTTACAGATATTGTAAAAAGTTCTGTTCAACATAAATATTCGTAACTATAACAGAATACGGCTAAAACTCACGTTGTAATTATACGGTCTACCCGCAAGGACCGATCCGACCAGTTTCGGAGTATTTAGTACTCCATCCTCAGGGAATATCAGGGAGGGTGCGCGCGCGCCAGTCGACGGGGGTGCGCGTATTCCCTGAGGATGGAGTACTAAATACTCCGAAACTGGTCGGATTCCTTGCGGATCGACCGTATAATTATAACGTGAGTTTTAGCCGTATTCTGTTATAGTTATGATGAATACTCACGGTAGTTTTAATGAAATAAATATTCATACTTAGATAAGTTAGGTACCGACTAACAAGATTAAAAAATGACGGAGTTCATTGTATAGTTGTTTTTAACACATTTCCTGTTTCAGTTGCATTTTTCTTGCTGCCATTATCGTATGTAAGATTCAAAATGTATCTGTTCAATAATTTTTAATTTCAATTCATTTTATTTACAGGACCAGCGATCCCAGGGCTCTACTACAGAAGATTCTACCGAAGATAATTTTTAGCTGAAGAACCCAAAAGTAGTAATTTTTACAAAAGCGAAAGAAAAGTAATGTAATAAATTAACTTAATACTGAATGTAAATTGTAAATTACTGTGTGTTTGTCCTTGTTTCACCATCTATGAGTTTATTTTAGTACCAGGGGCCTTATTGTGTAAGCGCTCTGACTTTTGGCTTCGCTTTTTCTCCTGCTCGCACCAGTTAATCACGCCACGAGAGCGAGCGGGAGAAAAAACAAAGCGTCAGAGCGCTTACACAGTAAGACCACAGGATGAAATGAAAACTTATTAGGTACACGATAGCGCGATTATTTGAAGCTTAAGTACAATCTGTTTTACACAATCCTAGTACTGTATTAACATTTTTAAAGTAATAAACATTTAAAATAACTTAAAATCATTTATGTACACAGAATTTACATATGTGTTCCTAAGAGTCATATTTTATGAGAGCTGACGAGATTATTGTCATAGTGTTCTGTAGTGAAAAATGCATACAATCGTGGTCAGAGATGTAAGATTATAAACTGATAAAATAGATTTTACTCATATATTGTGAAACAAGTATTTGATGACTCTAAGCAATTGTATATTATATTTATACACAAGTGCCTTTATTAATAATTGTACAAAATGTTCAAAACTGTGATAATGGTATATGAACTGTGAATGATATGGATGATGCTGAAACTAAAAACTAAAGTAATGTTATTAAAATAACTTATGTCACTCATACATATTTATCAAATATTTCTTTTGAATACATCTTTAGTATGTTTTCGCGGGTATTGCGGCGTTTCGCCCCGCAAGCGGTTCGGCCTGCGGGGCGAATCGCCCACGACACTTTTTGAAGGCCCCCCGCTCTATAGTGACGTACTATAAAAGCCGAGTCACACATATCAAAAGTGCCGAAGTTCTACTACATTTTATTTTAGTTTTAGTAGATATCATCCAAGAGTGTCAGTTACCAATGTTAATATTTAATTATTTTATTATTATGTGGAGTATGCTTGTTTTTGCTGGATGAAATAAATTAAATGTAGATGAAATAAATAAAACTTAATATGTTACCGTATTCTTTTTACAGAATCACAATTAAGTACATATTTGTTAAGTAAATGTATTGGTATATTTACCGACACAATTATTTGTGTAATAACTAAGTTAACCTCTAGCATAATATGGCTCTATCGAAATACTTTCGCGATTTTTTCAATGATAGTTGTATGGAAAAACATCTAGTTATTATTTCAGCAGGCATACTGTTTTTTGACTATTAGTACATAAAGTGTTTCGATAGATCTAATGCTTGGAGTTTCTTTGTTGGAATTTATTTGGATTTTATTTCTATTTCTAGATCGTCTGTAACAGGTAGAAAATTAAATATGTAATATAATATCCTGAAATAAATTAATTACAATCATTTATGTAATTTATACTTTACAATTTCTTTTGATACATGCACTTTATATATTTATTATAAAATATGAACTGCTGCAAAATAAACTTGTAGGCTATATCGATTCAACGAATACTTGAATAAAAGTATTATAATACTAGCTGACCCGGCGAACTTCGTTCCGCCTAACAGTCGATTAACGTAGCCTAAGTTACTCTTTATTACATCAGCTACCTGCTAATAAAAGTCCCGTCAAAATCGGTCCAGCCATTTCAGAGATTTTGGTTTTATATTTTGGTGTATGTACATTATACAGGGTAAGTCGGCCTATTCCCGTTAAGGGTGTGTAGTTTACTTTGTTCCTGACTAATTTGATCTTTCATACACTATCCTAACTTAAAAAAAAAAACAGATATTTGAAATTGGTATTTATAAAATTCCCAATTTTCGGTTATCAGCGTAGATATTTTGAAACGTGTAAGTCGTATTATTATTTTTATTTGATTTGTACATGTAAAATAATGTTTTATGACCTCACTTCGCAATATTGTCCGTAAAATTAACCTTTTATAAAAAGTGTTTGAGTTAAAATATCTCGAAAACTGTGAGATTTAGGATAGGGTGTTTCATAGTCAAATCAGTCAGAAACCTAGTAAACTACACACGCTTAAAGGGAATAGGTCGACTTAGCCTGTAACCCTGTATATTCATATGCATGTGGTTAAAAACGGTTATTTCAATAATACAAACCGATACTCCAATTTTATTGATATGTAAGATGTAAGAAGATAAATATTGTGAACATGTGAATACAATTTCGCTTATTGCTACTACGTGCATAAATAGGAGATTAATAATTAAATAACTGCAAAAATGAGAGAAATTACCGATTATAATACTAATTATGGCATATTTATACCTCTGAGATTAAATAGCAAACGCCAACTTTTATTGCTTGTGTCCATATAAATTACTTAGCTCTTCCTCGTTCCCGTCAGTGTGCTAAAAAATGTATGAATGCATACGGAAACTATTCTATTGCAGTTTCCGTTTTCGAAAAACTTATAGTAACCCTTCCTTTCTAGTGAGAAATATGATTTATTTAACTTATCCAGCACTTTGTGATTCTACGCAGACCTAGGTACATGTAATAAAAAGAAAATATATTAGACACTTATAAATTATTAAAACGGCTCAAGATACCAATTACTACATTCAAATCATTTATGTAGCTAAACACTTACAATCTATCACAAAGCATCTAGTCTGACTTCCTGAGTGGCCCAGTGGTTAGTGACTCTGACGTCTGGGCCAAAGAGGCGTGGGTTTGATTCCCACTCAGGGCAAATAATTATGTGATGAAGATGGTGTTTGCTCTGTGCCTGGATGTAGTTATCCCATGTATTAAAAAAAACCATAGGTAAAATATCGCCCGCATGATATTTTGATTTTTGACGCAATATCGTTATAATTTATAGCCTTTGTGTTATTCTGATATATAAGTTATATTATTGCAAAGTTTCATCTCAATCCGTTGAGTAGTTTTTGCGTTAAAGAGTAACAAACATCCATCCATCCATCCATTCATCCTCACAAACTTTCGCGTTTATAATATTAAGTAGGATATCATTCTCTGGCAGCCTTTTACAAGCTTTGCTTAGTTTGGGGTCAGAAACCGTGTGAGATATAAAAAAAAAATAATCAGCTTGTGTTCACTGCTGGCTATATTCTTTTCCTCTTTCTTGCCACTCTTTTCGGTTCTGTGCAAATGGTCTATAATAATGAGGTTATTAGCAATTTGATAGTTAGGGGTTGAAAAATCTTTTCGCTCCATTTTACATGTATGGGAGGAAATCACAATTTACAAATACAATACTCCTCAAATACACAATTTCGTAAGTTAACAGACGCACGGAAATGACGAAATTATCAGGGTTTCTGGTTTTAATACCGAAACCTAAAAATACCTATACAGGGTTATTCCTATTTTTGAGTTTTGACAAAAGTCGCAGAACAAAAGCTGTTAGTTTTGATGTACAGAATAAGGCCCTAAAAGGATGCTAATTGATTACGAATAATGCTAATAACCCTGTATAGACATAGAAAAATAATAAATTAAGAACTTACATCGCCTGCACAAGCAGTGGTCTTTGTTCCGTCACTTGTAGCAACCGTAGATGAAGTAACAACAGGAACAGAACTACTCGATATTTCTTCGTCATTCGAAGATACAGTTGAAGGTATGGATATTTTAATTATGGTTGGATTGGGTGTTGGAGGTACGAGTACAGCTAAAAATTACAGGAGGAAAATATTAATAATACGATTAACACTCAAGTCAGATTTTAACAGTAATATCATTATTATTTTAATTCGTATAGGTTTGTGTTTGATTACATACTGCCTGATGTTAAGCAGATATGTGGTCTAGGGTATAGCACGCTTACCTAGAAGATACCTATTTATTCGGGATTTAAAGACACTCACGTTGTAATTTAGCGGGAAGACAGACCCAGGCAAATGGTCCTTTAAAGTTTCACAAAGTATGAGGAATCTGGCTTCGAAATCTTGTTTCTAAAATTTTACTTCTGTGATAATGTATTGTGTGTTTTAAAATATGCTTATGGCTTTTAGATTTGCAGAGTGCAGATACTTGCAAGGGTTCATTATTTACTTATCATTATGACCCATTTTCACTAAAAGATATGGAGCAGCTGATTTTTATTTAAAGGTTTTTGGGATTGACCCCATTTAAAAGTTGTTCATAATGATGATTCTTAGGTATATAATATGTACCTCTAAAAGCTCCTGTAGTTTACAAAGTAATTTTTTTAGATGAAATTAAATAGTCTATAGACTGAAGCCGCCGATATACCTAAATATAGGGCAACAAAATCAAGCTCTCTTTTCAATAAAAAATGACAATATGTCTGGTGACTTTTTGATAAATTGACAAATGTGTAGAGTTTATAAGAAAGCAGTCGATTTCACATTACCCTGATTATCTTAAAATTACCTTTGTATGGCTGAGTAAGGACTGAAATAATACAAGAATGATTTTTTTAGATATTTACTTACCTTTTCAGTTACAGTTAATCAAATCTAGGTATACAGGGTATATTTATAATCAATTAGCATTCTTTTAAGGGCTTATTCTGTACATCAAAACTAACAACATTTTGTTGTACGACTTTTGTCACAACTAAAAAAAAATGTTGTCCATAGAAAAATATCGTTCACCCGCGACCAAATGTATGGAACAGCTGTTTTTTTTTGAGTTTTGACAAAAGTCGCAGATCAAAAGTTTTGATGTACAGAATAAGCCCCTAAAAGGATGCTAATGGATTAGAAACAACCCTGTATAAAGTAAGTCTATACAAAAGTAACTAAACCTGTTGCTTCGCTTGGATCCAAACTTAATGTGATCGTGATTGGAACATTTGAACCAAAATTTCCAGGCGAGGCACTACACGACGAAGAAGAAGACGATCCATCCGAAGTATGACTGACTAAGGTAATGCCGCCGCTTGTGATGTCCATTTGTCCATTTGGCTGTACAATCAATAATTCTGTAAGACAACAAAATAATGGTATCAACGTTTTTATGTAGGTACTTTACTTGCCACTTACTTTTGAAACAAAAATGAAAATCGTGAGAATAATAAAAAAAAAAATGAAAATCATTTATCATTATAATTATTTTAATAATTTATAAAAAAAAATCTTTTACATCTCTTATGTTCGGTAAGTAGGTTGTTATTACCTCCAAGGTAGCTAGTAGGTGACTAATTAGCGCTCTAGGGTAATAATGTTGCTAGACAAGTCCTAGGGCGGTAAGTAATCTACTATTAAAGGTCGATGAAACGTTATCGTCAGCATTATGTAGAGTGAGAGAACTCGTAACTTCGTAAGTGATTAAAAAATGAGATTTGACAATGTATAAATTGATCTTGTCCTATATACCTCTCAATTTCAATAAAATGTTTTATTCTTGTGATGCCGGTTTTTTTCTACTTACCTCACAATCGAGATGTAAAGCAGAATAGTTAGCTCGGGTGTAAGCACCAATCGCACCCTCGAACTATAGGCGCCCTCGCTGTGCTCGTGGGCCTAAATATCTCGGGCTGCAATTGATGCCTTACAGCCCTTGGCTAC
Source organism: Hypomecis punctinalis (assembly GCA_949316475.1). Lineage (NCBI taxonomy): Eukaryota > Metazoa > Arthropoda > Insecta > Lepidoptera > Geometridae > Hypomecis > Hypomecis punctinalis. The sequence goes on from OX438802.1 coordinate 17,038,174, forward strand.
TAATCTACTATTAAAATCACATGCTATGCAGTCGCTTAGCTATGGATTTTTCAATGCTAGCTCTAGAAATCAAGGAATAGAGCCCCTAAACATGACCCTAGCAGACCGGACACAGTACCACAGCAGATGCCATAGTAAGAGAGAAGCCTATACCCAACAGTAGGATAGAGAAGAATGTGTATGATGATGAGTCATCTTATTTAATATTACATACTTACCTGATATAGTACGATTTAACGTTATTACTATTCGATCAGCCAACTGCAGCACCTGAACTCCTGGAGTCGACGAGACATTAGTGGTATTGTCTGCATATATATCTGCGTATCAGAAAAACTTATCATTTGAAGAATCAATGAATTATTTTTCAAATAATTTAATAATAAAATATATAATGGCTAATTTTCACAAATAAACGCAAACTTCTTTTTTGAATTCATTCTCGCTTACCACGCTTTATTTCGAGTTTTGTTAAAACTATCCGATGAAGTATTTTTATGTATTCGTACAGTTTAATTATTTGAATAGTAAAATAATACAAATCTGGTTCGGAAAGATCTGGATATAATTTTTATTTTTACCTGTTCCAATAAGCATAAGACAAATTATCACCACATTTGAACCGTAACGCTGTTTGTGAGACATTATCCATTGATCAATAGAACAATTTTACTGTTTAATTTGGCTTTAAAAATATCATTTAAGTATTAACAATATATAGTAATAGCTTAATTTTTACTATGTTCGTGTGTAATTAATATGGTAATTGCAATGTAGGGCCAGCTGTGCAAGTGTGAATTTAGTAAGCGATAATGTCCGATTAATTTAAAACGCAATTTGACTAATCCATAGTTTGTTCTCTACTTATGTAAATTAACGAACTTTTAAGAACAGAAGTTAGCAAATTTAATGGATATCTTGTATGTCTTTTGATGTTCACCAATTACAACCGGTTATTTTATAGCACAGCTTGGGTTAGTACCAGTAGAAACGGATCAACCAAGCTATATTTATTATGAAGAATTTTATATACACTATACAGCGTTACTGGTAATCAATTAGCATCCTTTTAAGGGCTTATTCTGTACATCAAAACTAACAGCTTTTGTTCTGCGACTTTTCTCAAAACTAAAATAAGCTATTTCATACATTTTGTCGAGGGTGAACGATATTATTCTATGGAACAAAGGATATGTGTATATGTAAGCTAAGAGTGTGAATAAGGATGTGCCAATGGTGTAGCTATGTACAGTACTACTTGTGCCGAGTATAATAATGGCACATCTTATCCTGTCCGCTCTGCTACATCGCTTAGTATAGTGGAAACGGTCACATAGTTTCGTAGCATTGACTTCGTAGCGCTCATAGCGTAGTTCGACTAGGTGTTCGTCAGCGAGCGGAAGTGTGCAAAAGCGTTACCACAATACCGACGCAGTTGCGCAGACCCACATATTCCCACATAACCACCCTAAAGGATTTTCCCTGGGCAAAAATAAAGAAAAAAAGGTGTTTGTCAGCGATCACCATAAAGTAAGCAAGCAAAGTCAGTCTTTTTTAGGGTACCTTAGGATCCTGTCTGTCTGTTTGTCACCAGGCTGTATCTCATGGACGGTGTTGTTTAGAAAGTTGAATTTTTTACAGATAATGTATTTCTATTTATTTAAAAATAGCTTATCCCATGTGTTCGAGATTTTGGACAACTTTAAGTAATGCTCCCGCACAGGGCGCTTAAAGACAGCCTTCGAAGGCGCTTGACGAACAGTGGATGGAAGCTTGTTCCAAAGGCGCACGGCTTCAACGCGGAAAGAGTCGTGCACAAATGACGTACTGTGCCTCGGGGTGCTGAGAAGAAGGACATTGCAGGATGTCGGGGGCCTAGTGACAACATCTGAAGCCATGAAAGTAAAAAAAGTTTTTAAGATAGGGCGGTGATTTAGCGTCGTTTAAGATGGAGTATAGCAGTCCGAGTATCCTAGCATTTCTCCTGCCGCGGATCGTAAGCCAATTCAATTTATTGCGATATTCCGAAATATGGTCAAACTTTCTGAGCTTAAATACGAGTATAAAACGAATGCAGGAATTTAAAAGACGTTCGAGTTTATTAAGGAGTTCCTCGGTAATGTCGAGGTAGCAGATATCCGCGTAGTCAATGATTGGTAGTAGGAAGGATATATTCTATTGCCGCTATAACAACAAATACTCATACTAAAACAGAATAAAATGTACAAACAACACTACACACCACATCCTATACAATAGAGTTGTCTACAATTGGAATAGATTTCCTAAAGATGTAATCTCAGCAAGAACTATAAACACATTTAAGAATAGACTGGAACTTTGGATAAAGAAGGAAACATTGCTTTGTCCGATAAATACTAATTTTATTCGACTCTGCTTGATATAGGCACATCAGTATACACTGCTCGATTATAATCAACTAAATAAATATATTTAAGAGTGGCTCCCATCCAACAAACATGAATTTTTAGACGTTTTTCATGGAATTCTTTATCTTATTCGATGCATGGGCGATAAGTCCTGCACTGACGTCCGGGTCATGTTATGGGGTGTTTTGTGCATATGGAGTTATATATTTTATTCAATTAGAAAATAAATAATTAAAAGAAAATAAATATTTAATCCCATATACGAAACGTGATTTTTTGCTCGATATTAATAACAGATAGAGGTAGATGCTTGAAGTATTCGGGTATTTCTCATCAAATTCCGAAATTTTAGATGTTATTGAAATTTATTTTTTCGCGTAACAAAGTCGTTCAGAAATCGAATATTCGTAAAAGGGTGAGGGAATGATTTTTTCATCACATCGATTCGAAAAGGACTACTTGGTTTGCCTTTAAGTGTGCCCAAAGTTGGTGTTTTCTATAAGGAACTTTATGAATGCGCCGGAATTATCTTTGCCGCGCACTTTTTGAATTTGGAACAAATAAGTGCGACGGAATGAACTTTGCCGCGCACTTTTTGAATTTGGAACAAATAAGTGCGACGGAATGATCTTTGAATTTGGAAGTATTTGTAATGTTAGTGTTCAGCGCCAAGAAAATGAATGTAAATATACTTAAGTTTTTATTTGTTTTATTATTAGATACCATTTAATTTGAATTTAGTTGTTACTCTACGTTTTATTTAATAATAATAAAATATGAGGCGCCTTTTATTTTCTCATAGAGGTGATAAGTAAGTTCGTATAGGCCGGGTGGCTAGCCCTTGTGTCAGAGTTTTTAGGCCGCCTGAAGGCCTCTGACATGGCTAATAAACGATTAAAACAACCGGGACCTACAATTTAACGTGTCATCCGAGCCACGGTAGCGCTCAGTTGGAAAATGCCACCCGCGGTCACCCATCCAAATACTGACCGTGCGGAACGTTGCTTAATTTCGGTGATCGCTGACAAACACCTAGTCAAACTACGCTACGAGCGCTACCGAGGTGATGAAAAGTAGGGTGTACCACTCAGGCGCAAAAGATATTTTTAACTCGGGCGACGTACTTTGAATCCCTCTCTACGTTCAGGATTATATTAAAGAATCTTTCTTCTTTAATACACTACTACTCTAGAATCCCTCGCTTCGCTTTGGATTCAAAAAAGCGCCCTCGCCGTAAAAATATTATTTTGCTCCCTTATGATACAATCTACTATTTTGGCGGGACAGATATAAATTATCGTTTTTATAAATTCCTAGTTGTAAGAGCTTTCATAGACAAAAACAAACATCTTTCTAATCTACTAGCATAATTTTATTATCAAGAATTGATACATTTGAGATGAGTAGGCATTTCATTTTATTTATTTATTTTTTACATCCTCAGAAACTAACAGCTTTCAGCTTTTTAATATTTTAGTAATTAAATGTTTATGAACTAGAAGGCAAGCGGCGAGGGAATGACTTTCACAGTAACAAAGTAGCCATTTCTTTTTTCTTTAGAGGTAATACGTTTTCTTTTTAAATAATAGTACTCATAGCGTTATAGCAACTCATACCTTACACGGTTTAAACCATTTTTTTACGATATTGTATGAATAGGAGAATATATTTAAAAAAGGTTGCCCAGCGAAATGTCGCCGCCAATATTTTTGATTGAAAAAAAGTTTGATTATTTTTGACAAAACATTTCACACACTTGTTTTTTGGATAAATTACGAAGCTTAGAATCTCAGACTAAATAAAATAAACCAAGACAGAATGTTGTGAACAATCAAGTGAGGCCGACAAAACTACGTCTCGCCGTGTACAGACCCAATTACACACACATGCACGTACATACAAGGAAACTGGGTCTCGGCTTGTCAGTCAGACTATGGCCTACACTGAACAATAATATGATAGTCCTAATCAGTGTGAGATATAACTGTTCTGTACTGTATCAGCCTTTTAATAGTCAACTGCGAGACGTAGGCATATCCACCACGCTGGCCACTGCGGGTTGGTGTATTCACATACGCCATCGAATTTTTTCTACGGACATATGCAGGTTGCGTCACGATGTTTTCCTTCACCGAAAAGCCAGTGGTGTGAAATTCCGTAAATTAATTCGAAAGAACTTATTGGTACGGGACTGGGATTTGAACCCATGATTGTAAGGCGGGTGTCAGTACAGCTAGACTACCTCGGCTTTTCAGATATACCTACCTGATTGTTAAATTGCCACTAAGACATTTTACTCAGTATTGTACCCAACACAATAGTGAGCTGCGCGGGTGAAACCGCGGGGCGCAGCTAGTTTGATAATAAATATATTTACAAGTGTAAGGGTGTATACAAAACACAGTTCTCGCTATAATAAATTTATTTAGGTTTTAATACTTATTTTATTTTCCGCCACCATTTTATATTATAGGTACTTCTTCAGATTAACATTTTCATTACATTTATTTCTACAAATATATTACAAAAATAATAATAACATAAATTGTCTATATTAACATTTATCTATAGGATTAAGTAAGTATTGCTTGTTGTTTTTTGTGCCACCACCATTTTTTATTTATGCTCCCAAGATTAATATTAATTTTATTGGCATAACCGATAATGTATTACAAGTAAGTTATTGACAATTCATTAAAATGTGGTTACATTTTAATAAATTGTTAATAACGATTATTTCGATTTCGATTATTTTACTAAAAGTTTCGGAGATATAATGACATTCATCAATAACATGTTTAAAGCCGATTCACTTCATCCAGTGAAGCTCAGCAAAACGTTATTGACAAAAGTAGTTTTTTTCGGTTAGCCAATATAAATAGACACTTAGCTATGTACATAGGTAATTATATTTGCATAATTCAAGTCCATATTCGAAAGCCAGCCGTTTCGTCAGTCAGGATTGATATAACTGAAACAAATAAACATCGTGAAAGGTCTGTAAAGTCAATCATTCGAAATCTCTCAACTCAATAAAATCTATGAATCAGTTGTTTTCCTCGAATTTTGTTTTGGCCCATATATAATTATTTTTTGCAAAAAATAGCATGACCGACTTCACCCGTGTACAGAATCATTACATAGTATTAAACAAAGTCGCTTTCCGCTGTCTGTCCCCATGTATGCTTATATCTTATAAACTACGCAACGGATTTTGATGCAGTTTGTTTTAATACATAGAGTAATTTAAGAGAAAGGTTTATAATTATGTATAATACATCTGTGCGAAGCCGGGGCGCATCGCTAGAACGCAAATATTATGCACGGATCGATGTAGCATTTTTCACATTTATCAAAAATGGCTCAGCCGATGTTGATAAAATTTAAATGGGACTAATTTCGAAGTATATTCTTTCCAATAAAAAAAGAATTATCGAAATCGGACGACTATAAAAAATGTTATGCGTGGCTACACATAAAGAAAAAAATTACGCGTCGAATTGTATACCTCCTCCGGTGGTTCGTCGGTCAAAAATATTGTTATAGTTGTGGTGATGGCCTGAATTTCGATCAAAAACTCGTACATATATCCATTCTGAATAAACCTGCAGAGTTTGTGTAAAAAGCGAAGCTTCGTAGGTGAGGTCGTCCGTGTGCCATTTTACTAATTTTAACAACACCGCTATGTCATTGCTAGTACAACTAAAAGTGTTTGATATTTGGTAGACACCAATTTGGTTTTCACCAGTAGACTCGCGTCTACCAAGTAGCCAGTACCTAGGCTGCTGATTAAAATCTTTTTAGTTCACTGTAACGCCATGTCGGTTCTCTTTTGGCACAAACTCGTAAGTTTTTATAGGCCAGCCCCCCTACCGCCTAAGCAATAGCTATCGTAATAGCAATCGTTTATGACTTCATTTTAGTCATTTGGCACCGCCTATGTGACGATAGCCAAAGTTGTTCATTCAACGTTTGCTTTCGCAATCCGCACAAAGCAATTGATGGCTAACGTCACATCGGCGGTGCCAAATGACTAAAATGAAGTCATAAACGATTGCTATTACGATTGCTATTGCTTAGGCGGTAGGGGGGCGGGTTGGCTAGTTTTTATATCGCCTGAAGGCAGCTGACCATGTGCTATTCTGATGTGTTAAGAGTGCGCCTAATGCCATGAAAAAACAGATTTCACTCGCGCCTCTTTCATCGCCCGCTATCATCTATGTTGCTTTGTTTAGAGTTGAAATCGCATGACACAGTTCACGATGATTTTGGCTTCGAGCGCCAGCTTACATTTTTAGGTGACATTTTATTTATTTTGTCAAAATTTATGCATATATTAAAAAAAACTTATCGATTACTCTACTAGGACATTAGTCTGGCTACGTAATTTGTCAAAAATAATGTGGTGTTGTCGCTGATAATTGCGAGCATTTGAAAAAAAAAGGTTTTTTATTGATGCGTTTTGTTTTTTTTCTAAGGTAACCATATTATTTTCGAAAATTATACGCGATTACTCTGCTACTACAGGTTCTTTCCTTTCCTATAGTATTTTTTTAATATTGATATTTATGTTCGTTATCTTGACACCACGTCTTTAAAAAGTCGATTTTGGCATGAGGCGCCCCCTTAACATTACTATTGTAAAGTTTCATCTCAATCTGTTCAGTAGTGTTAGCGTGAAAGAGAAACAAACATCCATACATACAAACTTACTTATTATTAATAGGTTTATAATAATTACCCTGTATAAAAACAAGTATCAATATATTACCTATTTGCCGCTGCAGGTACAAGTGTTAGGTGTATAACTTGTAGCTGTAAAAAGATAACTTTAAATCTCTTAAAAAATATAGCATCAAACTAGAATTTTATTTTTATCACATCTATTCGAAAAGGAGTACTTGGTTCGCCCCCAAAGGTGGTGTTTTCTATAAGGAACTTTATAAGTGCGCCGGAATTATCTTTGCCGCGCACTTTTTGAATTTGGAACTACGAGTAATAAGTGCGACGGAATGATATTTGACGCACACTTTTTGAATTTGGAAGTATTTGTAATGTTAGTGTTCAGCGCTAAGAAAATGAATGAAAAGAATGTAATTATAAGTTTTTATTTGTTTTATTATTAGATATCATTTAATTTCAATTTAGTTGTTACTCTACGTTTTATTAAATAATAATATTACAATAAAATATGAGGCGCCTTTTATTTTCTCATAGAGGTGATGAAAAGTAGAGTGTACCACTCAGGCGCAAAATATATTTTTGGCTCGGGCGACGTACTTTGAATCCCTCGCTCCTCGAAAGTTCAGGATTCTACTAAAGAATCCCTCACTTCGCTCTGGATTTAAAAAAGCGCCTTCGCCGTAAAAATATTATTTTGCTCCCATATGATACAATCTACTATTTCTTTTCAGCTAATATTACTTATTTACACAACAAAGAACAACAATACCGTTTGATAAAACATTATCGACTTGGCCTATTCTTTTATTTCAAAACATATTATTCCTACAGTGTGAAAATTGTTCCTTCTGTATTATAAGACAAATATACATAGGCTGCGTCACACAAGTTGGCGGAAATGAAGTTAGCTACAAGCTGCGCAATATCCAATCCTGACTGAAGCTCATACAAAGCCGCGCGTTGATTGGATATTGAGCAGTTTGTAGCTAACTTTATTTCCGCCAACTGTGTGACGCGGCCTAAAACACTGAAATTTTGTTAAATAGATATACCCAGTTGTTCTAATCGCAAAAATTCTAATAGGTGCATAATAATTCGGTGCAATTTGTTATAGCCCGAGATCCCACCGCTAGAACGTCTCGTTTATAGCGTACACGGTTCAAACCAATTTTTTACGTAATTATATGAATAAGAGAAAATATTTAAATAGGGTTGCCATGCGAAATTTGGCCCCAAGTATTTGTAATTTAATAATGTTTAATTCATTTATAAGAAAATCCTTCATTTGTTTTTTATATAAATGTGTTGAATAGGAGAATATATTACATTTACCAGGATGCTTTGCGATATGTGGCCGCCAATATTTTTGATTGAATTTTGATTATTATTTTTGACTAAACATTTTGTACACTTATTTTTTAGATACATTACGAAGCTTAGAATATATCTTTACAAGGTTGCCTAACGAAATGTGGAAAATAAAATGTTAGGAAAAAACAAGAATTAGAAGCTATAATTTGCCAGGCAACCTTGTATAGATATATTTTAAGCATCGTATTGTATCTAAAAAAACAAGTGAATGAAAGGTTTTGTCAAAAATAATTAAACTTTTTTCAATCAAAAATACTGGCGGCCACATTTCGCAAGGCAAACTGGTTTATATGTATTCGCCTATTCTATAAAATGCATTTATATAAAAAAAAACAAAGGAAGGATATGTTTGCCTATAAATTAGCTAACAATTATTAAATTTCAAATACTTGCGGCCAAATTTCGCAAGACTGTTTAAATATATTTTCCTATTCATATCATTTCGTAAAAAATTGGTTTGAACCGTGCGTACGCTATGAGCGGAATGTTCTTGCGGTGGCTATTAGTGAATAAGACTAGTGAAACCAATGAGCCCTAATAAGGGTCGTGCGGCGGATGAATTTGCAGAAGACCTCAAAAGGCAAAAAAATGTGGTTATATTGACAGCAGTTAAATTTTTAGGGTTCCGCATCTCAAAAGGAAAAAAAAACGGAATCCTTATAAGATAACTTTGTAGTTCGTCTGTCCGTCCGTCCATGTGTCAAGACCTTTTATCTCGAGAACGCGTAAAGTTTGTAATTAAAACCATTTATGACTTCTTGCAGTCGTGCAATAATCAAACTTCTTTATCGTAGAAAAAAGTTAGAGTCGTTTATGTCGTAAAAAACCGCATATTACGACACTTACAAGGGAAACAAAACCTGTACGGTACTTCCCAGTGACCTATAACTCTAAAATTTGTTAGAAATGAAAACTGTAAATTTTTAATTTAATCAAATCAAAGTGCAAGAGATGAGGGTCTAAATTTTAAAGTGAGTTAATAATATCAAATGGGGTATCATATGAAAGAACTAGCATAAGTTAATACAGTTTTTTTTACGCGTGACTTTCGACGTGTGACGAGAAATAAAAAAAAAAAGTTTTCCTTTTTTGTGCATTTTGACGACTAACGACTTTCGCAGGTAGCGTTTGAGATTTTCAGGATTTGTACGGAACCTTCGATGAGCGAGCCTGACTCGAATTTGTCCGGTTTTTTGATAATTATCAGACGAACTAATTATATTTTTTAGACATCTAGCTTATTGGCATTTTAATGCAAAGTGGCAATGGGGTCAGCATTTTGGGAACTGTAAACCCACTGGCAATGGGCTTTTAAATTAGGACTTTTCATTATACCAATATATTGATTTTTAAATTTGTTTTAGGATTGTACAAATATTTGACTTAATAGTATTAACATTTGTTGTTTTAAAATATAAATTTAAAAATATTAATTAATATACGAATTATTTTACTCATACCGCCGCCTGACGTAGAAGCTCCGTATGTAGAATCAGAAGAATCTGAAAAAATTCACAAAACTAGCGATTAGAAATCAAACGAGAAGATAAAGTGCACTAATAAGACATACACTATATAATAAGAGAAATTCCATCGAAAAATTCTAATTTTATTCGTTATGAATTTTCTACTACTAGTGGAATTAGGTTTTACTCGAAAGATTTGCAAATAGCAGTGAGCTCGTCTTGGCAGGGGGCCACTACTGAACGTTTCCCTCATGACATATGTATCGTTATACCTACAGACTGATATTGTACGTTTCCCTCATGTATAAATGTGAATCCAACAACCTATGCTGGGTTAGAGTGGTGATAATAGATATTACCCTTCGTGGGTAGACTAGACCTATGTTCAGCAACATATTATTTAAAGCCCGATACAGTATATTAAATGATGACAAGGAAAATAATAACGCATTCTTACCATATGTTGTTGATGAGGTGTAACCGGTTGTTCCTGAAGTAGCTATACATGAGAAAAGGGATACAAAATAAATTAAAAATATTTGTTATAGGTAATTACATATTTTGAAGCACATGCCAAATCGAATATTTTTTGATTGAGTCTCAGAAAAATTACTGCTCTTATTCTATGGATTGAGTACCAGTCATTCTACTTGGACTGACTAAAATTGTCTAAATTTCATTGATGTAAGCACAGAAAAGCAGAATTAGATTCTTTTTCCTATTCTCTCTTCTGTGATTGTAAGTAATAAGTTGATTTTTAAACTTTCGCGATTTGAACACATTTTTATTTTATACTACGGGACTAATCGCGCACTAAAATTACGAGATAAATAAATACCTCCTCATCCCGACGTTTTGGCCGAGTTGCATCGATCGTGGTCACGGGTAGACGGTCGATGCAACTCGGCCGAGAGGTATGATGAGGATGGATGAGGAGGTATTTATTTATCTCGTAATTTTAGAGCGCGATTAGTCCCGTAGTATAAAATAAAAATAAGTTGATGTTTGTAAAATGTTCAATAAATTTTATTATTACTAGTTTATTTATTAAAATTGTTTAAGTCAAAGACTAAAATTAGAGTTAAAAATTAATGGAAAAATATTTGTTGTTTGTAAAAGTAACAAATCTAAAATTATGTTATCATTATGTTAGGGACGTACTGTTGTCCGATGAGGAGTAGTTTCCACTTGATGAATAATCTGACAAAAAATAGAGGAATTTGTTTTGTACTGGTATGAAATTATTTACAATATTATTTACGTTTTAAAGTGCTTATAGATTAAGTAACACGTTGAATAACTTGTGTTTTATAACATCTTGAATTACTTATTATAACAACACGTTATATATTCACATTACTGAAACATGTTTTATAACAAAATTATATAACAGTACTTAGTATACTCACCGTCGCCTGATGGATAAGAAGATCCGCCTGTCATTGTAGAGGTAGCTACGAAATAGTAGTATTAATTTTATGAATAGAAAATAGTACTATACACTTCAATCTCTTTTACAGACGCAGTACAAGTTTATTGTAGACATACGTAGACGTGGCTTAGAATAAGTTAATGATTTCGTGGAAATACGAAAATAATAGTAACATAACAAAAACGATGTAAAGTTCAAGTATTAAAATTTAGAAACTAAGTAGGTTAAATTATGGAGCAATGTATGATTTTTTTAAATCTATGATTACTGGAATATTTTGCGCGACATAAAGTTACTCTATGTTCTAGTACCATACTTTATGGTCTTGCAAAAAGTATATTTTAAAATAAAAATACGTGTACCGACTACCTATTTAATTTTGTTTAGGTACATGTTATTTTAAAAATGTTCAGCTTACTCTGAGACTTAAAAAGAAAAGCAGCAAATCTGTTTTTTTTAAATAAATATTTGGGGACATCTTTCACACGACCTCTGACCCTAAAATAAGCAAAGCTTGTGATATGGCTGCCGGAGACTGATACACTACATATACTTATTTTTAAATACATACTTATATAGATTGAACTAAATAACACCCAGACACAGAGCAAACAATTATGTTCATCACATAAATATTTGCCCTGGTGGGGATCGAACCCACGCCTCTTTGATCCAGAAGTTAGGGTCACTAACCCTTGAGCCACCGAGGCAGGCAAAATTTACCTACTAAGTTTACCAAATTTATTTTCTGTGACATTGTACTTTCACTATGGTTATTCTTATTCTTTCATTTATTAACTACTAGCGGACCCGGTGAACTTCGTTTCGCTTTCCGTAAGAACCTTGTACAGAGTATTAGAAAACTACAAAAAAAAAATAAGCCAAATCGGTCAAGCCGTTTTCATGTTATGTCGTGACAACGGAAAACGGGTTTCATTTTTATATATATAGATTGATACTGAGTAAATATAATATTTCTATAGCAACATCTTTGATAATTATGAAACAAGTTAACATTGCACATGGTAAGTGCGATAGGTACATACTGTTGCCTGGTGAGGTATTGTTTCCAGTTGTTGAATTACCTGAGAAGAGAATAGGGTTTTTCCTTACATGTAATTATGTATGAGATGTTGCAAGTGCACTATTAGACTTGTCCACTGCGACATTGAGAGTTTTTTTCCATTTTGTGAGTCAGTTGTTCTTTGCGTAATGAAAAATGTGTATTTTTTTGAGACTGCCTGATATAAGGTAGGTAAATATTCAATGTCTGATTTTTTCTGTTTTTAAGGTTCCGTACCTCAAACGGAAATAACGCAACCCTTATAGGATCACTTTGTTGTCCGTCTGTCCGTCTGTGTGTATGTCAAGACTCTTTATCTCGGGAACTCGTAAAGAGTTGAAATTTAAACTGCATACGTATATCTATGGTCTCTTGCAGTTGTGTAAAATAAAAACTTCTCAGTTATCGTTTAAAAAAGTTAGAGCCGTTTATGTCGTAAAAACCGCATACTTCGACACTCACAAAAATTAAAACATATAGGGTACTTTCGGTTGACATAGAACTATGAAATTTGGCGAAAAGCATTATCTCAGAGTACACATATAGGAATATATCTGAAAACTGTACATTTTTATTAAAATCATAAAAAATAGTGCCTCAAAATTCACAAAATATGGGTTCAAATTCAAAGTGAGTAAATCGTATCATGTAAGGTATCATATAAAAGAACTTCATTAGCATATGCTAAAACAGGTTTTAAATATTTAACAATGTGTAATTTTCGATGTATGACGAGAATAGTGAAAATAAAAATTTCGATGTTTATAGTATAGAGATTTTAACAACTTACTTTCCAATTTTGTGAAATTTTCTGGATTTGTACGGAACCCTCGGTGTGCGAGCCTGACTTTTTTTTATACATTTTTACCAATGTAGTTTTGAAAAACCCTGTCTTAGCGGAGAAAAAAATATATTTATGATAGAAATAGTTTGAGACTTACCACTGCTCGTAGAATTCATTCCGGTGTCACCGGTTGTGGTGTTACCTGAAAAGTAACATTTAATGTTAGGTTTCTTTCAAGATTTAAATGCATAATTATAAGTACATATAAATATAGGGAAACTACTACTGGGTACTACGTTATTGGAGAGATGCAAGTAGAATATAACACAGGTATTACTCCCGCGAGGTTTTCATGTGTTATACTTATACAACATATTATTATTATAATGTTATTTTGTTAATTATGTAAATTACGTTAGTAAACATACAGAAACAAATATTAAAAAAACAGAATATAAGGTCCTTTTCCTTGTATTAGGCAGTTTCAATACAACATTATTTTTCATCCCGGAAAGAATATTTTTGCTCTTCGAAATCTGAGTGCAAAAGCCGCAAAAGTTTTTATCCGCTAGAGGATAAAGTAAAATCCTGTGGACTAAGTTTGTGAATACAAAACATTATTAAACTTATTTACTTCTAGCTCCATGGTGCCAAATTTATCATAGAACCTTTTTTAATTTGTTCAAAACTTCGACTCGGAACCTTCTTGCTGTACTTTGTTTAATTTGCTTTGCGCGCGCCATTTTCTTTATATTTAGGTCGAATTGTTTAAACTTTATGTTAAAATAAGAAACTTGAAAACAAGTGAAAACCTAAAACGAGTGATTCTAGCGACAAGGAAGTATTTGATGCCAACAGAATTAACTGAAACTGTTAATTAGTCATTACCTCGCTGAGGTGGGATGAAAAGTTACGTGTTGCACTTGAGTGCAAAGATTTTTTACCTTGTGCTCTTTTGATTCCCTCGCTAACGCTCAGGATTCTAATTGATTCAATTTTAGAGTCCTTCGCTTGCTCGGTCATCAAAATTGAGCACGCGGTTAAAAATCAACTTTGCACTCTTGTATAACAAATAACTATTGTGCCTGCCATAGCCTCGGATGTAATCAAAAACTTTTTGCACTACGCAACTTACAATCGGCTCGCAGAATGGAAGAAACTCTCAATGTAGTGTACTTGCGACATCTCATACAACATAATTATTATGTTGTAAAACACATAAACACCACGCGGGAGTATAGTGCTATGCGTGACGCGCTCGGGAACTACACTCGTAGTACCCCATCTTGAAAAAGAGTGACCATATACGGTCGAAACAATAGCAGACTTGCTATCCGCCATAAAAGCCACACGTGGGTAATACTTGTATTGTAATTGAAATATGCAAAAATCTTATTAATCTTCAGGCCAAGAATTTTTCAGTGTTTGATATTTTTTCATGTTAATACGTACGTTGGAAGGGGTTTGTAAAATTAGTGAAAAATAAAAAGTTTTTACTGTAAAAATTCTTGTAGGTAATTATTAAAATATATTCAACCCGAATAGTTATGATGTAGATACAAATGAGCTTTACCGCTGTTCGTTGAATTCGTTCCGTTATCCCCGGATGTGGTGTTACTCGTAGCTGAAAAGTAACATTTTAGTCCAGTGCTAACTGAATTCACTACTCTTAAAAATAATGTAGACATTACAAAAACGAGTAATGAGTTTTTTTTTCATTTTGATTCCATAATAAACTTGAAAACCTAAAATGAGTAATTATAGCGACGAGGAAGTTTATTTGATGCCAACAGAATTGACTGAAACTGTTAATTAGTCATTATCTCGCTGAGGTGGGATGAAAAGTTACGTGTTGCACTCGAGTGCAAAGATTTTTTACCTTGTGCTCTTTTGATTCAGATTGCTCTTTTATAATCAGATTTTTTTAATAATAAAAAGCATGTGGTGGTCTATGGTAGGTACCTTTCTCCTTAACTACAATTATTTTTGCTGAAGCTTTTTAGTAATAAAATATCATATATATATATATATATATATATATGTCTTTATTTAATGTAAAAATGTAAAATAGGTATTGCAATTTCTTTCATATTATATGAACGGATCTCATAAATTACTCATGGTAAGTATATACATACTGTTGCCTGATGAAGGATTATCTCCGCTTAGACCACCTGAGAAATGAATTTGAATTTGCCGTAAATACAATCCAACAGCAAACATTTTCATTTAAAATGGAGCCAAGACGAGACTACAGTCCGCACTATCATAAAGTTATCAGATCTCATGTAGAGTCAAGCTTCTAACTCTACAGAACTTTACAAACTTTACACGTTCGTTAATATATGCAGCTTGGCTGTTTCGCTACTTTGATAATGGCGTAAGGTGAAAATTTATTCACTGTCCATTACTTCTCGGTTAAACAAAAAATAGTCATTGTGGTAACGAAACAGCCAAGGTACTAGCATTCTCTAAATTTAAGAGTTCATAGCCCAAATTGAAAAGTTTCTTTTAAAATTATTTTGAGTGCTGTGAGGTTATAAACTCTTTTATTTGATTTTTTTAACTTGCATACAGCTTAGAGGCCATTACAGGCGTGATTTTTCTGACAGCTGTTGCAGAGATCAAGTTAAATTTTATAGAGTATAGGCTAGATTTTAGAAACATATTTTTGTCTATTGTATTTTTCTAGTTAGCAACTATCTAACAACATCACAAAAATTTAATCACTATCTTCATCATAATTATTGTCCTCATCATAATTATGAGTATACAGGATTATTTCTAATCAATTAGCATCCTTTCAGGGGCTTATTCTGTACATCAAAACTAACAACTTTTGTTATACGACTTCTATTCATTCTCAAAAAAAGTTGTTGTTCAGCAAAATATATGGAACAGCGGTTTTTTTTTTCAGATTTGACAAAATTCGTAGAACAAAAGTTGTTAGTTTTGATGTAAAGAATAATCCCCTAAGAGGATGCTAATTGATTAGAAATAACCCTGTATAGAAGCCTATCATGCGCGATACGCACTTGATAACGTATTCTATTGTGTTACAGTACCTAGTAGACAAATAATTCAGAACATACCAATGGTTACTGTGACGTTTAACAAACTACCGGGTTCGCCTGTCATTGTTGTGGAACCTGCAACGAAAATGAATCACGCCTATGATTCGCATCATAACATCCTACACTCCTAAAGCAAAGCAAAGCTCACAATCTTATGTAAAGTACAAATTAATAACAGCTTTGTGATTGAAC
This sequence comes from Hypomecis punctinalis, assembly GCA_949316475.1. Lineage (NCBI taxonomy): Eukaryota > Metazoa > Arthropoda > Insecta > Lepidoptera > Geometridae > Hypomecis > Hypomecis punctinalis. Next base: position 17,054,629 of record OX438802.1, read on the forward strand.
AATGAACATGGCATCATAAGGTTTCCGTTACGAAAAACGAAACTTGTAAATTTTATGCAGGTATATTTATTTTGCAATTTCTTTTATAATCGTGTAATAGAATCTCAAAAATTACACAAGATATTTGTGATACATACTGTTGCCCGTTGAAGTGTTGTTTCCGCTTGTTGAATTACCTGACAAGAATCAGACTTATGTCTTAAATGCGATTATGAAGGTATGAGATTTTACTGTCTATTGCGATACTGAAACTGTTTTTTTCCATTTTGCGAGTCGAGTGAACTTTGCGTTATACTTAGTAAAAAACGAAAAATGTTGTACATACCGGAGGTTGTTGCATTAGAGGTTCCATTTTGCGATGTCGCGGTAGCTACGACAAAAACGAATATGCTTGTTATGATTCACAACAGAAATTTGAATAGAAGATATCGTAAAAATAACAGACATGCTTTTGTTAATCTTCCAATACAAATCAGGAAAACTGTTGCATTAAAATTGCCTCGTAAATGACTAAGGATTTACGAGTGTTTTGATTTATTTCATGAAATAAATATGTACGACTGCCCCGGTGCTCAGTGGTTAATGACCCTAACTTCTGGATCAAAGAGGCGTGGGTTCGATCCCCACCCAGGGCAAACATTTATGTGATGAACATAAGTGATTGCACTGTGTCTGGGTGTTATTTAGTTACTATCTATATAAGTATGTATTTAAAAATAAGTATATGTAGTATATCAGTCTCTGGCAGCTATATCACAAGCTTTGCTTAGTTTGGGGTCAGAGACAGTGTGTAAGATGTCCAAAATATTTAAAAAAAATATATTTATTTAAAAAAAAATGTTTTTAATTGACATTATTTTATAATAGTCATAATTGTATTATCATATTATTTATTGTATATTTACATGTCTTCAGTAGAAATAAATAATTATGCATTAATAAAATTCATGTTTAGTATGTACATGGTGTATTTTCACCATCAGGGAAGGGGTATTGTAAAATGTGTCAGTAATAAAAATGTTTTGTCTTTTTTGAAAACCTCTTTGCTTTCCAGAAAAAATAAAATACGAATATTAAACTTCAATAATTATGACATGACTTATACACGAATATAGTTTACCGTTGTTCATTGAATTTGTTCCGTTATCATTGGCTGTGGTGTTTGCTGAAAATAAATATTTACGTTAGATGCCATCGGCATAAAAAAACCTCTTTACAATAACAACATTAAATAATATCACTGACTGTAGCTGTGTCGATTGTATTGTTTTAAATATTTTTAACATTTTCGGTGGAAAATTATCACCAGATCAAATGAATGGCTGATATCGGTATAGTGTCAGTGGGCATATTGCTGTCATTTATTTATAACTAATCAATTAATTCAATATGTAATAACTAAATGAGGTATTCTCACTAGTGGCTGTAGCTGTATTGTTGCCGGTTCCTGATGATTGCGCGGTACCTATAAATTACAATGGAATAGCTAGAAATACAATTGAAGTACCTACATAATTACATGGTTTTTGAGTTTTCACTGTATACGTCAATTTTAAGGGACACAGTAACGTATTTGGATGTGCAATAAAATATTTAAGCTACAGAAAACTAAACTGGAAACTTTAAATTACATGTAATAATTTTTTTAAATATGAAAATAAACCCGAAAATTACACAAAGTAAAAGCTATACTTACTGTTGCTCGATGAAGTATTGTTTCCACTGGTTGAATTACCTGAGAATAAAATTTGCTTCATATGCATTCCTGTATGAGATTTTGTAACTGTCTATTGCGACACCGAAACTCTAAAAACTTAACCCATATTGTGAGTCGGGTGTACTTTGCAAGATGGTAGAAAACGAAATATATAGTACATACCGGAGGTTGTCGCATTAGCGGTTCCGTTTTGCGATGTCGCGGTAGCTACAACAAAAACAAAACATGTGCAAACATTCCCCTCACTATATTTTACACTTCCAAACGTACAAGCAAAGCTCACAATCTGAACAGGAGATAACGTAAAAATAATAGAAGAGTTTTTCTAAATTTTTCAACACCTGCATGCGTCTAAATTCCTATCTACAGAAATTGGGAAACTACTGCATGTTAACTGACTAAGACAAGATAAAGGATTTACGAGTTTTTCGTTTTTTTTTTTATGTTGTGACATGTGTAAATAATATAATATTTAAGAAAACAGCATTGGGCTTTTCAAAACATTTTGTTACTTTTGTTTTGCCAGAAATTTATTAAAATATATTCAACATCAATCAACCTATTGTAGAGGCAAGCCCGAAGGCTGCCTCTATGTCAGGATAATCGTACATACATCGATTAAAACTGTATTATCGAGATTATTCTAGTAAAATAAATACACGGCCGCGCCATTGCTCGTCACTTTAGCGTCTCCTGCAAAGATATTTACTCCTAGGTCTCCCGTTGTCTCGTTCTCGCGGCGTGCAGGGTTGCCAGGTTCGAGCCGCAACCACTCGATTCGGGGAATCGAGTGAGCCCGTAATACTATAAACACGCGAATAAGATTTACCATTGTTCATTGAAGTTGTTCCGTTACCATTTGCTGTGGTGTTAGCTGGAAAATAACATTTACGTTAGGTGTCGTATCGCATAAAAAAACTCGGCATAAAATTACATAAAATCCATACAGTAAGGGGTTAAGCTATGCGGTTTGTATTGTGTTGAATATTTCAAATTTTCGGTGGAATGTAGCCATCCATTTAAGTTAATGTTTTAAATATTGTGCCAGCAGGCATTTTGCTGTCACTTGTTTGTAATATAAGAATTTAATTATTCAATATGAACTGAGTGAGGTATTCTTACTGCTGGTTGTCGCGGAATTGTCGCCGGTTCCAGATGATTGCGCGGTACCTATGAAAACAGTAAAATAGCTAGATATGCGAACAAAGCACATGGTTTTTAACTTTTTCAATAATTTAATGTAACGCAGCATTTTTTAAGAGAAACAGTAACGTATTTGGATGTAACATCGTAAGGTAACTGAATATGGTACATATAACAAAACTCGGAGCTGAAATTTAGTATAAATATTGTGGGTATTGCAGTTAATTTCATAAATATGGAAACGAGTTTCGAAAATTACAAATTTATTGCGATACATACTGTTGCCCATTGAAGTATTGTTTCCGCTTGTTGAATTACCTGAGAAAAGAAACGGATTTTGTCTGAAATGCAATCTTACATGAGATTTTACAAGTGCGCCACACAGGGTTATTTGATTGACCCGTTCTAAGACGAAAGAAGGTGATTAAGACCATCATTATGAACTTTTTTTACTATGCGGCCAATCTGGAATTTAAGAAAAAAATTAGCTGTTCCATACAAAATTGCATCTCGGAAATGACAAAATGTATGAAACAACTGATTCTTTTTCTCAAACTCGTGGTTGACCCTAGAGTAAAATTTATTTATAATGATGGTACGGATTACTTCCTTTCACCTTCGTATACCAGTTCTGGATAATCCAGTGTAACTGTTTATTGGGACACTGAAATTCTTAAAGTTTTTTTTTCATTTTGCGATTCGGGTGTAGTTTGAGTTATAGGTAATAGAAAATGAAACATTTAGTACATACCGGAGGTTGTTGCATTAGCGGTTCCATTTTGCGACGTCGCGGTAGCTATACAACAAAAGCGAGCATGATTGTTATTATTTGCATCACTATATTTTTCACTTCCAAACGTACGAGCGAAGCTCAGAATCTAAACAAAAGATGTTCTAGAAAATGTAACAGACATGCTTTTGTAACTTAATCTTCCAAGATTTTAATGCGTTTAAATACAAAAATTACATAATTAATATTTCTCTGAGACACGATAAAGTATTCACGAGTTTTTGATTTTTTTCCATACAATTTGTACTATTTATTTTGGCCATTGAAGAAAGGATTTCTAAAACATGTAAGTAATAAAATATTCTGGAAAGAATTAAAATCAATATTAGTATTAAACCTTGACTAAGACGCAGCTGCAAAGTCTTGAGCATCGTCGCAAGGTAGCGTGTTTGTCGGTCTTTTACCGGATACACTTTGGAGAGTGCGCCCAGGAGTTGCACAATCTGGTCCCCCCTGCTCTTTTATTCTATCGTACGGCTAGACGGACGCGACCAAAGCGCCACCCTTTTATGGTGGACATTCCGCGCGTTAGAACCAAGCGTTACGAATCCTCATTCCTCATACGAACAGCCGGAATGTGGAATGCTTTGCCTGGGTCTGTCTTCCCGTTAAAGTACAACGTGAGTGTCTTCAAATCCCGAGTAAATAGGTATCTTCTAGGTAAGCGTGCTACACCCTAGACCGCACATCTGCTTAACATCAGGCAGTGTGTAGTCAAACGCCAACCTATTCGAAATAAAAAAAATAAATAAAAAAAAATAAACGCAAATAGATTTAAATGTCATAATCACGAGAATAATATTTACCGTTGTTCATTGAAGTAGTTCCTGTATTATTGGCTGTGGTGATAGCTGAAAATTAACATTTAAGTTAGGGGCAGAACAGTAGACCTTGCATTTGTTAAACTGAATCTTCATAAGCTGATATTTGAACACTCTTGATCGATTTGGTGGAAACTCGTTAAAAGGAATTAGAAAAATAAAAATACGTTGTGATTTTCGTATATAAATATCTATAACAACACCGCAAAATAATATCATTAGCTTTAGCCGTATGTGCCATTTTTAATTTTTCAAATATTTCCGAGTTTTTTGGTGTAGGTACCATAACATCTAAGATAATGTTTGTAATATTGTGTGTATCGTGCATAAAGGGTATTTTATTGTCACTTATTATTAACTAACTATTAACTACAATATTAACTGAATAAAGTATTCTTACTGGTCGTTGTTGCTGTATTGTTGCCGGTTCCTGATGCTTGCGCAGTACCTATAAATAAATAATTAAATAGAATAATTTAATAATTGAATTAAATCAAGCATAAAGTTTTTGAGTTTTTTAATGTGTCACAGCAACTGCACAGGAGACTGCCTCAGTTGCCTAGAAGTTGGTGACTCTTACGCCTGGGCCAAGGAGGCGTGGGTTCGATTCCCATCCAGACCTAGGATTACGGTGAAGAACATTTTGGTTTGCTCTGTGCCTGGATGTTTATTATCTTTATAAATACGTATTTAAAAATATGTAGGTAGTTTATCAGTCTCACCATATCACAAGCGTTGCCTAGTATAGGATCAGAGACCACGTGTAAGATGATCTTTAATATTTGTATAGTTATTTTATTTGTTTTTTAAATAGGAGTTACATATTAAATGCATGTAATATTTTTAATCATTTCAGTCAGGTAACATTAAACAACTCGGAGCTGAAATTTAGTGCAAATGATATTGTACCTATTTCAATTTATTTCATCATGCCAAAAATGTCACATGGTAAGTGCAATACATACCAGTGCCCGACGACATATTGTTTCCACTTGTTGAATTACCTGAGTAAAGAATTGGATTTTAAATTAAATGCAATCTCGTAGGAGATTTGGCAAATGCGTTTTTTAACTGTCTATTGGGACACTGAAACTCAATTTTTTTTCATTTCTGCATGTGTGCGCTACTTAGCAAATTATAGAGTTTGTATAAAAAGAAAAGCGTCGTAGATGAGGTCGCCCGTGAGCCGTTTTATTAATTTTGTTACGTTGACAACACTGTTATGTCATTGCTAGTATAAGTAATAAATGTTTGATACTTGGCAGACACCAATTCGGTATTCATCAGTAGACTCGCGTCTACCAAGTATAGTCGGTACCTTGGCTGCTGATTAAAATCTCATTGTTAGTCCACCATAACGCCACGACGGCGACGGTTATCTTTTTGCACAAACTCTAATAGAAAACAAGATATTTATTTAGTACTAGTTTTTACCCGCGGCTTCGCCCGCATGATATTTTAATTTTTGACGCAATATCATTATAATTTATAGCCTATGTGTTATTTTGATATATAAGCTATATTATTGCAAAGTTTCATCTCAATCCGTTTAGTAGTTTTTGCGTGAAAGAGTAACAAACATCCATAATCCATCCATCCATCCTCACAAACTTTCGCGTTTATAATATTAAGTAGGATATACCAGACGTTGTTGCATTGGCGGTTCCATTTTGCGATGTCGCGGTAGCTGCAACAAAAGCAAAGCATGAGAAAGTATTCTCATCTCTATCTGAACAGAGGATACGTGCCATAAAAATAACAGAAATGTTTTTGTGAATTTTCCAACACCTGAATGCATCTAAATATTTACAAGAATAGTTTTCTACTGCATGTTAACTGCTTAAGACAAGATGAAGGATGTACGAGTTTTTTTTAATTTAAGACAATATCCGAGATTTTTTTAGTTTGTAACATTTTGTATTAACAAAATAATTTGGAAAGCAGCGAAATACTTTTCAAAATATTTTGTTACTCACACGTTTTACAGGAAAATTATTAAAATACGTTCAGCATGAATAATAACTCTCAATACGCAAATAAGATTTACCATTGTTCACTGAATTTGTTCCGTTACCATCCGCTGTGGTGTTAGCTGAAAAGTAACATATACGTTAGGTGTCGTATCGCATAAAAATCTACATAAAATCACTGGCTTTAACTATGTCGTTTGTATTGTGTTTAATATTTCAAACTTATTCGGTGGAATGTGACCATTCAATCTTGTTAACTATAACACAATACGTCTAAAACTCACGTTATAATTATACGGTCGATCCGCAAGGAATCCGACCAGTTTCGGAGTATTTAGTACTCCATCCTCAGGGAATACATCCCCCGTCGACTGGCGCGCGCGCACTGAGTTATAGTTATGATGAATACAATGATTCAATCTTGTTGTTTGAAATATTGTGCCAGCGGTCATTTTGCTGTCACATATTTATTATTTAAGAACATAACTATTTAATTTGGACTGAATGAGGTATTCTTACTGGTGGTTATTGCTGTATTGTTGCCGGTTCCTGATGTTTGCGCAGTACCTGTAAATAACAATGGAATAGGTAGAAATGCAAAAAAATAAACTGTAAAATTTCTAAGTAATGAGAGAGAGTACATACTGTTGCCCGATGAAATATTGTTTCCACTTGTTGAATTACCTGAGAAAATATTCGGATTTTGCATTAAATGAAATTTCGCAAGTGCGCTATATAACTGTCTATCAGGACACTGAAACTCTTAAGTTTTTTTTATAATTTTAGAGTCTTGTACTTTGAGTTATATTAGCAAACGAAATATTTAGTAGGTACATACCGGAGGTTGTCGCATTAGCGGTTCCGTTTTCCGATGTCGCAGTAGCTACAACAAAAGCGAGTACGATTATTATGATTCGCAACACTATATTTTACATTTCCACACGTACGAGCGAAGTTTACTATCTGAACAGAAGATATCGTAGAAATAACAGACATGTTTTTGTAAACCTTTCAACATTTATACGCGTCTAAATAAGGTTTTCCAAAATCTGTAAATAATAAAACATTTTAGAAAGAATTAAAATAGTAAAAGAATACAACGTGAAGAGCTATAATTATGATAATGACGCAAATAACATTTACCGTTGTTCACTGAAGTGGTTCCAGTATTATTGGCTGTGGTGATAGCTGAAAATTGACGTTTAAGTTAGGGATCTTCTTGCATAAAGTATATCTCTACAATAAAACCCACAAAATAATGATACTAGTTCCCCGAGCACTGTTTAACTGAATCTTCATAAGCCTTTAATATGTAGACACGCTCTTGATAGATTTCGTACTTACTTTTATGAGGATTTAGAAGAATTACATTTACGTCGGGTAATTTCTTGAATTTAAAATATGTAGGTATACGAAAAAAACCATTGGCTTTAATAGAGCGGTTAGAATTATTTCAAATATGTTAGTGGAAAATTACCGTAACATCAAGTTAATGTTTGAAATATTGTGCGAGTGAGCATTTTGCTGTGAATTGTTTATAACTATTCAAAATGAACTGAATGAATTTCTTTATTCTTACTGCTGGTTGTCGCTGTATTGTTGCCAGTTCCTGTTGATTGCGAGGTACCTATAAAAATATAATTGAATAGCTAGGTGAGAAAATGAAGCACAAGATTTTTGAGTTTTTTTATGTATAATACTGCCTCAGTGGTTGGCTACCCTGAGTACCCTTTTTTTTACCCAGGAAAATCCTTTATGGGTACCACCAAACCTGGGGAGGCCGGTGGTTATGTGGGAGTCTCCACCGCTAGTCGATGGCATACCCACTAAAAACCTGGGGTGTTTCCGCCACTGCGCCATGTGTCGGGGCTACGGGTACGCTTCCGCACTCCTCCGCGGCTACCCTGAGTACCCTGACTCTTGGGTCAAAGAGGCGTGGGTTCAATTCCCACTCAGAGCGAGCATTTTTATGATGACCATAGATGTTAGCTCTGTGTCTAGATGTTATTAACTATAATATTTTGAATTTAAAAATATGTAGTGTATCAGTCTCTGACAGCCATATCACAAGCTTTGCTTAGTTAGGGGGCAGAGACCGTGTGTAAAATGTCCCCTAATATTTGTTTATTTATTTTATTTGTAATTTTAAGTAATAAAATTATGTGGATGCAATATTTTTCATAATTTCAGTAACGTACTTATTAAACAAAATTCGAAGTTTAAATTTAGTGGTAATAATAATAGGTTAGGTACCGATAATATTATTTTCAATTTATTTCATACTGCTAAAAAATACACAAGGTAAGTGCAATACATACTAGAGCCCATTGAAGTATTGTTTCCACTTGTTGAATTACCTGAGAAAAGAATCAGATTTTGCATTATATGCAATCTTGTATAGATTGCACTATAATTTATTGTGATACTACAATTGAAAGGCTTTATCATTTTGCCAGTAAGATGTACTTAACATTACAGTAGAAAACGAAATATTTAATACCTACCGGAGCTTGTCGCATTAGCGGTTCCGTTTTGTGATGTTGCGGTAGCTACAACAAGAGCAAAGCATGAGTAAGTATGATTCCCATCCCTATCTGAGCTGAAGATATCATAAAAATTACAGAGATGCATACATTTTTCAACATCTGAATATGTTTAAATACCTACAAAAATAGGGAAACTGCATGTTAACGGTCTTAGACAAGATGAAAGATTTACTAGTTTTTTTGTTTTTTTTTTTCGTGTGATATGTACCTATTTTTACCTCTGATTTTTACCATCGAGGAAAGAGTTAGCCAAATGTGTGAGTAATAAGATATTTTGAAAAGCAGCAAAGGGCTTTTCAAAGATTTTGTTACTGACACGTTTGGCCGGAAAATAATTAATATACATTCAACAGGAATAATTACGATAATTATGAGAAGATGTACCATTGTTCACAGAAGTTGTTCCGTTACCATTTGCTGTGGTGTTAGCTGAAAAGAATCATAGGTATAAAGTTAGGTGTCGTAACCTTCGAGCAAATATCTATAGAGTCACAATCGTGCAAAAAAGTGTCCGAGCCAAAACTCTGCCCAAGCTATGTCGTGGGCAGGCTTTTTAGTTACCTAGTCGTAAAACGATTGCAAGCCACGCAATGCCAAAGTGCTCGGTTACAACCACTAATTAGGTGACATAACGTCTAGATTTGAGAAAACGGGTCATTGTGAATTATTTAATGTAAATAACGGAGTCGGTATTTATGACGGTGATCGGACATTTTTTTACTACTTTTACATATAGACTGTGACTCTGTAGATATTTGCTTGAAGGTCGTAACACAAATCTTTACATGAAATTACTGGCTTTAGCTATGCCGTTAGTGTTGAATATTTCAAACTTATACGTTGGAAATTGACCGTCCTATCAAACTAATGTTTGAAATATTGTGCCATAATTCCTCTATGTATTGTGCCAGCAAACATTTTGCTGTCATTAGTATAGTATAGTTATAATATAAGAATATAATTATTCAATATGAACTGAATGAGGTATTCTTACTGTTAGTTGTCGCTGTATTGTTGCCGGTTCCTGATGATTGCGCAGTACCTATAAATAATAGTGAAATAGATAGAAATACGAACAAACCCCATAGTTTATCACATCACAGCAGTTATTAAAAGACACAGTATTTAAAATGTAACATCACAAAGTAACTGAATTAGGTAGATATATAAAATGAAACTAGGAGCTTAATTTTAATAGAAATAATATTGTGTGTGTTGCAGTTAATTTCATAATTAATACAGAAATGAGTCCCGAAAATTACTTAAGTAAGTGCGATACATACTGTTGCCCAATGAAGTATTGTTTCCGCTTGTTGAATTTCCTGAGAAAAGAATCGGGTTTTGCCTGATATGCAATCATGTATGACATTTCGCAAGTACGCTGAACAGGGCTATTTGCTTGACCTGTACCAAGCCGAAAGAAGGTGATTAAGAACATCATTATGGACATCTTTCACTAAGCGGCCAACCTGGAATAGGCTATTTGACAACATTGAAAATATACTATTGATTGTGGTTATTCATACAGATAATTGCCTGAAAAAGACATATTTCACTTTATTTAAACTAAAATATGTCTTATTTTCGCAAATTGTACGAATTTAAATAGGATATTTTTTGATATTTTATCTTTAACGTGAACACTCTAACAAGGGCGGCAACTCTGGTGACGTTACATACTAGTAAACAAGAATTTTTCGATTGACTGTTGTTTGTATAATTTGTGTTTTTGGAGTAATATTATTGGATCTGTAAGTTACTTTTAAAGTACTTTTTGTCAATTTTTAGATGGAACTAGTGTATTTACTAGTATTAACTAATGTTATTTACTAGTGTGTGACGTCACAGACCAGCGCCATTACAGAATGTCGTTTTGGCGGGATGTTGATTACCTATTATTTAATCCTTGATTTTCATTGTTAATACATTAGATCTCTCGAAAATATAAATGTAGTGTGTTTATTGTGTACTAACGAATAGTTTAAATTGATTTCCAAAAACTAGTCAAAAAGCCTATTAAAAAAAAAGCTGTTCCATACAAAATATCAAAGTTCCATGTGACTCGGAATTGACAAAATGTATGAAACAGCTGATTTTTTTTCTCGAACTCGGGTTTGATCTTATAGTAAAAGTTGTTTGCAATGATGGTCTGAATTAAGTACATCCTTTCACTTTAGTATACCTGCGGGGAAATTCTGTTATTTCTGTTACCGGATCTCTTTATTGAAGTGATACGTTCTTGAACCTCTCTCATTTTTCTGACAGTTCTGACAGCTCAGATGTCAAAAAAAAAACGAGAGAAGTTCAAAAACGTCTCACCTTAGCAACGAGATCGGTTACCAAAATTGCTGGATGGTCCTGTATTTGTTTAACTGTCTATTGGGACACTTAGTAAGTTCATATAGACTGGGTGGCTGGCCCTGGTGTTAGCGTTTTTAGCCCCCCTGAAGCCCTCACGCCGTATTTTTTTTTATTTATTTTGCGAGTCGGGTGTACTTTACGTAATAACAGAAAACAAAAAATATTTAGTTCATACCGGAAGTTGACGCATTAGCGGTTCCGTTTTGCGATGTCGCGGTAGCTACAACAAAAACGAGAATTATAGTCAGCATTGTATGATTTTATGTTTGATCCTAAACTTTTAAAAAAAGAATCGGAAATTTAGTGCAAAGTTCATCAAAAAAAGTCTCTTTTAATGAAGTAATAATAAAATATTCTGAAAAGCCCGATGCTTGTGGGTTATGAATTAAAATATAAACATTCAACGCAAATAGTATAGATATAACGTGAATAAGATTTACCGTTGTTTACTGAAGTTGTTCCGTTATCATTGGCTGTGGTGTTCGCTGAAAAGTAACATTTATGTTCACTATTGTGTTGGGTCGTTTCAGTCTTCTCGCTAAAAATATCTGTACGATAACACTACAAAGTTCTATAACTTTCAGCTTTAGTTGTGTCGTTTCTATTATTTTGAATATTTTCAACTTTTCGGTGGGAAACCGTCAGATTGAAATATTGTGCATTTTGGCGGTCACCTTGTTTTTGACCATCGACTTGGCATTTTTATGTTTTAGACCGACGAAACGGAGGAGGTACTCAATTAGACGCGTATATAATTATCCTACTTCCTATCCTATCCTACTAATATTATAAACGCGAAAGTTTGTGAGGATGGATGGATGTTTGTTACTCTTTCACGCAAAAACTACTGAACGGACTGAGATGAAACTTTGCAATAATATAGCTTATATCAGAATAACACATAAGCTATAAATTATAATGATATTGCGTCAAAAATTAAAATATCATGCGGGCGAAGCCGCGGGTAAAAACTAGTATTTATATATATACTAGCTTTTGCCCGCGGCTCCGCCCACGTGGAATTTGACTTTTGTGCTATCCCACGGGAACCTTTTATTTTTTCGGGATAAAACGTAGCCTATGTCACTTTCCGGCCCTTGAACTATATCCATGCCAAAAATCAAGTCCGTTGCTCCGTTGCTGCGTGAAAGAGGAACAAACCAACAAACTTTTCAGATTTATAATATTAGTAGTATATAGTATGATATTTTTATATGTACACCACGCATAACTTTTTCCATAGTAGGCCAATAGCGATAATTCTTTTTTATTAGAAAGAATATACTTCAAAATTGGCTGAGCAATTTTTGATAAATCAACAATAATGTGAAAAATGCTACATCAATCCGTGAGAAATATTCGTGTATTCTGTACGGTTGAAGTCGGTCATGCTATTTATTGCAAAAATAATTATGTTAAATTTGAACTGAGTGAGGTATTCTTACTGGTGGCTGTCGCTGTATTGTTGCCAGTCCCTGATGATTGCGCAGTGCCTATAAATAATAATAGAATAGCTAGTAAGGGTATGAAGTACCTGGTCTCTGAGCTTTTTAATATACCATGGTACGAGTATTTTTAGAGATACAGTAATGTATTTGATTGTAACATCATCCAAAACAAAACTTGGAGCTGAAATTTAATGGGAATAATAAAATTACGAGTGTTACGACTTATGTTATGAATATGAAAACATAAGATAAAAAAATTACATGGTAAGTGCAATACGTACTGTTGCCCAATGAAGTATTGTTTCCGCTTGTTGAGTTACCTGAGAAAAGAATCGGATTTTTCCTTAACCCATTACCGTCCACAGTACTTGTCCGTGTATTTGATAAATCATAGTGTTTTATTTAACCGTGGTATAACGAAAGTAATTAATTAATATTTTTATAAACAACTGTAGATGTCTAAAATAAAAATAAATGTGAGATACACGAAAATATAGCGAAGAAAGAGTTACTAATACATTTTGATTACTTTTTGTAATAGGTAAATTATTATTAATTGTTTTCTATGATTATTTTAAATATCACTTCCATCGAAATTGAAAATCACTTCATTTGCTTTAAAATTACCATTCAGTTAGGAAATCTAGGAAATGTAACAGTCTCTTCTTTGATTATGTAGACAGATACCTAAAATCAAAGAATCTGTTGATCAGGTGCTGAAGACAATGCGAAAACGCCGATCCGTAGAGCTTTTACATAATCTCGCTCCCCCAGGCTTAAATTGTTACTTGAGTTGCTTCTTAAGGTAGGAGCACCAAAAATGCTGCAGCGCAACCTTTAACCTGCTTAATTGTCTTTCCCTATTTCGTGGTTACAGATGAAAATAGCTTCAAAGTATTATGAGAAAAATTGATATTTAACTATAGTTACCTACTGTACCAGCCTTTTTTTAATAGTCCACATGACGTAGGCCTACCCACGAAGGGTGATACCTACACTAAACAATAATGATGATGCGCTTTATCAGTGTGAGATATAACTGTTCTGTACTGTATCAGCCTATTTAATGGTCCACTGCAAGACGTAGGCCTACCCATGAAGGGTGATTGGATCATATCCACCACGCTGGCTCAGTACGGATTGGTGGATTCACATACGCCATTGAATTTCTTCTACAAACATATGCAGATTGTCTCACGATGTTTTCCTCCACCGAAAAGCTAGTAGTGGTGTGAAATTCCGTTTATAAATTCCAAAGAACTCATTGGTATGGGACCGAGTTTTGAACCCACGACCTCGCAATTGTAAGGTGGGTGTCACTACAGCTAAACCACAACGGCTTTTCAGATATACCTACCTAATTGTTAAATTGCCACTAAGAGACATTTTACTCAGTATTGTACCTAACACAATCGTGAGCTGCGCGGGTGAAACTGCGGGGCGCATCTAGTTATCATATAAAATCGTCCTACGTCATCAGTGAACATGAGTGGCGAAGAAAAAATATAAAGTCATAACCTGGAATATCAATCCATCTACTCATCAGCCATAGGACGCCCACTGCTAGACATAGGCCTGCCCTAAATGTCTCCCAGTGTTCAGTGATTGCCTACTTTAAGAAAAAGTCGGATTTTTAGGTGATTTTCATGGTCCTATTTCAAATTTTATCTCACCAGATATTACTAGAACTACTTTATAAAGTTTTTAAAAAAACAAACTGACATCATACTGAACAAAAAACTACGAGTCATAGGGGAGTTTTACTCAACAGGTGCATGCCTTTTCGAAAAAAGTAGTTCCTTATGATTTTCCTTAAAAACAGCCCTATCAATTTTAATTTTTTTGGTAGGTACTTTTTTGTTTGTAGTTGGATAATTACTATTATAATAGCTTAATGAGTTATCTATAAAATCTCATTCAGGATAACTTAACTGGTTGTTGGTTTTCAGGGGATGGGCAATAGCGAATAGCAAATCTGATCTTTCTTTATCAACATGTTAATTAGTCCATATTAATGCAACAAATGACAATAGGCTATTTGACTAGTTTTTAGAAATAGTTTTAAATTATTCGTTAGTACATAATGAGCACACTACATTTATATTTCCGAGAGATCTACTGTATTAACAATGAAAATCAAGTGAGATCGCGCCAAAACGACATTCACGTCACATACTTGTAAATAACTTTAGTTAATACTAGTAAATACGCTAGTTCACATCTAAAAATTGACAAAAAATACTTTAGGAGTAACTTACAGATCCAAAAATGTTACACCGAAATCACAAAACACAAATCACACAAACAACAGTCAATCGAGAATGTCTTGTTTACTAGCACGTGACGTCACCAAAGATGCTGCCTTTCTTAGAGCGTACACGTCACAGATAAAATATAAAAAATATATCGTATTTCGTTTCGTGCGATTTGCAAAAATTAGACCTAGTTTAGTTTAAATGTAGTGAAACATGTCTTATTCAGATTATTATCTGTATTGATTACCACAATCAATAGTATATTTTCAATGTTGTCAAATAGCCTATTGCCAGTATTTACCGAAGGATTAATTTTTGGCGTTAACGGTTTAATTGCGTCATTGTTTAAGATTTTGCGAGTGCACTTTAACTGTCTATAGCGACACTGAAACTATAAAAGCTTATATCATTTTGCAAGTCGTGTGTACCTACTTTGCGTTATAGTAAAAGACGAAATAATAATAATAATAATGATATAGTAAATACATACCGGAGGTTGTCGCATTAGCGGTTCCATTTTGCGATGTCGCGGTAGCTACAACAAAAGCAAGTATGATTTTTATGATTGGCAACACTATATTTTACACCTACACTCGTACGAGTGTTGATCATAACATGAATAGAAGACATCGTAAAAATAATAGACAATATTTAAAAAAAAATGCAACATTTGAATGCGTCTTAATACAAACTTAGGGAAAATACTGCATTATAATTATTGCCTGGGACTAGATGTGGGATTCACGAGTGTTTTGATTTTTTCCGTGTAATATTCTAAGTTAGTAGGTACCTACTCTTGCTATCAAGGAAAGGATTTCTAAAACTTTTGAATAATAAAGTATTCTGAAAAGTCCTATGCTTCTAAATAAATAATTGTAATCACCACATTATAAAACAAAGTCGCTTCCCACTGTCTGTCTGTCCAGATGTATGCTTATATCTTTAAAACTACGTAACGGATTTTGATTTTTGCGGATGCAATTTTTTTATAGATAGAGTGATGCAAGGGGAAGGTTTATAAGTATAATACACCTGTGCGAAGCCGGGACGGGTAGCTAGTATAAATAACTAGTTTTTCCTCGCAGCTTCGCCCGCATACGCAATATATCATTATAATTTATAGCCTATATGTTATTCTGATATATAAGCTACATTATTGCAAAGTTTCATCTCAATCCGTTCAGTAGTTTTTGCGTGAAAGAGTAACAAACATCCATCCATCCATCCATCCTCACAAACTTTCGCGTTTATAATATTAGCACTGTACTGTACCAGCCTTTTTAATAGTCCACTGCAGGACGTAGACCTACCCACAAAGGGTGGAATATTAGTAGGAAGTAGGATAATCAACGCGAATCGTATCTAATGATGAAGACGCGAATAAAATTTACCGTTGTTTACTGAAGTTGTTCCGTTGTTACCGGCTGCGTTACCTGAAAAGTAACATTTGAATTAAGCGTTTTTATCATTTGACGCAGTTATAATATATTTTGCACGAATCGTTGTGACATCCATATACATTTTTGTTAATTTATCAAACACGTCTCGGCCGATTTCGATACAATTTAAATGGTCCCATGGTCCTTGGGTAAAACCCTTTCTAACTAAAAAAGAACTTTAAATCGGTTCACACCGGGTAAAAATATCGATGAACATACACAAAAAAGATACATACGTACAGACGAACATAGTACCTTCTCCATTTTGGAAGTCGGTAAAAATACAAAAATAGGTAGATTATTTATATTTGCTTGAGACCTGGAAAAGTTTTCATAAGTGTTTTGATTTTTGTCCTTTTGGGGAAAATATTAACATATGTTTAATATGAAAATGGAAGTCTACCCGTGACCACGGTCGATGCAACTCGGCGGACACGCCGGGATGAGGAGGTTTTTATTTATCTCGTAATTTTAGTGCGCGATTAGTCCCGTAGTATATAAGAATAAAATGAAAATAGTTATGACATAAGATTATTTTTTGCAAAAATTTGCATGACCGACTTCACCCGTGTACAGAATTCGCGAACATTTTGCACGGATCGATGTAGCATTTTTTATATTATTGTTGATTTATTAAAAATGGCTCAGCCGATTTCGAAGTATATTCTTTTCAATAAAAAAACAATATTGAATCGGACTACTATGAAAAAAGTTATGCGTGGTCATACATAAAAAAAAATATAGGTATCTTCTAGGTAAGCGTGCTGCACCCTAGACCGCACTTCTGCTTAACATCAGGCAGTGTGTAGTAAAACGCGAACCTATTCGAAATAAAAAAAAAATATACATATACGCGTCGAATTGTATACCTCCTCCGGTAGTTCGTCGATCAAAAATACGCGAATGAGTTTTACCGTTGTTCGTTGAATTCATTCCGGTTCCGGTATCACCAGCTGTGGTGTTGCCTGAAAAGTAACATTTAATGTCAGGTGTCTTCCAACTTTTGAATGCGTACTAAAATAGGGAAACTACTACGTTATAACTGCTTGTAACAAGGTGTAAGCTTTCAATTATAATATAAAGTAGCAGTGGTATTTATGTGTTATTTATGGTGCAATGTGAGATGCATCTCGCGCGTTAGTTCTCGAATCTCGAAATAGATTGCCATAAATGTGCTGTCGAAACTTTAGCAAACTTGCTGTCTGCCATGCTGTATGTAGGTGAAAATTCTTCAGTTTTTGATTATTTGTCCCGAGGGCCCGATGGACATCCTTGGGGGGGGCTCGGGCGTCCCCGCGGTCTCCAGGCTAGTCTACCATGGATGTGTGTGGTTTGTGTGTTGTACCACTGAATCTGCAGAGTGACGTCTCGTTCCACTACCGACTTTCTACCTACTTTACTCCTTAAAATAACATGAGAAACAGTAGAAGAAAAAAAACGTGTACACAGCGACAGCACTCCCTCTCACTCAAAGTGCACCTGTGCAATATTCGGGGCCTGCACTCTAATCTCACGCCTGTCCATCATCATCTTGAGACGGATCGACCCCACCTATTGTTTCTCACGGAGACGCAGATTGCTGGTCCATCCGACGTGTCGTACCTCTCCTACCCAGGGTACTCCCTGGAGCACCGTTTTAAACCACGTGCGGGTGTATGCGTGTACGCCCGGGATGACATTTGCTTTCTGCGCCTTCGTAGGTTTGAAGACCCTTCATTTTCCGTGCTCTGGGCTTTGGCGGACACTGGCGTAGAGAAAATTATCTACGCCTGTGTATACCGATCACATAGCGGAGACCAGGAGACGACCAGACTCACCGAATACCTTAGTGAGGCGGCGGATGCTGCTCAGCTCAGCTACCCTTCGGCCCAATTAGTGATCCTGGGGGATTTTAATGGCCACCATAAAGAGTGGCTTCACCCATACCTGGACACAAACCATGCTGGGCTTGAGACGCGCAAGCTTGCCTTGACACTTGATCTCACCCAGCTGGTTCAAGGCGCCACACGGGTACCTGATGTTGACTCGCACACGGCCTACTGCTTGGACCTTCTGCTGACTACCGATCCAGACCGTTATTCAGTGGCGATCTTCCCACCGTTAGGTACATCTGACCACTGTCTGGTGAAATCTGTATCCGTCTACTCCCCATCAGACCCCAGTCCCAAAGGGTCACGGCGCGTGTGGCGGTACAAGTCAGCAGATTGGGATGAGATGCGGTGTTTCTTTGCTTCTTATCCTTGGCAGCCTGTTTGTTTTTCTTCCGATGATCCTTCTGCGTGCGCGGATGCCGTGACAGATGTGCTTCGTACCGCCATGGAATACTTCATCCCATTTTCGGACGTGCCTCTGTCTAGCAAAGCTCGGCCCTGGTTTGGGCCTGAATGTGGACGCGCCGAAGCGCAAAAGCATCAGGCATACCTGGCTTGGGTCGATGCTCGAAACCGTAAGTTGAGGGACGTTCGTCTGAGGAAGAAGGCATACAATAGGGCTGCTAAGTCCTGCAAAAAGGTTATGCGGAAGGCTCGCTTTGACCACATTAGTCGAATAGGAAACAAGCTTGCTTCTTACCCTGCGGGTAGTAAGGCATTCTGGTCCCTAGCTAAATCGGTTGAAGCGAACTTCTGCCGCCCCTCACTGCCTCCGTTGCTGAAAGCCAATGGTTCACTGGCCCATACCGCGGTGGAGAAAGCAAATTTATTTGCATCTCAATTTGCTGAGTCTTCGCGTCTAGACCCCGGTAGTGCGAGACCTCCAACTTTGCCAAACTGTGACACTGTAATGAGTGAAATACACATCCGGCAAAAGGAGGTCCTCAAAGTTCTCCGCAGTCTAGATGTGAACAAAGCCAGTGGCCCTGATGGCATTCCGGCCATTGTATTGAGGACTTGTGCGCCTGAGCTGTCGCCTGTGCTGACTCGCCTCTTTCGCCTATCTCTGAAGACAGGTCAAGTGCCCAAATCTTGGAAGCTTGCCAACGTGCAACCTGTACCCAAGAAGGGCAGCCGTGCCGACCCTGCCAACTACAGGCCAATTTCGATCACGTCTATACTCTGTAAGAGTATGGAACGTGTTCTAAATAACAGGCTCCTGGCCTACCTGGAAGCGAATGACTTACTCAGTGACCGCCAGTACGGCTTTCGCCGAAACCGGTCTACTGGGGACCTTCTAGCGTACGTCACACACATCTGGAGTGAGGTCATGGAGAAGCACGGGGAGGCGTTGGCTGTCTCCTTGGACATTTCCAAAGCTTTTGATAGGGTCTGGCACGAGAGCCTTGTTGGCAAGCTTCCATCTTACGGCCTGCCTGCTGATTTCTGCACATGGATATCAGATTTCTTGAGGAATCGGTCGATACGAGTTGTCGTTGATGGCTGCTCGTCAGACCAAATGGCTATCAATGCCGGTGTTCCTCAGGGGTCTGTGCTCTCTGCGACACTCTTCCTACTGCATATCAACGATCTGCTTAAGCCCGGGATCTTTGGGTACGCAGATGACAGTACAGTCGTGGAGAGCTACACATCCGATGCAAGAACCAGCGGGCCACAGATCGAGTTATACAGAGAGGCTATGGTTGAACGGCTCAACTTGAGTCTGCAGGCGGTATCTGACTGGGGTGATGCTAACCTGGTCAAGTTTAATGCCACAAAGACTCAGGGCTGTCTGTTTTCGGCCAAAAAGAGACCCTTTCAATTGTCTCCCGCTTTCCGTGGTGTCTCCGTTCCGGTAACTGACAGCTTGGAACTTTTAGGCGTTTCACTCTCATCTTCTCTTAACTTTGGCTCTTACATAGAGTCCAAAGCCCAATTAGCCTCCAAAAAACTTGGTGTTCTCTCTAAGGTGAGACGGTATTTCACACCTGAGCAACTGCTTAGTCTTTATAAAGCACAAGTCAGGTCTTGCATGGAATACTGCTCTCACCTTTGGGATGGCTCTGCCAAATATCAACTGGAGGCTCTGGAGTCGATTGAGAGGCGAGCCATGAGGCTGATTGACAACGACACCTTGACTAAGACGCAGCTGCAAAGTCTTGAGCATCGTCGCAAGGTAGCGTGTTTGTCGGTCTTTTACCGGATACACTTCGGAGAGTGCGCCCAGGAGTTGCACAATCTGGTCCCCCCTGCCCCTTTCTTCTATCGTACGGCTAGACGGACGCGACCAAAGCGCCACCCTTTTATGGTGGACATTCCGCGCGTTAGAACCAAGCGTTTCGAATCCTCATTCCTCATACGAACAGCCGGAATGTGGAATGCTTTGCCTGGGTCTGTCTTTCCGTTAAAGTACAACGTGAGTGTCTTCAAATCCCGAGTAAATAGGTATCTTCTAGGTAAGCGTGCTACACCCTAGACCGCACATCTGCTTAACATCAGGCAGTGTGTAGTCAAACGCAAACCTATTCGAAAAAAAAAAAAAAAAAAAAAAAAAATTTGTTCCATGTTGGACGTTTTTTTAAATACGTACAACTTGGAAAAGAAATCAAAAACCTGATGAATTATTTGCAATACATTTTTTTATTACAACTCACACATTTACAATGTACATTTATCTTCTCATAATCGTGATTCACTGACTCGCCTATCACGAAATCTCAAAAACTACAAGTGTTAGGCGTCTGAAATTTTACATGGGGGATCCTTTTAAGATATAGGTGCTCACTAAGAAAGGATTTTGCGAAATTCGGACCCTAAGTGGGTAAAATTGCGTGGCAAAGTTTGTATGGGAGAGCGCGATTCATAATCATAATCGCCAAGCCGGCCGAAACTAGTTCCGATAAAGTGGCGTAAACAGCACAAAGCAGTTTTTGAAAAACTTTTTGCTTGGGGGATATATAATTAAACTAGATTTTGCCCGCGGCTCCGCCCGCGTGGTATTTTGACTTTTGTGATATCCCACAGGAACCTTTTATTTTATCGGGATAAAAAGTAGCCTATGCCACTTTCCGGCCCCTGAACTATATCCATGCCAAAAATCAAGTCAACCATTGCTCCGTTGCTGCGTGAAAGAGGGACAAACCAACAAAACTTTTCGGATTTATAATATTAATATGATATGATATATTCAAAACGAATAGTTTTGATCAAGATGCAAATGAGCCTTACCGCTGTTTGTTGAATTCGTTCCGTTATCCCCGGATGTTGTGTTACTCGTATCTGAAACGTAAATGTTACCTCATTTACGTTTGGTGCCTTATATTTCAATACCTCTCAACACACTAGAACTAAATTAGATAAACTCTTTATTGCACACCAAGAAATAAACGAAAAGAAGAAACAAAGATACATAAACAGTGTAACAATGGGCGGCTTTATCGCTGATAGCCAGGCAACCTTAGGATGGAGAGGACAGAAAGCGTATAAATAATGGACGGGATGCGTATTAGTTAAAAATATAATTTAGATTATACAACATAAACATACGTACTAATAAAAAAATATTAACTAGTTTCAGCCCGCGGCTCCGCCCGCGTGGTATTTGACTTTTGTGGTATCCCACAGGAACCTTTTATTTTTTCGGGATAAAAAGTAGCCTATGTCAACTATATCGATGCCAAAAATCAAGTCGATCCGTTGCTGCGTGAAAGAGGAACAAACCAACAAACTTTTCGGATTTATAATATTAGTATGATGTTTAATAAATCAAAGTTTAACTACTATTTGATAAACTATACTAGTTTTTAAACTTTCGCGATTCAAACACATTATTATTATGTAACATTTGAATTAAACGTTTTTCATTATTTGACACAGTTATAATTATTTTTCGCAATTAATCGCAACACCGACTTCCACCGTGTACAGAACTCAAATATTTTGCAGGAATCGTTGTGACATCCATCTACATTATTGTATGGTATTGTATTGGGATGACGAGGTATTTATTTATCTCGTAATTTGAGTGCGCGATTAGTCCCATAGTACATAAAATTAATACTATTTTATATTTAAAAAAAAAAAAACTAATAAACAGTAAAAAATTATTGTAACTGAGTTCAGGATTATAACAAATATTATATTAATAAAACTTTATTCTTAAAACAAGCTGCTACTGAAAAGTACTCGCCAAGATGAATTAAAACAATGTATTTATAGCAATATCTTTCATAAGTAAGTAAAATAATCTCATAAATTCCACTTGGTACGTGTGATAACTGATACGTACTGTTGTCTGACGAAGGACCGCTTCCACCTGTTAGATCACCTGCGGAAGGAAATGGATTATGCCGTTAATATTATTGGTATTTTGAATATTTTTTTGTGATTTATTAATTTTTTTTTGAAATGAATTTAATACAAAACTATTTTTATTTTTCCTAATAATTACAAAGTTAAACTACATAAAATATCCTAGCCGACAGTACTCCAGCGAGCGTGTGACGTGACAATGTTACACTTTACAGTAGTCGATCAATATTTAATGTACCTAGTAAAACTTTGTAATTATAAGGAAAAAGAATAGTTTTGCATGGAAAATTATATATGATACATAATAATTATACATTATATTATAATATACATTTCAAAATATTTTATTGTAAAAATGAAATTATTCATATGACCAATTTTTTATGAAATTTCACAAGTGAACAATAACTGCGTATCGCAGCGTTGAGTTTATTATTTTTTCTTTTTACGACTCGGGTGTACTCTGTGTTACAAGTAGTACATGATGTATTTAAAACATACCGATGGCCACCGTGACGTTTAACAAACTACTGGGTCCGCCTGTCGAGGTATCGGAACCTGCAACAAAAATGAATCTTGATCATAATTATTATAATTTATGATTAACATCATAATGTTCTACACTTCTAAAGCAAAACAAAGCTCACGGTCTTATTTTATAGTAGAGATAACGGCCTTATACTGCGTTTACATTCAGCCATTGCTATTGCCGGTTGCCCTGCCCTGAATTTGTCCCCAAATATTGCTTTGGCAACGTCAACGGAAATGAGTTTTTACATTGCCGCTTCATATATATTTTCAATTCGACTTTGGGAAATGAACCACGTGGGCATTGTCGTAGCGTCGGCGCTCTGCTTTATAAGTTTTATTAATTATTTATATATTATACAATTAAAAATAATTAAAGTTCAAATGAGACGTCATCATCAAAGGAGATGGTGGCAATTCAATAGAAATAGCAATTCATTGTAATAGAACGATATAAAGCATTTTTTAAAGCATTAAAAGCTTTTGAGAGAGCTACATGTAAACACGTGTTGCCGCTCGCATTATTGCCGCGCTTTGATGTCCCAAAACCAACTGTCGAATGAGGGATAGCCGGGCGATGCGAACGGCAAGTACGGCAACGTCAATGGCAATGGCGATGACCTGTTTACATTCTCGCATTTCCCTGCTTATTCTCCATATCCCTGCTCATTGCCGCGGCCATTTCTTTTGCAATTTCTTTCATAGATATGAAAGGTAATGTTAAAAATTACACATGGTAAGTACAATACGTACTGTTGCCCGATGAAGTGTTGTTTCCACTTGTTGAATTACCTGTAAAAAAAAGGGATTTTACTTTAAAAACATGATGTCTGAGATTTCGCAAGTACAGTATAACTAGGTATCTAATACAGCTCTGATTTTTTATTCCATTTTACGACTCGGGCGTATTTTGTGTTTACTTAGTGGGAAACGAAATAATTAATTCATATTGGATCTTGTCATATTAGCGGTTCCGTTTGGCTTTGTATCGGAAGCTAATAAATGAAGCAAAGTATGATGAACTATTACTTGCTATATAATTATTCTTTCTTAGATACGAGCGAAGCTTACAATTTTATTTATCATAGAGATAATAGACATGCTTTAGCAATGTTTTTAACATTTGAACGAGCCGCAATTAAAAAATGTGGTAATTGCCAAGTTAAATTGCCTGAGTGTTTTTATATTCAAATTATTACCACATAGTAGTCCGAAGCCGTGGTGGCTTAGAGGTAGTGACACCCGCCTTATAATCGTGAGGTCGTGGGTTCAAATCCCGATCCCGTACCAATGAGTTCTTTGGAATTTATGTACGGAATTTCACACCACTGACTTTTCGGTGAAGGAAAACATCGTGAGGCAACCTGCATATGTCAGTAGAAGAAATTCGATGGCGTATGTGAATCCACCAACCCGCACCGGGCCAGCGTGGTGGATATGGCCCAATCAACCCTTCGTGGGTAGGCTACGTCCTGCAGTGGACTAATAAAAAGCTGATACAGTACAGCCCGATTTTAATAATTATTTTTTTATTGGAAAGAGTATACTTCGAATTTGGTGCCATTTAAATTTTATTGATATTGGCTGAGCCATTTTTGATAAATCAACAATAATGTGAAAAATGTTACATCGATACGTGCATAATATTTGCGTTCTAGTGATGCGCCCCGGCTTCGCACAGGTGCATTATACATATAAATATTTCTCTTGAATTAATCTATCTATTAAAACAAACTGCATCAAAATCCGTTGCGCAGTTTTAAAGATATAACAGATGGGGACAGACAGCGGAAAGCGACTTTGTTTTATACTATGTAATGATTCTGTACACGGTTGAAGTCGGTCATGCTATTTTTTGCAAAAAAATATTTATACATGCCATCTTTTTGGGATTTACCGTTAGACGTTGAATTCATTGCGTTATCACCGGATGTGGTGTTACCTGAAAGGTAAAATTTATGTCAGCGCGCGGCGTGTTGATACACTTATTTTTTAGAATAACCACAAATTTTTTAACATTAAAAAATGTGTCGTTATTAGAAATAATATACAGCCTTGGCACCTTTAAAAATCAAAATGCATGTTTACTACTTAACCAATAACTGAGTGCTTTTGTTAAATCACTTACCGGGGTCATAAATAACTTCTTAGAATATCAAGCGGCTCTTTGCTAAGGTCATAAAACACCTGGTGACCGAAAGCATTCGGTTTTCTTTCAGTCTCATCAGTCAATGTTTGGTCCCTTGTGTTCTGGACTCTAACAAGTAAACAAGCTTTCATTTCTGTTGATGTGATTAAATTGACACCTAATTTTGTTAAAAATGCCAAAAAGGAGTGAAATTAGTTTAGAAGGTAGAGTGAAAATACAGGATGGGTAATACTTTTGGCCAAGGCTGTATGTATGTTTTTGTGTAGCGATTTATTTCATAATTATACAGGGGTGTAGGTATTAAACGCAAATCCTTTTAAGGGTGGTCTAGTACATCTAGACAAAAAACTTTTGTTCTAGGACTTTTAGAAAATAACGAAGTAATCAGCTTTTTCAAATAAAAAATTCGTCAACGCGCGGCTAAATGTATGGAGAAGCTAATTTTTTTCCAATTTTTCAAAAGTCTTAGAACAAAAGTTGTTTGTCTAGATATACTAGACCCGCCCTTAAAAGGTTTTGCGTTTGATACCTATGACCCTGTATAAGTAAAATAATCTCATAAATTTAATTTGTAAAAGTGATACATACTCGTACTGTTGTCTGACGAAGGACCGCTTCCACCTGTTAGATCACCTGCGGAAGGAATTGGGTTTTACCGTAAACTTAATTCTTTATGAGATTTCGCAAAAGCACTATAGTTGCATATCGCGGTGCTGAGTTTTTTTTTTATTTACGACTCGGGGTGTACAATGTGTTACAAGTAGTTTATAGATTCAGAACATACCAATAGCTACTGTGACGTTTAACAAACTACTGGGTCCGCCAGTTGAGGTTGCAGAACCTGTAACAAAAATGGCGCTTGCTTATGATTCGCATCATAAAATCCTACACTCCTAAAACAAAGCAAAGCTCAAAATCTTATTTTTACCGGTAAAAAAAATTAGCTTTGCATTTGAATGTATTTGGTGTCATTATATTTTCTTAAAGAAAAACGAAACTCGAAACGGAAATGTTATGTAATACTATCTAATATTATTATTTCTTTCATAAAAATATAAATTTTCAAAAGTGTATGAAAAGTGCGATACGTACCGCTTCCCGATGAAGTATTGTTTCCACTTGTTGAATTACCTGAGAAAAATCGTGTTTTTAAATTAAATAAATAAATTTTCATTTTGCGAGTTGGGTGTACTTGCAAGCTTCCATCTTACGGCCTGCCTGCTGATTTCTGCGCATGGATATCAGATTTCTTGAGGAATCGGTCGATACGAGTGGTTGTAGATGGCTTCTCGTCAGACCAAATGGCTATCAATGCCGGTGTTCCTCGAGGGTCAGTGCTCTCTGCGACGCTTTTCCTACTGCATATTAACGACTTGCTAAAGCCTGGTATTTTTGGGTACGCAGACGACAGTACAGTCATGGAGAGCTACACATCCGAAGCAAGAACGAGCGGGCCACAGATCGAGTTACAGACAGAGAGCTATAGTCGAACGGCTCAACTTGAGTCTGGAGGTGGTATCTGACTGGGGTGATGCTAACCTGGTCAAGTTTAATGCCACGAAAACTCAAAGCTGTTTGTTTTCAGCCAAAAAGAGGCCCTTCCAACTGTCTCCTGCTTTCCGTGGTGTGTCCGTTCCGGTAACTAACAGTCTGAAACTATTAAGTGTTACGCTATCATCGACTCTCAACTTTGGGTCTTATATAGAGTCAAAAGCCCAATTAGCCTCAAAAAAACTTGGTGTTCTCTCTAAGGTGAGACGGTATTTCACACCTGAGCAACTGCTTAGTCTTTATAAAGCGCAAGTCAGGTCTTGCATGGAATACTGCTCTCACCTTTGGGATGGCTCTGCCAAATACCAGTTGGAGGCTTTAGAGTCTATTGAAAGGCGAGCCAGGAGGCTGATAGGCAACGAAACCTTGACTGAGTCGAAGCTGCAAAGTCTCGAGCATCGACGTAGGGTGGCGTATCTGTCTGCCTACTATCGGATACACTTCGGTGAGTGCGCCCAGGAGTTGCACAATCTGGTCCCACCTGCCCCTTTCTTCTATCGTACGGCTAGACAGACCAAAGCGCCACCCTTTTATGGTGGACATCCCACGCGTTAGAACCAAGCGTTTTGAGTCCACATTCCTCATACGAACTGCCAGAATGTGGAACGCTTTGCCTAAGTCTGTCTTTCCGTTAAAGTACAATGTAGGTGTCTTCAAATCTCGAGTAAATAGGTATCTTCTAGGTAAGCGTGCTACATCCTAGACCGCATATCTGCTTAACATCAGGCAGTGTGTAGTCAAACGCAAACCTATTTGAAATAATAAAAAAAAAACTTTGCATTATATAACAAAGAACTATTTAGTACACACCGGAGGTTGTCGCATTAGCGCTTCCGTTTTGCGATGACCCGGTAGCTAAAACAAAAGCAAAGCATGATTAAGTATGATTGGCAACACCAAATTGTACGCTTCTAAACGTACGAACGAAACTCATAAACTGATTAAAAGATATCATAGAAATAACGGACATACGCTTGCAAATTTTTCAAGATTCAAATGAGTCTAAATACAACAATAAGGAAACTACTGCATTATAATTTCCTGATACATGATAAAGAATTCACAGGTGGGGCATTCCACTGGAAGCGGACGGGTAAAAAAAACGATGTTTTCAATTTCGGTCATATTTGAGTGTATTATCTTTAGACCTTCAAGGGTCTGTGGATGATCCAATTGCTTTCTATGTAGTAGTAGTGTAGTATTGTCATCAAAAAAAAAAATATTCTAAACATGTCCTCGATACGTGTGCCAAATGTTTTTGTAATATAATAAAAAATTGTCAAACCGGTGGGAACGCAGTATTTCAAGGCGACAAGTCATAAAATTATTAAACAACTGAATGTAGTACTCCATTGTATGAACTTTTTTTAAATATATATTTGAAAAAGAAAAAAAAAAACATTGTAAAAATGCAATTTAATTGTTTTACCTGAATTTTCAGAAAGTTAGACCAATTCGATTTTTTTATTTTAATCGGCAAGCCCACCGGTTCGAAAACATTTCAAAACCCCTTAATTTCTTAACCATTTAATAAATTACAAAAATAGTTGGCACACGTATCAAGGACATGTATAGAACATGCTCAAATATAACCGAAATCGAAAACATTTCGAACATTCGCGATTTCATCACGCTTCGCGTGGAAAGCCCCAGGTGCTCTCATTTTTTTTCATAAGTACCTAGTTTGTATTTTTCCCATCGAGGAAGGGATTTGTAAAATGTGTATAATAAATGTCAACAAGCATAGAGCTTTTCAGAACATTTAATATTCTGAAAAGCTCTATACTTGTTGGAAAACAATAATATTATACATCCAACATGAATAGTTATGACAAGTATGCGAATAAGATTTACCGTTGTTCATTGATGTTGTTCCGTTATCATTGGCTGTGGTATTGGCTGAAAAGTAACATTTTCGTAAGATGTATTCTGCTTAAAATACAAGAACACGTTATGCCAGTGGGCATTTTGCTGTCACTTGTTTATACATAACTATCCTACTACTAAACGCGAAAGGTAGTAAGTATGGATGGATGGATGGATGTTAGGAGTAACACTCTTTCACGTAAAACTACAGAATGGATTTGAATGAAACTTTACAATAATATAGTTTATACATGAGAATAACACATAGGCTACAATTTATAAAGATATTGTGTGAATTGTCCAAAGTATAACGATAAGTGTCGAGTAAGTAGAAAAATTCTACCATCTGCGAGCTATTCTAGCGAGCGCTGCGAGAATGTCAAAATAAACAACTGTCGAATCGAATAACTACTCGTATCAAATCATTCGATGATTAGCCCATAGACATATCACATAAACAGAATTGAGCACTGGAAAAACAATATAGGCCCTGGTTGTACCGCGGCGACCAGTCTAGCAGTTAGCGACTTAAAAACTAGATCTAGAGAATTCTATAAATAGTTAGCAATAATATTCACATTCTGATTTTGTTAGAGCCCACCGCGAAATCGGATCGTGTGTAGTATGGTCGGTCCAAGATTTTCCTCGCTAACCCTTACTAAATATTATATATCCGAAAGTTTTTTGTTGGCTTATTGTTTTCTTCCTCTTTCACGCAGCAACAGAAAAACAGACTTAATTTTTGCGATGAACATACTTAGATTGAAAAACGTAAAATGATACTTATACGCTATACTTTTCAACCCAAAATAATTGGCCAAGTGCAAGTCGGGCTCGCGCATGAAGTTTTTTTCGCACCATATGGATTTTTTTTTTTTTAATTTATTATTTATTTTTAAAAGGAATATACCACTTAATATTTCAAGCATCTTTCTGATGTAGTTATTAATACATAACAAAAAATCACATTGTATGGGAGCCTCCTTAATTTTTTTTTCTGATTTTAATATTTGCTGTTATAGCGGCAACCACTATACGACATCTGTGAAAATTTCAACGATCTAGCTTACCGTTCTTGAGATACAGCCTGGTGACAGACAGGCGGACAGTGGAGTCTTAGTGATTGGGTCCCGTTTTTACCCTTTGGGTACGAAACCCAAAAAAAATAAGGTAGTATAAAAGTAAAGTAGTAGCCGCGGGTAAAGGCTAGTCCAATATAAACTGAATGAGGTATTCTTACTGGTGGTTGTCGCAGTATTGTTGCCGGTTCC
Source organism: Hypomecis punctinalis (assembly GCA_949316475.1). NCBI lineage: Eukaryota > Metazoa > Arthropoda > Insecta > Lepidoptera > Geometridae > Hypomecis > Hypomecis punctinalis. The sequence continues at coordinate 17,084,666 of OX438802.1, forward strand.
TGATGTTTGTGCAGTACCTATAAATAATAATGGAATAGCTAGAAAAGCGAATGAAGCATTTGGTTTTTGAGTTATTGAATGTATATCAGATTTTTTTAAGAGACACCTAGATGCATTTGGTTGTGCACTCATAAGGTTTCAGTGACAGAAAATGAAACTCGGAGCTGAAATTTATTGGGAATAATTTTATATGTATTGCAATTTATTTCATGAATGTGTGATAAAATGCCAAAAATTACACATGGCAATGATACATACTGTTGCCCGAGGAATTATTGTTTCCGCTTGTTGAATTACCTGCGGAAAGAGTTCGATTTTTGCCTTCAATGCAATCATGTGAGATTTTGCAAGTGCACGTTAACTGTCTATTGCGACACTGGCACTCTGTTTTTTTTCCATTTTGTGATTCAGGTGCACTTTGCGTCATAGTAACGAAATACGTAGTTACATACCGGAGGTTGTCGCATTAGCTGTTCCGTTTTGTGATGTCGCGGTAGCTACGACAAAAGTGAGCATGATTGTTATGATTCGCAACACTATAATTCACATTTGCTAACAAATGAGTGAAGCTCACAATCTGAACAGAAAATATAGTAGAAATACTAGTAAAATTCAAATAACTTATGCTTTCGACTGTTGAAATCAATTATGTACTAAAGTGATTGTCATATAAACAAAAACATCAATTTCTTTTTTAAAAATATAATGCATTATCGCAGAAAATAAGGAAACGAATGGCATTAAAAGATAAAGTTTTCACGAGTATTTTGATTTTTTGCGTATAATAGGAATGATCGTTTTGTTCACATTATTTTGCGATTGTTATAATCCTAATTATTAATTGGTATTGACATATTTTTAGTAGAAATGAAAAGTTTTATTCTTCCATATTATTTTTAGTATGTATTTTCGCCATCAAGGAAGAGTACTGTAAAAATTAAATGTGAGAACAATAAAAAATGTTTTGAAGATCTACATATTTTGCCGGAAAGATATACTGATTATATTCAACTTCAATAGTTAAAACATATACGCGAATAAGATTTACCGTTGTTCACTGAAGTTGTTCCGTTATCATTGGCAGTGGTGTTTGCTGAAAAGTATTATTTATGTTAGGTAGGTGCCTTCTGCATATGAGATCTCAATACATTTATACTACAAAATAAGCCAGTAGCTGTACCGAATGTATTGTTTTGAATATTTTCAACACTGAGTTGGGAAATGACCGTCAAAATAGAATTAGTCTATATGTTTAAAATATTGTGCCGCTGTGAATTTTGCTGTCACTTGTTTGTAATTATAAAATATAAGCCAAATGAGGTATTCTTACTTGTGGTTGTCGCTGTATTGTTGCCGGTTCCTGATGTTTGTGCAGTACCTATAAATAATAATGGAATAGCAAGAAAAGCGAATGAAGCATTTGGTTTTTGAGTTGTTGAATCTACGTATATCAGAATTTTTTAAGAGACACCTAGACGCATTTGGTTGTGCACTCGTAAGGTTTCAGTGACGGAAAACGAAACTCGGAGCTGAAATTTATTGGGAATAATATTATATGTATTGCAATTTATTTCATGAATGTGTGAAAAATGCCAAAAATTACACATGGCAATGGTACATACTGTTGCCCGTTGAATTATTGTTTCCGCTTGTTGAATTACCTGCGGAAAGAATTAGATTTTGCCTTTCATGTATGAGATATTTTGCACGAGCACGATAACCTATTGCAACACTGGCACTCTGTTTTTTTTCCCATTTTGCGATTCAGGTACACTTTGCGTCATAGTAACGAAATACGTAGTACATACCGGAGGTTGTCGCATTAGCTGTTCCGTTTTGCGATGTCGCGGTAGCTACAACAAAAGTGAGCATGATCATTATGATCGGAAGTTCTACAATTCTGCAATAAACTTTACCGTTGCAAATAAAATTTACCGTTGTTTTCTGAAGTTGTTCCGGTATTATTGGCTGTGGTGATAGCTGGAATTAAACATTCAGGTTAGGACTCTTCTCGCATGAGGCATGTCCCTACATTTACACTAGAAATCATTATTTTTCGCAAAAATAATAATATAATTAGTAAAAATATTGATGAACAATAAAAAACAGAGTTAAATATAGAACCTCCTCCTTTTTGGAAGTTGGGTAATAATGCTACTAGTTTTCCGAACAGTGGACCTCGCATCTGCTAAACTAAATCTTTATAAGTCTATAATTATGTAGACACGCTCTTGACCGATTTTGTCCATACTCTTATATCTTGTTATAATTTAGATGCTTAACAATATTGCTAAATTTTATTAAAACCCGTTGATAAACAGCTGCACTACAGCAAATTTCCTCCCGTTTTGAAAAAAATATCTTTTCAATCCAAAATTGCCGACGACGAGAAATCCAAAAATATATCGCGCTTGTGTATCAAATTTAGCTGAGATTTGTTGAAATATTTGACCTCAAGAATTAAAATCCCAACAGACAAAAGCCAAATTGTCGTTTCAATACTGAGACTCTCGCTGACTTCATTATTTTTGTCAATCATTGGCTTTAGTTGTGCCGTTTGCACTGCTTTGAATATTTTCAACTATTTCGGTGGAAAATCGCCATCAGGTCAAGTTATTTTTTTAAAAGATTGTGCTAGTATATATTTTGCTGTCACTTGTTTATAATTAGAGTGGTGGAAACACCCCGGGATTTTAGTGGGTATCCCACCGACTATTACAGGAACGACCTGCGGTGGAAACTCCCATTTAACCACTGGACACCCTAGGCCTGGTGGTATCTAATAAGGATTTTCCTGAAAAAAACGGTACCTATACCTACGTATAGTGCCGCTTAGTGCAACACTGGCACAGACGTATTAATGTATAAACTGAATGAGGTATTCTTACTGGTGGTTGTCGCTGTATTGTTGCCGGTTCCTGATGATTGCGCAGTACCTAGGTATAGGAACATTGTTACTCAGTTTATCAATGTGTGATACATTGAAACAATTTTTAAGAAACACAATTTTTATTATTCGATGCGACGAAACTCGTTTCAGTGATGTACGTAAAACTAAATTTGGAGCTTAAATTTAACGAAAATAATATAATATTGTGTTTTCCAATTTATTTCACGAATATGAAAATAAATGCCGAAAATTAAAAATGGTTAGTAAAATACACACTGTTGCCCGATGAATTATTGCTTCCGCTTGTTGAATTACCTGAGAAAAGAATCGGATTTTGCCTTCAATGCAATCATATCATATATGAGATTTTGCAAGTGCACCATAACTGTGTATAAAATTAAACGAAATTCTCATTTTGCGATTCAGGTGAACTTAGCGTCATAGTAGAGAACGAAATATGTAGTACATACCGGAGGTTGTCGCATTCGCGGTTCCATTTTGCGATGTCGCGGTAGCTGCAACAAAAACAAGCTTGACTATTATGTTCACAACATTAGCTATATTTTACACTTCTCAACGTACCAGCAAAGCTCACTATCTGAACAGACTGAAGATATCGTAGAAATTTCAACATGATTTTGTAAATAAAAAGTTTTCCGTATAATAAGAATGATCGTTTTGTTCACATTATTTTGTGATAATTATAATCCGAATCATTCATTGGGATCGACATACTTTTAGTAGAAATAATAATATTCTTATTCTTTCATATTCTTTTTAGAATCGAGGAAGATTACTGTCAAATTTAAATGTGAGAACATCAAAAAATGTTTTGAATGTTTTGAAAAGTTTCATCTTGCCAGAGAGAAACACTGATTTTATTCAACTTGAATAGTTAAAACATATACGCGAATAAGATTTACTCGTACCGTTGTTGACTGAAGTTGTTCCGTTATCATTGGCAGTGGTGTTTGCTGAAAAGTATTATTTATGTTAGGTCCCTTCTGCATAAAAGATCTCTACATTTACACTACAAAAAGCCTGTAGCTTTGTCGATTGTATTGTTTTGAATATTTTCAACATTTTGGTGGGAAATGACCGTCAAAATAGAATTAGTCTAAATGTTTAAAATATTGTGCCACTGTAAATTTTGCTGTCACTTGTTTATAATTATTAAATATAAGCCGAATGAGATATTTTTACTTGTGGTTGTCGCTGTATTGTTGCCGGTTCCTGATGTTTGTGCAGTACCTATAAATAATAATGGAATAGCTAGAAAAGCGAATGAAGCATTTGGTTTTTGAGTTGTTGAATGTATATCAGAAACTTTTAAGAGACACCTAGACGGATTTGGTTGTGCACTCAAGGTTTCAGTGACGGAAAACGAAATTCGAGCTGAAATTTATTGGGAATAATATTATATGTATTGCATATTATTTCATGAACGTGTGAAAAAATGCCAAAAATTACACATGGCAATGATACATACTGTTGCCCGATGAATTATTGTTTCCGCTTGTTGAATTACCTGCGGAAAGAATTAGATTTTGCTTTTCATGTATGTGATATTTTGCAAGTGCACGTTAACTGTCTATTGCGACTCTGGCACTCTGATTTTTTTTTCCATTTTGCGATTCAGGTGCACTTTGCGTCATAGTAACGAAATACGTAGTACATACCGGAGGTTGTCGCATTAGCTGTTCCGTTTTGCGATGTCGCGGTAGCTACAACAAAAGTGAGCATGATCATTATGATCGGAAGTTCTACAATTCTGCAATAAACTTTACCGTTGCAAATAAAATTTACCGTTGTTTTCTGAAGTTGTTCCGGTATTATTGGCTGTGGTGATAGCTGGAATTAAACATTCAGGTTAGGACTCTTCTCGCATGAGGCATGTCCCTACATTTACACTAGAAATCATTATTTTTCGCAAAAATAATAATATAATTAGTAAAAATATTGATGAACAATAAAAAACAGAGTTAAATATAGAACCTCCTCCTTTTTGGAAGTTGGGTAATAATGCTACTAGTTTTCCGAACAGTGGACCTCGCATCTACTAAACTAAATCTTTATAAGTCTATAATTATGTAGACACGCTCTTGACCGATTTTGTCCATACTCTTATATCTTGTTATAATTTAGATGCTTAACAATATTGCTAAATTTTATTAAAACCCGTTGATAAACAGCTGCACTACAGCAAATTTCCTCCCGTTTTGAAAAAAATATCTTTTCAATCCAAAATTGCCGACGACGAGAAATCCAAAAATATATCGCGCTTGTGTATCAAATTTAGCTGAGATTTGTTGAAATATTTGACCTCAAGAATTAAAATCCCAACAGACAAAAGCCAAATTGTCGTTTCAATACTGAGACTCTCGCTGACTTCATTATTTTTGTCAATCATTGGCTTTAGTTGTGCCGTTTGCACTGCTTTGAATATTTTTAACTATTTCGGTGGAAAATCGCCATCAGGTCAAGTTATTTTTTTAAAAGATTGTGCTAGTATATATTTTGCTGTCACTTGTTTATAATTAGAGTGGTGGAAACACCCCGGGATTTTAGTGGGTATCCCACCGACTATTACAGGAACGACCTGCGGTGGAAACTCCCATTTAACCACTGGACACCCTAGGCCTGGTGGTATCTAATAAGGATTTTCCTGAAAAAAACGGTACCTATACCTACGTATAGTGCCGCTTAGTGCAACACTGGCACAGACGTATTAATGTATAAACTGAATGAGGTATTCTTACTGGTGGTTGTCGCTGTATTGTTGCCGGTTCCTGATGATTGCGCAGTACCTAGGTATAGGAACATTGTTACTCAGTTTATCAATGTGTGATACATTGAAACAATTTTTAAGAAACACAATTTTTATTATTCGATGCGACGAAACTCGTTTCAGTGATGTACGTAAAACTAAATTTGGAGCTTAAATTTAACGAAAATAATATAATATTGTGTTTTCCAATTTATTTCACGAATATGAAAATAAATGCCGAAAATTAAAAATGGTTAGTAAAATACACACTGTTGCCCGATGAATTATTGCTTCCGCTTGTTGAATTACCTGAGAAAAGAATCGGATTTTGCCTTCAATGCAATCATATCATATATGAGATTTTGCAAGTGCACTATAACTGTGTATAAAATTAAACGAAATTCTCATTTTGCGATTCAGGTGAACTTAGCGTCATAGTAGAGAACGAAATATGTAGTACATACCGGAGGTTGTCGCATTCGCGGTTCCATTTTGCGATGTCGCGGTAGCTGCAACAAAAACAAGCTTGACTATTATGTTCACAACATTAGCTATATTTTACACTTCTCAACGTACCAGCAAAGCTCACTATCTGAACAGACTGAAGATATCGTAGAAATTTCAACATGATTTTGTAAATAAAAAGTTTTCCGTATAATAAGAATGATCGTTTTGTTCACATTATTTTGTGATAATTATAATCCGAATCATTCATTGGGATCGACATACTTTTAGTAGAAATAATAATATTCTTATTCTTTCATATTCTTTTTAGAATCGAGGAAGATTACTGTCAAATTTAAATGTGAGAACAACAAAAAATACGGCCAGTACGGCTTTCGCCGAAACCGGTCTACTGGGGACCTTCTAGCGTACGCCACACACATCTGGAGTGAGGTCATGGAGAAGCACGGGGAGGCGTTGGCTGTCTCCTTGGACATTTCCAAAGCTTTTGATAGGGTCTGGCACAAGAGCCTTATTGGCAAGCTTCCATCTTACGGCCTGCCTGCTGATTTCTGCACATGGATATCAGATTTCTTGAGGAATCGGTCGATACGAGTTGTCGTTGATGGCTGCTCGTCAGACCAAATGGCTATCAATGCCGGTGTTCCTCAGGGGTCTGTGCTCTCTGCGACACTCTTCCTACTGCATATCAACGATCTGCTTAAGCCCGGGATCTTTGGGTACGCAGATGACAGTACAGTCGTGGAGAGCTACACGTCCGATGCAAGAACCAGCGGGCCACAGATCGAGTTATACAGAGAGGCTATGGTTGAACGGCTCAACTTGAGTCTGCAGGCGGTATCCGACTGGGGTGATGCTAACCTGGTCAAGTTTAATGCCACAAAGACTCAGGGCTGTCTGTTTTCGGCCAAAAAGAGACCTTTTCAATTGTCTCCCGCTTTCCGTGGTGTCTCCGTTCCGGTAACTGACAGCTTGGAACTATTAGGCGTTTCACTCTCATCTTCTCTTAACTTTGGCTCTTACATAGAGTCCAAAGCCCAATTAGCCTCCAAAAAACTTGGTGTTCTCTCTAAGGTGAGACGGTATTTCACACCTGAGCAACTGCTTAGTCTTTATAAAGCACAAGTCAGGTCTTGCATGGAATACTGCTCTCACCTTTGGGATGGCTCTGCCAAATATCAACTGGAGGCTCTGGAATCGATTGAGAGACGAGCCAGGAGGCTGATTGACAACGACACCTTGACTAAGACGCAGCTGCAAAGTCTTGAGCATCGTCGCAAGGTAGCGTGTTTGTCGGTCTTTTACCGGATACACTTCGGAGAGTGCGCCCAAGAGTTGCACAATCTGGTCCCCCCTGCCCCTTTCTTCTATCGTACGGCTAGACGGACGCGACCAAAGCGTCACCCTTTTATGGTGGACATTCCGCGCGTTAGAACCAAGCGTTTCGAATCCTCATTCCTCATACGAACAGCCGGAATGTGGAATACTTTGCCTGGGTCTGTCTTCCCGTTAAAGTACAACGTGAGTGTCTTCAAATCCCGAGTAAATAGGTATCTTCTAGGTAAGCGTGCTACATCCTAGACCGCACATCTGCTTAACATCAGGCAGTGTGTAGTCAAACGCAAACCTATTCGAAATAAAAAAAAAAAAAAAAAAAAAATGTTTTGAATGTTTTGAAAAGTTTCATCTTGCCAGAGAGAAACACTGATTTTATTCAACTTGAATAGTTAAAACATATACGCGAATAAGATTTACTCGTACCGTTGTTGACTGAAGTTGTTCCGTTATCATTGGCAGTGGTGTTTGCTGAAAAGTATTATTTATGTTAGGTCCCTTCTGCATAAAAGATCTCTACATTTACACTACAAAAAGCCTGTAGCTTTGTCGATTGTATTGTTTTGAATATTTTCAACATTTTGGTGGGAAATGACCGTCAAAATAGAATTAGTCTAAATGTTTAAAATATTGTGCCACTGTAAATTTTGCTGTCACTTGTTTATAATTATTAAATATAAGCCGAATGAGATATTTTTACTTGTGGTTGTCGCTGTATTGTTGCCGGTTCCTGATGTTTGTGCAGTACCTATAAATAATAATGGAATAGCTAGAAAAGCGAATGAAGCATTTGGTTTTTGAGTTGTTGAATGTATATCAGAAACTTTTAAGAGACACCTACACGGATTTGGTTGTGCACTCAAGGTTTCAGTGACGGAAAACGAAATTCGAGCTGAAATTTATTGGGAATAATATTATATGTATTGCATATTATTTCATGAACGTGTGAAAAAATGCCAAAAATTACACATGGCAATGATACATACTGTTGCCCGATGAATTATTGTTTCCGCTTGTTGAATTACCTGCGGAAAGAATTAGATTTTGCTTTTCATGTATGTGATATTTTGCAAGTGCACGTTAACTGTCTATTGCGACTCTGGCACTCTGATTTTTTTTTCCATTTTGCGATTCAGGTGCACTTTGCGTCATAGTAACGAAATACGTAGTACATACCGGAGGTTGTCGCATTAGCTGTTCCGTTTTGCGATGTCGCGGTAGCTACAACAAAAGTGAGCATGATCATTATGATCGGAAGTTCTACAATTCTGCAATAAACTTTACCGTTGCAAATAAAATTTACCGTTGTTTTCTGAAGTTGTTCCGGTATTATTGGCTGTGGTGATAGCTGGAATTAAACATTCAGGTTAGGACTCTTCTCGCATGAGGCATGTCCCTACATTTACACTAGAAATCATTATTTTTCGCAAAAATAATAATATAATTAGTAAAAATATTGATGAACAATAAAAAACAGAGTTAAATATAGAACCTCCTCCTTTTTGGAAGTTGGGTAATAATGCTACTAGTTTTCCGAACAGTGGACCTCGCATCTACTAAACTAAATCTTTATAAGTCTATAATTATGTAGACACGCTCTTGACCGATTTTGTCCATACTCTTATATCTTGTTATAATTTAGATGCTTAACAATATTGCTAAATTTTATTAAAACCCGTTGATAAACAGCTGCACTACAGCAAATTTCCTCCCGTTTTGAAAAAAATATCTTTTCAATCCAAAATTGCCGACGACGAGAAATCCAAAAATATATCGCGCTTGTGTATCAAATTTAGCTGAGATTTGTTGAAATATTTGACCTCAAGAATTAAAATCCCAACAGACAAAAGCCAAATTGTCGTTTCAATTCTGAGACTCTCGCTGACTTCATTATTTTTGTCAATCATTGGCTTTAGTTGTGCCGTTTGCACTGCTTTGAATATTTTCAACTATTTCGGTGGAAAATCGCCATCAGGTCAAGTTATTTTTTTAAAAGATTGTGCTAGTATATATTTTGCTGTCACTTGTTTATAATTAGAGTGGTGGAAACACCCCGGGATTTTAGTGGGTATCCCACCGACTATTACAGGAACGACCTGCGGTGGAAACTCCCATTTAACCACTGGACACCCTAGGCCTGGTGGTATCTAATAAGGATTTTCCTGAAAAAAACGGTACCTATACCTACGTATAGTGCCGCTTAGTGCAACACTGGCACAGACGTATTAATGTATAAACTGAATGAGGTATTCTTACTGGTGGTTGTCGCTGTATTGTTGCCGGTTCCTGATGATTGCGCAGTACCTAGGTATAGGAACATTGTTACTCAGTTTATCAATGTGTGATACATTGAAACAATTTTTAAGAAACACAATTTTTATTATTCGATGCGACGAAACTCGTTTCAGTGATGTACGTAAAACTAAATTTGGAGCTTAAATTTAACGAAAATAATATAATATTGTGTTTTCCAATTTATTTCACGAATATGAAAATAAATGCCGAAAATTAAAAATGGTTAGTAAAATACACCCTGTTGCCCGATGAATTATTGCTTCCGCTTGTTGAATTACCTGAGAAAAGAATCGGATTTTGCCTTCAATACAATCATATCATATATGAGATTTTGCAAGTGCACTATAACTGTGTATAAAATTAAACGAAATTCTCATTTTGCGATTCAGGTGAACTTAGCGTCATAGTAGAGAACGAAATATGTAGTACATACCGGAGGTTGTCGCATTCGCGGTTCCATTTTGCGATGTCGCGGTAGCTGCAACAAAAACAAGCTTGACTATTATGTTCACAACATTAGCTATATTTTACACTTCTCAACGTACCAGCAAAGCTCACTATCTGAACAGACTGAAGATATCGTAGAAATTTCAACATGATTTTGTAAATAAAAAGTTTTCCGTATAATAAGAATGATCGTTTTGTTCACATTATTTTGTGATAATTATAATCCGAATCATTCATTGGGATCGACATACTTTTAGTAGAAATAATAATATTCTTATTCTTTCATATTCTTTTTAGAATCGAGGAAGATTACTGTCAAATTTAAATGTGAGAACAACAAAAAATGTTTTGAATGTTTTGAAAAGTTTCATCTTGCCAGAGAGAAACACTGATTTTATTCAACTTGAATAGTTAAAACATATACGCGAATAAGATTTACTCGTACCGTTGTTGACTGAAGTTGTTCCGTTATCATTGGCAGTGGTGTTTGCTGAAAAGTATTATTTATGTTAGGTCCCTTCTGCATAAAAGATCTCTACATTTACACTACAAAAAGCCTGTAGCTTTGTCGATTGTATTGTTTTGAATATTTTCAACATTTTGGTGGGAAATGACCGTCAAAATAGAATTAGTCTATATGTTTAAAATATTGTGCCACTGTAAATTTTGCTGTCACTTGTTTATAATTATTAAATATAAGCCAAATGAGGTATTCTTACTTGTGGTTGTTGCTGTATTGTTGCCGGTTCCTGATGTTTGTGCAGTACCTATAAATAATAATGGAATAGCTAGAAAAGCGAACGAAGCATTTGGTTTTTGAGTTGTTGAATGTATATCAGAAAAATTTAAGAGACACCTAGACGTATTTGGTTGTGCACTCAAGGTTTCAGTGACGGAAAACGAAATTCGAGCTGAAATTTATTGGGAATAATATTATATGTATTGCATATTATTTCATGAACGTGTGAAAAAATGCCAAAAATTACACATGGCAATGATACATACTGTTGCCCGATGAATTATTGTTTCCGCTTGTTGAATTACCTGCGGAAAGAATTAGATTTTGCTTTTCATGTATGTGATATTTTGCAAGTGCACGTTAACTGTCTATTGCGACTCTGGCACTCTGATTTTTTTTTCAATTTTGTGATTCAGGTGCACTTTGCGTCATAATAACGAAATAAGTAGTACATACCGGAGGTTGTCGCATTAGCTGTTCCGTTTTGCGATGTCGCGGTAGCTACAACAAAAATGAGCAAGATCATTATGATCGGAAGTGTAAAATATAGTGTTAGCAACACCATATTTCACACTTCCGCTATAAGCTATAACGCAAATAAAATTTACCGTTGTTTACTGAAGTTGTTCCAGTATTATTGGCTGTGGTGATAGCTGGAAATAAACATTCAGATTAGGGCTCTTCTTGCATTAGGCATGTCCCTACAATTACACTATTAATAATTATTTTTCGCAAAAATAATATTATAAGTAGTGAAAATATCGATGAACAATAAAAAAAACCGGACAAGTGCGAGTCAGGCTTGCGTATCGAGGGTTCCGTACAAACACACTGTTAAAATAATTAAAAACTTGTTTTAGCATGTGCTAATGAAGTTTTTTTATATGATACCTGATATGATACGATTTATTAACTTTGAATTTTGAACCCATATTTTGTGAATTTTGAGGCTCTACTTTTATATGTTTTAAACAAAAATGTTCAGTTTTCAGATTTTTTCCTATATGTGTACTCTGAGACAATGCTTCTGGCCAAATTTCATGGTTGTATCAACGGGAAGTACCCTGTAGGTTTTGATTTTTTGAATGTCGAAATATGCTGTTTTTTACGACATAAACGGCTCTAACTTTTTAAAAAGATAACTAAAAATTTTTTTTTTATACAACTGCAAGATACCATAGATGTACGTATACATTTTAACTCGATATATTTACGCGTTCCCGAGATAAAGAGTTTTGACATAAATACACAGACGGACAGGCGGACAGACGGACAGACGGACTGACAGATAGGCGGACAGACGGACAGACGGACAACAAAGTGATCCTATAAAGGTTCCGTTTTTTCCTTTTGAGGTACGGAACCCTAAAAACAGAGCCAAATATAGAACCTCCTTCTCTTTGGTAATTGGTTATAAATGCTAATAGTTCTCCGAACAGTGGACCTCGCATCTGCTAAACTAAATCTTTATAAGTCTATAATTATGTAGACACGCTCTTGACCGATTTCGTCCTTACTCTTCAATCTTGTTATAATTTAGGTGTTTAACAACATTGCTAAATTTAAATAAAGTCGATTGATAAACAGCAGCACTACAGCAAATTTCCCCCGTTTACAATTAATACATCCTCAATCCAATATCGCCGATGACAAAAAATCCAAAAATATATAAATCCCGACAGACGAAAACCAAACATTCTCTCTGTCAATCGCTGGCTTTAGTTGTGCCGATTGCACTTTTTTGAATATTTTCAACTATTTTGGTGGAAAATGGCCATCAGGTCAAGTTATTTTTTTTAAAGATTGTGCCAGTATATATTTTGCTGTTACTTGTTTATAATTAGAGTGGCGGAAACACCCCAGGTTTTTAGTGGGTATCCCACCGGCTATTGCAGGAACGACCCGCGGTGGAGACTCCCATATAACCACTGGACACCCTAGGCCTGGTGGTATCTAATAAGGATTTTCCAGGATAAAACGGTACCTATACCTACGTATAGTGCCGCTTAGTGCAACACTGGCACAGACGTGTTAATATATAAACTGAATGAGGTATTCTTACTGGTGGTTGTCGCTGTGTTGTTGCCGGTTCCTGATGATTGCGCAGTACCTAGGTATAGGAACATTGTTACTCAGTTTATCAATGTGTGATACATTGAAACAATTTTTAAGAAACACAATTTTTATTATTCGTTGCGACGAAACTCGTTTCAGTGATGTACGTAAAACTAAATTTGGAGCTTAAATTTAACGAAAATAATATGATATTATGTTTTGCAACTTTATAAATAATCCCGAAAATTAAAAATGGTAAGTAAAATACACACTGTTTCCCGATGAATTATTGTTTCCGCTTGTTGAATTACCTGAGAAAAGAATCGGATTTTGCCTTCAATGCAATCATACCATATATGAAATTTTGCAAGTGCACTATAACTGTGTATTAAATTAAACAAAATTCTCATTTTGCGACACAGGTGTACTTTGTGTCATAGTAGAAAATAAAATATGTAGTACGTACCGGAGGTTGTCGCATTCGCGGTTCCATTTTGCGATGTCGCGGTAGCTGCAACAAAAACGAACATGACTATTATGTTCACAACACTAGCTATATATTTTACACTTCCCAACGTACCAGCAAAGCTCACTATCTGAACAGACTGAAGATATCGCAAAATATTTAACATGATTTTGTAAATAAAATTTTCCGTATAATAAGAAGGATTGTTTTGTTCACAATATTTTGTGATAATTATAATCCGAATCATTAATTGGTATTGACATATTTTTAGTAGAAATAAATTTTCTTATTCTTTCATATTCTTTTGAGAATCAAGGAAGAGTACTGTAAAAATTAAATGTGAGAACAATAAAAAATGTTTTGAATGTTTTGAATAGATCTACATATTTTGCCGGAAAGAAATACTGATTATATTCAACTTGAATAGTTAAAACATATACGCGAACAAGATTTACCGTTGTTCACTGAAGTTGTTCCGTTATCATTGGCAGTGGTGTTTGCTGAAAAGTATTATTTATGTTAGGTCCCTTCTGCATAAAAGATCTCTCTACATTTACACTACAAAAAGCCTGTAGCTGTGTCGATTGTATTGTTTTGAACATTTTCAACCTTTTGGTGGGAAATGACTGTCAAATTGAATTAGTCTATATGTTTAAAATATTGTGCCGCTGTGAATTTTGCTGTCACTTGTTTATAATTATTAAATATAAGCCGAATGAGGTATTCTTACTTGTGGTTGTTGCTGTATTGTTGCCGGTTCCTGATGTTTGTGCAGTACCTATAAATAATAATGGAATAGCAAGAAAAGCGAATGAAGCATTTGGTTTTTGAGTTGTTGAATCTACGTATATCAGAATTTTTTAAGAGACACCTAGACGCATTTGGTTGTGCACTCATAAGGTTTGAGTGACGGAAAACGAAACTCGGAGCTGAAATTTATTGGATTTTTTTTATATGTATTGCAATTTATTTCATGAATGTGTGAAAAATGCCAAAAATTACACATGGCAATGGTACATACTGTTGCCCGTTGAATTATTGTTTCCGCTTGTTGAATTACCTGCGGAAAGAATTAGATTTTGCCTTTCATGTATGAGATATTTTGCACGAGCACGATATCCTATTGCAACACTGGCACTCTGATTTTTTTCCCATTTTGCGATTCAGGTGCACTTTGCGTTATAGTAACGAAATCCGTAGTACATACCGGAGGTTGTCGCATTAGCTGTTCCGTTTTGCGATGTCGCGGTAGCTACAACAAAAATGAGCAAGATCATTGAACATTGAACATGATTGGAAGTGTAAAATATAGTGTTAGCAACACCATATTTTACACTTCCGCAATAAACTATAACGCAAATAAAATTTACCATTGTTTGCTGAAGTTGTTCCGGTATTATTGGCTGTGGTGATAGCTGGAAATAAACATTCAGGTTAGGGCATCAGGCATGTCCCTACATTTACACAAGAAATCATTATTTTTCGCAAAAATAATAATATAATTAGTAAAAATATTGATGAACAATAAAAAAAACAGAGTTAAATATAGAACCTCCTCCTTTTTGGAAGTTGAGTAATAATGCTAATAGTTTTCCGAACAGTGGACCTCGCATCTGCTAAACTAAATCTTTATAAGTCTATAATTATGTAGACACGCTCTTGACCGATTTCGTCCTTACTCTTCAATCTTGTTATAATTTAGATGTTTAACAACATTGCTAAATTTTAATAAAGTCGATTGATAAACAGCAGCACTACAGCAAATTTCCCCCGTTTTCAAATAAATACATCCTCAATCCAATATCGCCGATGACAAAAAATCCAAAAATATATAAATCCCGACAGACAAAAACTAAATTGTCGATTCAAAACTGACTTCATTCTCTCTGTCAATCGCTGGCTTTAGTTGTGCCGATTGCACTTTTTTGAATATTGTTTATAATACTTGTTTATAATTAGAGTGGCGGAAACACCCCAGGTTTTTAGTGGGTATCCCACCGGCTATTGCAGGAACGACCCGCGGTGGAGACTCCCATATAACCACTGGACACCCTAGGCCTGGTGGTATCTAATAAGGATTTTCCAGGATAAAACGGTACCTATACCTACAGTGCCGCTTAGTGCAACACTGGCACAGACGTGTTAATATATAAACTGAATGAGGTATTCTTACTGGTGGTTGTCGCTGTATTGTTGCCGGTTCCTGATGATTGCGCAGTACCTAGGTATAGGAACATTGTTACTCAGTTTATCAATGTGTGATACATTGAAACAATTTTTAAGAAACACAATTTTTATTATTCAATGCGACGAAACTCGTTTCAGTGATGTACGTAAAACTAAATTTGGAGCTTAAATTTAACGAAAATAATATGATATTGTGTTTTGCAACTTTATAAATAATCCCGAAAATTAAAAATGGTAAGTAAAATACACACTGTTTCCCGATGAATTATTGTTTCCGCTTGTTGAATTACCTGAGAAAAGAATCGGATTTTGCCTTCAATGCAATCATACCATATATGAAATTTTGCAAGTGCACTATAACTGTGTATTAAATTAAACGAAATTCTCATTTTGCGACACAGGTGTACTTTGTGTCATAGTAGAAAATAAAATATGTAGTACGTACCGGAGGTTGTCGCATTCGCGGTTCCATTTTGCGATGTCGCGGTAGCTGCAACAAAAACAAACATGACTATTATGTTCACAACACTAGCTATATATTTTACACTTCCCAACGTACCAGCAAAGCTCACTATCTGAACAGACTGAAGATATCGCAAAATTTTTAACATGATTTTGTAAATAAAATTTTCCGTATAATAAGAAGGATTGTTTTGTTCACAATATTTTGTGATAATTATAATCCGAATCATTAATTGGTATTGACATATTTTTAGTAGAAATAAATTTTCTTATTCTTTCATATTCTTTTGAGAATCAAGGAAGAGTACTGTAAAAATTAAATGTGAGAACAATAAAAAATGTTTTGAATGTTTTGAATAGATCTACATATTTTGCCGGAAAGAAATACTGATTATATTCAACTTAAATAGTTAAAACATATACGCAAATAAGATTTACCGTTGTTCACTGAAGTTGTTCCGTTATCATTGGCAGTGGTGTTTGCTGAAAAGTATTATTTATGTTAGGTCCCTTCTGCATAAAAGATCTCTCTACATTTACACTACAAAAAGCCTGTAGCTGTGTCGATTGTATTGTTTTGAATATTTTCAACCTTATGGTGGGAAATGACTGTCAAATTAGAATTAGTCTATATGTTTAAAATATTGTGCCGCTGTGAATTTTGCTGTCACTTGTTTATAATTATTAAATATAAGCCGAATGAGGTATTTTTACTCGTGGTTGTCGCTGTGTTGTTGCCGGTTCCTGATGTTTGTGCAGTACCTATAAATAATAATGGAATAGCAAGAAAATTGAATGAAGCATTTGGTTTTTGAGTTGTTGAATGTATATCAGAAATTTTTAAGAGGCACCTAGACGCATTTGGTCGTGCACTCATCAGGTTTCAGTGACGGAAATCGAAACTCGGAGCTGAAATTTATTGGGAGTAATATTATATGTATTGCAATTTATTTCATGAATGTGTGAAAAATTACCAAAAATTACACATGGCAATGGTACATACTGTTGCCCGATGAATTATTGTTTCCGCTTGTTGAATTACCTGCAGAAAGAATTGGATTTTGACTTCAAAGCAAACATGTGAGATTTAGCAAGTGCACTATTATAATAACTGTCTATTGCGACACTGGCACTCTGAGTTTTTTTTACCATTTTACGATTCAAGTATACTTTGCGTCATAGTAACAAAATACGAAGTACTTACCGGAGGTTGTCGCATTAGCTGTTCCGTTTTGCGATGTCGCGGTAGCTACAACAAAAGTGAGCATGATTTTTATGATTCACATCACTATATTTTACACTTCCTAACAAACGAGCGAAGCTCACAATCTGTACAGAAAATATAGTAGAAATACAAGTAAAATTCAAATAACTCATGGTTTTCACTGTTGAAGTCCATTATGTACTAAAGTGATTGTCACATAATCGAAATTGTTAATTTATTTTTGAGAAAATATAACGCTTTATCGCAGAAAATAAGAAAACGAATGGCATTATAAGATAAAGTTTTCACAAGTGTTTTGATTTTTTCCGTACAATAAGAATTATCGTTTGTTCAGATTATTTTGTGATACTTATTATCCTAATTATTAATTGGTATTGACATATTTTTAGTAGAAATAAAAATAATATTCCTTCATATTATTTTTAGTACGAGTGTGTATTTTCGCCATCAAGTAAGAGTACTGTAAAAATTAAATGTGAGAACAATAAAAAATGTTTTGAATATTTTGAAAAGGTCTACATATTTTGCCGCAAAAAATACTGATTATATTAAACTTGAATAATTAAAACATATACGCGAATAAGATTTACCGTTGTTCACTGAAGTTGTTCCGTTATCATTGGCAGTGGTGTTTGCTGAAAAGTATTATTTATGTTAGGTGCCTTCTGCATAAAAAATCTTTCTACATTTACACTACAAAATAAGCCTGTAGCTGTGCCGATTGTATTGTTTTGAATATTTTCAACTTTTTGGTGGGAAATGACCGTCAAAATAGAATTAGTCTATATGTTTTAAATATTGCCACTGTGAATTTTGCTCAAAGAGTTATCTTTGTGATAAGCATCTCAAAAATCTGAAGCGAACGCAGGATTTGAACCTTGCCCCTTCGGATCACTAGCCCGACGCTCTAACCAACTGAGCTAGCTCCCCTCCTACGCAAGCTTCAAATTTCTGAAGTGCTTACTTTTCCCAACTTATAGCGTTGGTGGCGCCACCTGTGATACCCGTATTAGACAGGTTATCACTCAACAATCAACAATTAATCAATGATCATTGATTTAGCAGTGCGTCATCTCTCGTCAATCTTTAGAAGTTCTAATAACTTCTAGTTGAGTGATAACCTGTCTAATACGGATATCACAGGTGGCGCCACCAACGCTATAAGTTGGGAAATGTAAGCACTTCAGAAATTTGAAGCTTGCGTAGGAGGCGAGCTAGCTCAGTTGGTTAGAGCGTCGGGCTAGTGATCCGAAGGGGCAAGGTTCAAATCCTGCGTTCGCTTCAGATTTTTGAAATGCTTATCACAAAGATAACTCTTTGAGATAAAAATCTAGTGTGGAAAGCACTTAAAATAAACATCATAACGTGAATTTTGCTGTCATTTGTTTATAATTATTAAATATAAGCCGAATGAGGTATTCTTACTTGTGGTTGTCGCTGTATTGTTGCCGGTTCCTGATGTTTGTGCAGTACCTATAAATAATAATGGAATAGCTAGAAAAGCAAATGAAGCTTTTGGTTTTTGAGTTGTTGAATGTATGTATATCAGAAGTTTTTAAGAGACACCTAGATGCATTTGGTTGTGCACTCATAAGGTTTCAGTGACGGAAAACGAAACTCGGAGCTGAAATTTATTAGGAATAATATTATATGTATTGCAATTTATTTCATAAATGTGTGAAATAATGCCAAAAATTACACATGGCAATGATACATACTGTTGCCCGATGAATTATTGTTTCCGCTTGTTGAATTACCTGCGGAAAGAATTGGATTTTTGCCTTCAATGCAATCATGTGAGATTTCGCAAGTGCACTATAATTGTCAATTGCGACACTGGCACTCAGAATTTTTTTACCATTGTACGATTCAAGTATACTTTGCGTCATAGTAACAAAATACGTAGTACATACCGGAGGTTGTCGCATTAGCTGTTCCATTTTGCGATGTCGCGGTAGCTACAACAAAAGTGAGCATGATCATTATGATCGGAAATTCTACACTTCGGCAATAAACTGTAACGCAAATAAAATTTACCATTGTTTTCTGAAGTTGTTCCGGTATTATTGGCTGTGGTGATAGCTGGAATTAAACATTCAGGTTAGGGCTCTTCTTGCATTAAGCATGTCCCTACCTACACCATACATCATTATTTTTCGAAAATAAGCAAAAAATTACTTGAATCTTGTACATTATTCGAATAGTTTGCTCAAATTAATGTACGAAATTTTCAAACTATTGTTGATTTTTAGGGTAAGAAACCCAAAACCTCAAAAAGAAAAATCGGAACCCTTATAGGATCACTTTGTTGTCCGACTGTCCGTCTGTCCGCCTGTGTATATACTCTTTATCTCAGGAACGCGTAAAGATATCGATTTGAAATTTAAACTGTATATTTATAATCTCTTGCAGTTGTATAAAACAAAAACTTCTCAGTTACCGTATAAAAAGTTAAAGCCGTTTATTTCCTAAAAAAACCGCATATTTCGACACCCACAAAAATCAATACCTACAGGGCACTTCCCGTTGATATAAAACTATGAAATTTGGCAAGAAGCATAGTCTCACAGTACAAATATAGGAATAAATCTGAAAACTGTACATTTTTATTAAAATCACAAAAAAATAGGGTCTATATTTACAAAATATGGGTTGACAATTCAAAGTGATTAATCGTATCATGTAAGGTATCATATATAAAAACTTCATTAACACATGCTAAAACAGATTTTTAATTATTTTAACAATATGTAATTTTTATAATGTATGACGAGAAAAGTACATAAAAAACTTATTTGTCGATGATATAGTATAGAGATTTTAGTTGTTAAAATCTACTATTTCTACTGTAATCTTCGTCCTAATTTTGTGAAATTCTCTGGATTTTTATGAAACCCTCGGCGTGCGAGCCCGACGCGCACTTGTTCGGTTTTTTTTATCAAACACCATAGCCGATTTCGATGTAATTTAAATGGGACCACTTCGGAATTTGGTATACCCTTTTGGACTTATTGATATTTTTTTGATTCGGTTCACAATAATATTACAAGTAGTAAAAATATCGATGGACAATAACAAAAACAGAGCCAAATATAGAATCTCCTCCTTTTTGGAAGTTGGTTAAAAATGCTACTAGTTTTCCGAACAGTGGACCTCGCATCTGCTAAACTAAATGTTTATAAGTCTATAATTATGTAGACACGCTCTTGACCGATTTCGTCCATACTTCTCAATCTTTGTATAATTTAGACGCTTAACAACATTGCTAAATTTTAATTAAATCGGTTGATAAACAGCAGCACTACAGCAAATTTCCCCCGTTTTGAAATAAATACCTGCCCAATCCAAAATTGCCGACGACAAGAAATCCAAAACTATATATCATCCCGACAGACAAAAACCATATTGTCGATTCAAAACTGAGATTTTCGCTGATTTCATTCTCATTGTCAATTAATGGCTTCAGTTCAGGGGACTCCCATATAACCACCAGCCTCCCCAGGCCTGGTGGTATCTAATTAGGATTTTCCTGGGTACGAGTAAAAAAGGCACATAGCGGCACTATACGTATACGTATAATATGTATACTTATATGTAGTCAAACGCAAACCTATTTGAAAAAAAAAAAGAAAAAAACGTAAAGTGCCGCTTAGTGCAACACTGGTACAGACTTATTAGTATATAAACTGAATGAGGTATTCTTACTGGTGGTTGTCGCTGTATTGTTGCCGGTTCCTGATGATTGCGCAGTACCTAGGTGTAGGAACATTGTTACTTAGTTTATCAATGTGTGATACATTAAAACAATTTTAAGGAAACACAAATAACATTATTCGTTGCGATGAAACCCGTTTCAATGTACGTAAAACTAAATTTGGAGATAAAATTTAACAAAAGTAATATGATATTGTGTTTTGCAATTTATTTCATGAATATGAAAACAAATCTCGGAAATTAAAAATGGTAAGTAAAATACATACTGTTTCCTGATGAATTATTGTTTCCGCTTGTTGAATTACCTGAGAAAAGAATCTGATTTTGCCTTCAGTGCAATCATATCATACATGAGATTTTGCAATTGCACTATAACTGTGTATAAAAACGAAGTTCTCATTTTGTGATTCAGGTATACTTTACGTCATAGTAGAAGAGAAATATGTAGTACATACTGGAGGTTGTCGCATTCGCGGTTCCATTTTGCGATGTCGCGGTAGCTGCAACAAAAACGAGCATGACCATTATGTTCACAGCACTAACTATATATTTTACACTTCCCAACGTACCAGCAAAGCTCACTAGCTGAACAGACTGAAGATATCGTAGAAATCTCAACATGCTTTTGTAAATAAAAGCTTTTTTATAAATTTGTTAGGTTTTACTTGTTTGTGTATTATATTATATACAGTTACCTATAAGTATACATAAAATTTAGCTATAGAAAAAAAAACTGAAATGTCTGAGTAATAAAATATTCTGTAAAACCCTATGGTTCAGGGAAAAGAACTAAAACAAAAGTGTTCAACGTGATTAGTTATTAAATTATGAAAAATATGTGAGCAGGATTTACCATTATTCGTTGAAGTTGTTCCGTTATCATTGGCTGTGGTGATTGCTGAAAAGTAATTGTTACGTTAGGTTGCTTTTCGTAGGTATACAAGTTCTCTCTACAATAACACTCATGGTTCCCTGAAAAAAAAAACCATATTTTGTCATATATTTTGTAAATAGTGTTTAATTTTTGTTTAAATAGTAGTAGTGAAAGAGTTTCGTGTATCTGTCTGATTGTCACTTTAAATAATATGACCGGCTTTAGCTGTGCCGTTTGTATTATTTAAATATTTTCAACTTGTTTGATGGAAAATTACCGTCAGGTTAAATTTATATTTGAAATATTGTGCCAGTGGACATTTTGTTATCACTTGTTTAAATATGAACTTATGAGGTATTCTTACTGGTGTTTGTAGCTGTATTGTTGCCAGTTCCTGACGATTGCGCAACACCTATAAACAATAGTAAAATAGCTAAGAAAGCGAACGACGCACAAGGTTTTGAGTTTTTGAATCTATCACAAAATTTTCTAAAAGATACCGTGACGCACTTGTGTAGGTATATATGCCATCACAAGGTGTCGGTGACAAAGAGCGAAATCTTTTTGTCAATAATAATAATTTAAGTATTGCAACTTTTTTCATGAATGTGTGAAAAAATTACAAACTAAAATACATACTGTTTCCCGACGAATTATTGTTTCCGCTTGTTGAACTACCTGAGAAAAGAAACTGATTTTGCATTAAATGCAATCTTGTTCGAGATGTTACAAGTGCTCTATAACTGTCTATTGCGTTACTTAAACTTTTTCCATTGCAAGACGATTGTGTTTTGCGTTATAGTAGAAAACGAAATATGTAGTACATACCGGAGGTTGTCACATTAGCGGTTCCGTTTTGCGATGTCGCGGTAGCTACAAAAAAAAACTTGCATGATTGTTATGATTCGCAAAACTATATTTTACACTTCTATACGTACGAGCAAAGCTCGCAATCTCAACATGATATATTATATCGTTGAAATAACAGACATGCTTTTGTAAAATATTTCATTATTTGAATAGGTCCAAATACAAAAATAAGTAAACTACAGAATTATAAAATAATTGCCCGAGACAAGATGAAGAAAACACAAGAGTTATATTATTTTTCAGTGTAATATATTGGTAGGGGCTTTTCGCCTTAGAAGTGATTTTTAAAATATGTGAGTTGAAAAAAAATATTTAATAAATATTTTTCAAAGCCAAACAAATATGTTTGTGCGATAATTAATAAAATAATAGTTTTGGATGCGTACAGTTAATTAATGGTAATGACGTAAATAATATTTACCGTTGGTCACTGAAGTTGTTTCGGTATTATTGGCTGTGGTGATAGCTGAAAATTTACTTGTAGGCTAGGTGACTTCTCAAATTAAGTAGGTATGTCCTTGCAATGTATACTTAGTAGCAATAAAGAAATATGAATATGAATACATTAACGCCACAAAAAATCTCCGAACAGCAGACATGGCATTTGTTTAACTGAGTTAAACAAATGCCATGTGAAACATTGTTATGTTAACACGCTCTGGCCCGATTTCGTTCATACTCTCGAATCTTGTTAGGGTTTAGTTGCCAAATAATCTCGCCAAATATTATTATCAAAATCGGTCGATATTTATAGCTTTACAGAAAATTTGCTCCTGTTTGAAAGAAATTGTTCCCCAACGACAAAAAGGTACAAAATTATAACATTGTCCAACCCGTGTACCAAGTTGCATCAAGATTTATTTAAAAATGTGACCTGTCGAGGCGAATCAACATCCAGACAGACGAAAGCAAAATTATCGATTCAAAACTGAGACTCTCTCTCACTTCGTTCGCTCGGCCAATCACTGGCTTTAGTTGTGCCGTTTGCATTGTTTTGAATATTTTCAACTACTTTGGTAGAAAATGATCATCAGATCAAGTTAGGTAAGTGGGTGTTTTGCTGTCACTTAAATTATTCTTACTGGTGGTTGTCGCTGTATTGTTGCCAGTTCCTGATGATTGCGCAGTACCTATATATAAGAATATAATTATTAGCTAAGTAAGAGAACGAAGCATATGGTTTCTCAGTATTTTTAGTTTACTACAACAATTTCCATGAGATACAGTAATATACATCAATGTGACGTCATTTATTTCAGTTAGGTACGTAAGATAAAATTTGGAGCTTCAATTTAACGGATATAATATTATGTGTATATTTTGTTTTGCAATTTATTTGATGAAAAAAAAACCAATCCCGAAAATTGAAAATGATAAGTGCGATACATACTGTTGCCCAATGAAGTATTGTTTCCACTTGTTGAATTACCTATGAAAAGAATCGGATATTGCCTTAAATGTATGAAATTTTGCAAGTGCACTATGACTGTCTATTGCGACTCTGAAACTTTGAAAGTTTATTTGCTATTATGCGATTCAGGTGTAGTTTGCGTCATCGTAGAAAACGAAATAAGTAAAACGTACCGGAGGTTGTCGCATTAGCGGTTCCATTTTGCGACGTCGCGGTAGCTACAACAAAAGCGACCATGATTATTATGATTCGCAACACTATACTTTACACTTCCACACGTATAAACGAAGCTCACAATCTGGACAGACTAGCCATGGGTAACTCAACTGATCTGCGCGAGCTGCGGTTCACGGCTCAGCTCAACCAACTGAGCCGGAGCTGCGAACCGTCTCGCAGATCAGATCACCATAGTACAACAGAACTCGATACTATACTATTATACGAATACATGCGTGAATTGACTCAAGTGAGTCGTTTAGTGAATGACAATGTAGAGATAGATTATCCCGTTCACATAGGTAGTTGGTTTGCTTATTGTTACACCTTTATGCTTGTAATGCGAGTTTCGTGTGATACTAGATAAAGGTGATTAAATTAATTGAATGTACCCAGTTTGGGGAATAATATTTGTAGTAGCGTACTGTTGTTTGAAAATAAATATTTTTTCTTTACTATGGTTGCTATTGCACTCTCCTTCTCTTTCTATGTTTCTCCGTGTCGTTCACGCACGGCATAGGTTCGTCAAAAAGTTGAAAGAGCGCGTCGCGTCGCATCGCAAGTAAACAGTGAATGAACCGCAAGGCACGATTGAGCTGCCTGATCTGGAGTTGAACCGCTAGCTGTTGAGCCGTACTGGTGTGATCTGATCTGTTGAACCGGTTCAGATCTGAGTTACATCCTGAAGATACTGTAGAAATAACAGACATGATTTCGTAAATCAATAGTTTTTTAAACTTATTTGTTACATTTCACTTGTTTCCGTGTAATGTATAAGTATGTATTTTCGCAATCGAGGAAGTTTTTAAAATGTGTAAAATATTCATAAAAACCTATGGTTGTGGAAAAATGTGTTTAATACAAATATGTGACAAGGATTTACCGTTATTCGTTGAAGTTGTTCCGTTATCAGTGGCTGTAGTGATAGCTGAAATGTAACAGTTACGTTAGGTGTTTTCTCGTCCATAAATTATCTCTAAAATTACACTAATGGTTGCTTGGAAGAAATTGCTATGGGTGATAAACATATTTTGTCATACATTATGCAAATATGTAGTGTTAATTTTTGTTTTAATCGTGGTCGTAAATAAAGAGTTAGTTAGTTAATAAAGTTTAGTCTGTCTGTCTGTTTGTCACTATAAATACGAGTAATATCACCAGCTCCAGCTATGCCGTTTGTATTATTTTGAATATTTTTAACTTTTTCGATAAAAAATTACAATCAGTTAAGTTAATTTTTAAATATTCTACCAGTAGGCTGTTTTTGGTTTGCTGTGACTCGTTTATAACTATTAAATATGAACGAGATGAGATATTCTTACTGGTGGTTGTGGCTGTATTGTTGCCGGTTCCTGATGATTGTGCATCACCTGTAAACATTAATTAAATAGATAGGAAAGCAACCGAAGCACGAGGTTTTGAGTTTTTGACTGTTTCACAGAAATTTTGAGAAGGCACCCTGACGTATTTGTATATGCTACCATAAAGTTTCGGTGACGGAAACTCAGAAATTTTAGGGAAATAATAAAATGTATTGTAATTTATTTCATGTTTATGACTACAAATCCCGAAAATTAAAAATAGTAAGCGCGATACATACTGTTGCCCGTTGAAGTATTGTTTCCACTTGTGGAATTACCTGAGAAAAGAATCAGATTTTGCTTTCAATGCTATCTTGTATGAGATTTTGCTACTGAACTTTATCTGTCTATTGCAACACTGATGAGACTGAAAGTTTTTCCTATATCTCGAATCAGGTGTACTTTGCGTCATAGTAGAAAACGAAACATGTAGTACATACCGGAGGTTGTCGCATTCGCAGTTCCATTTTGCGATATCGCGGTAGCTACAACCAAAGCGAGCATGATTATTAGCATTCGTTTTATTAGTTTTTACAGATTCAATCGTACGAGCGAAGTTTACAACCTGACCAGACTTAAGATACCTACCACAAAAATAACAAACATGCTTTAGTAAATCAAAGCTTTTTTCAAAACTTATTTGGTGTTACGTATATACAGCCCTATGCTTATGAGAAAATAAGTAAAATAAAAGTATTTAACGCAATTCGTTATTTTTATGAGAAATATATGAGAAGGATTTACCGTTATTTGTTGAAGTTGTACCGTTATCATTTGCTGTGGTGATAGCTGAAAAGTAACAGTTACGTTAAGTGTCTTCTCGTATCCAAAATCTCTACAATAACACCAGTAAACAATTTTAGAGGCTTTAGCTGTGCTGTTTGCACTTATTATTTTGAATATTTTCAACATTTCCGATGAAAAATTACCATCAGATCGAGTTAATGTTTGAAATATTGTTCCAGTGGCATTTTGCTGTCATTTGTATGTAACTATTAAACATGAACTGAATAAGGTATTCTTACATCCAGACAGACGAAAGCAAAATTATCGATTCAAAACTGAGACTCTCTCTCACTTCGTTCGCTCGGCCAATCACTGGCTTTAGTTGTGCCGTTTGCATTTTTTTGAATATTTTCAACTACTTTGGTAGAAAATGATCATCAGATCAAGTTAGGTAAGTGGGTGTTTTGCTGTCACTTAAATTATTCTTACTGGTGGTTGTCGCTGTATTGTTGCCAGTTCCTGATGATTGCGCAGTACCTATATATAAAAATATAACTATTAGCTAGGTAAGAGAAAGAAGTATATGGTTTCTCAGTTTTTTCAGTTTACCACAACAATTTCCATGAGATTCAGTAACATACATCGATGTGATGTCATTTATTTCAGTTAGGTACGTAAGACAAAATTCGGAGCTTCAATTTAACGGATATAATATTATGTGTATATTTTGTTTTGCAATTTATTTGATGAATAAAAAACCAATCCCGAAAATTGAAAATGATAAGTGCGATACATACTGTTGCCCAATGAAGTATTGTTTCCAGTTGTTGAATTACCTGAGAAAAGAATCGGATATTGCCTTAAATGTAATCATGTAAGAAATTTTGCAAGTGTACTATCTACATATAGATCTTTAGACTGTCTATTGCGACTCTGAAACTTCGTAAGTTTATTTGCTATTTTGCGATTCAGGTGTAGATTGCGTAATCGCAGAAAACGAAATAAGTAATACGTACCGGAGGTTGTCGCATTCGCGGTTCCATTTTGCGACGTCGCGGTAGCTACAACAAAAGCGACCATGATTATTATGATTCGCAACACTATATTTTACACTTCCACACGTACGAGCTAAGTTCACAATCTGGACAGACTGAAGATACTGTAACACTGATAACAGACATGATTTCGTAAATCAATAGTTTTTTAAACTTATTTGTTACATTTCACTTTGGTGGAGCGCCTTAACATCTTTTATTTAATAATTTCACGACGCTTTCTGGTGTCGTCGGTAAAACAGGTACAACGCTGGGACGATCTGTCGATGTTCCGTTGACGTCCCGGAGTTTTCAGAGAGATGGCGCTAGTCGTCTCGAACCGCGATGCCCTCGACCATTGGTCAAAAAATGGCGCTTAACCATTAGTGTCGCGTCACCGCCGTTATTTTTTTGAATGGCAGAAAATATTTCTGCCAGTTGTCTATCAACCGCCGCCAGTTGACTTCCATACGCCGCAAGATAACTTTCATCCGCAACTTTGAAGTTCATTTCGAGACCTTCTGAACTTTTTAGAGTGTAGTGCAGTGTTGGACAATCGTATTTCGCCAAAACACAGGACTTTAGTGGACTATACCAGCAGGCGCCGTGCACCATTGGCAATCGACTCATCTCCAGCCGGTCTCGATTACGAGGGGGTGAAGGCAGTCATTTGCAGGTTAGTCTTAGCTTAGTTCCTGTATATACGTCGACACCAAATTCTTTCTTTTTGTATGATCTTCCCGCCCTTTCTTATTTTTCTTCAAATTCTTTCGTGAGCAATCACACCCAGGAGTTGGCTATTTACACGCCACTCCATTTGATGGTCCTTTCGAGTCACGGATAGTCCAGTGAACCGCTAATTCACGTAATTTTGGTGAATTCTGCCTCTAATTATTTTTCCTAACGTTCTTAATTCACGTAATTTTGGTGAATATCGTTCATTCCGCCCCTTTTATTACTCAGATTTACGTATTATTGGTAAATTCTGATCGTTCACGCATTTGATTTTACGTAAATATTGGTAAAATCAACCAATAACGCTTTGATTTTACGTAATTATTGGTAAAATCTCAAATCTCGCTCAACATAATTTCATTTACCTACCTTCATTATTTTTATTTGGTAGGCAAATTCCCGCTAAATTACTATAGCCATATTCTTAGAATTCAACGTATTAATTGGTAGATATTTCTACGCTTTTATTTGTTATATAAATATTTAAATTCCGCTCCATTAATATAAAAATTACATTTTGTCCAATTTCGCCGTTCCACCACTGCACTCACCTACCGCCATTTTTATGCTTCGCTAATTTATTCACGCTATTTTTACATTGCATACCTGGTCATTCGAAAAAGTTATTTTTCTGATTATACCTACATACCACATTCCGATAGCTTTGTATTTTTCCGTTAGTATTGATTTATTTGAATAAAAATGACGGATAAAGCGGACAAGCAATGTGATCTGGAATTAATGTTGGTATTGTTGAATCAAAAGAAGGAATTACTATTCCAACGCATCAATCGATTGTACAATGTATCGAAAAATATTACTTCTTTTGATTCATCTTCGCGAACAAATGAGAGCTTCCTGGCTGAGTCAGAAACAATTGATGACATTCGAGACAAATTCGAGTCTAATTGTTGACCAATATAACACAATAAAATTGCAATTAAAACCAGGTACACTCCCTGACTACGCATGTTTAGAATCTTTTGAAGATTTACATTCGCGTGTGAGACGCGTACGCAACAAATTCTCGTCCGCCGAACAAGTGCAATCTATGCCTTGTTTACATGCGGCGAGTAACTCGACCATGCCTACAGTGAAATTGCAACCGTTAGTAATACCTAGTTTTGACGGCTGCCCAGAAAACTGGAATTTGTTTTACCAGTCGTTTAAAGCAAATATCCATTTAAACGAACAATTGTCTGACTCGCAGCGTGTGCAATATTTAATTTCAAAACTGACCAATGATGCGCTTAAATTCACCGCCGGTATTGTTCCGACAGGTGAAACATATAAAATATTATGGGACAGTTTAGTCAAAAAGTTCCAAGATAAACGCGCCTTAGGTAGCTATCACTTAAACAATATTCTCGACTTGAAAGCAAACTCGCACAATGCAAACAGTCTCGATGCATTTGTTAGTAAATATTCCGCGTCGATTGCGGCACTGAAACAGCTTGAGATTGAAGATTTAAATGACTTTGTTTTTCTTCAATGTGCGCTTAGAAAGTTAGATACGCAAACTGTTCAGTCTTTCGAGCTCACAGTTAGGGACACTGAAATACCTGCTACTAAGCAGCTGATCAGTTTTGTGCAAGACCAAGCGAAAATCTTGGAACGTACGCAACCAACCGCTTCGAATAAAAAGCACGCAGACTCGTGATACCCGTGGTCAACATACCTACAAGTCTTTTCTCGTGACGGAATCGAACCCGCAAACGCTCGTTGATGTGCCGCCCACGTTACCGTCTGCGCGAGCGCCGCCTCGCAATGTATGTTCCATGTGTGGTAGCAGAGATCACGTGTAACTGTATTACTGCGCTGAATTTAAAAAGCTTGACCCGCACAGTAGATTTAGGTTTATAAAATCGAAACAAGGATGTGTTAATTGCCTCAGTACAATACATAACATTTTGAGATGCAATTCAACTTCTGTTTGCGATCATTGCAGTAAGCGGCTCCATAGTCAGCTCTGTTTCTCAAAAAATAATGAAAATAAAATTATTTCTCATACGCATACCACTCTGGTGCATAAAGACGTGCATTCAGTGCCGTCTCCTGCTTCAAATCCGTGCGTTGTACCTGATAATTTATAGTTTACCGAATTGTAGATGCTCGCATTTACGCGCTCCGCAAACCGCTACGCAATCTCAACCTTGTGTGCAAATTCATAAAGGTCATGATTATGGACCAGACCCATCGCATACTCAAGCTAATACTAGCTTACAGCCGCCGCCCGCGCCGCTACCATCGCTTTCGCATAACGCTGCCGTGCTTCTCTCGTCTCGATCGCAGCCACAGTCAACCGTACTTTTATCAACAGCACAAGTGTATGCCCGCCCTAAGGGTTGCATGACGTCATCGGTAGTTAGATGCCTTATCGATAACGGTTCGCAAAATAATTTAATTACGATTGATTGTTGTCGGCAGTTGAATCTTATGATAACGCCACTGCAAAACTCGTTTATAAAAGGTGTTGGTGCAGCTTCCCGGCCGATTATGGGATATGTTTGCGTCGATATACAATCGCGTGTATATCCAGAACGGCAGTATACCATCGACGCGCTAGTTGTACCGAGTCACTTTATCGAGTGCGACCAAACCGTTTTCGCAGATCTTCCACTAGCTGATCTGAGTTGGAATGTACCTGGCGATATAGACATAGTGTTAGGCGCTCAACTTTTCCCATACATATATTTAGGGAACAAGGTCGAGTGTGGCTCACAGGTACCACCTGCATTATCCACGACATTAGGCTGGGTTCTGATGGGTGATTATCCGCGCAAACATATTACGCCGTCTTCATCTTTCTCCGCGTTGGCAATAACCAGTATTCATGAACGTTATGAAGTATCTCCTGAGCAACCCCTTTCCTCAAAAGAGACAGAGAATGAGAATGATCATACGTTCAAGGTGACCTGTAGTTTAGGTAGATATATTTCCTCTCAGCCATTGAGCACAGACGCTTTAGAGATGGACAACCCGCACGTTCCCGCTTATCTTTGTTCAATCGAACAAGTATCTCAACGCTTAATAGAATCACGCGAAAACGAAGAAAAAGATGACGTTAATAAGTATTATTAGCTCTGTTGAACGAACTTGAGACGCCTACTAATGGTTGTAATCCACCTCAGCAAGCTGTACCTCAACCTGATGGTAACCGTATATCACGCTGCAAATTAGACACAAACGCAAAAGGACGTACTGATCTCTTGCTTAATGATGTATCACGCATCGAGTATTCTTTAAATATAGACTCATATCTC
This sequence comes from Hypomecis punctinalis, assembly GCA_949316475.1. Classification (NCBI taxonomy): domain Eukaryota; kingdom Metazoa; phylum Arthropoda; class Insecta; order Lepidoptera; family Geometridae; genus Hypomecis; species Hypomecis punctinalis. The sequence continues at coordinate 17,116,203 of OX438802.1, forward strand.
GTTCTTCTACACTTAAAATTATTTATTATCGCTATAAACGCTGAATTTAATCGTTATTTACGCCAAGGTGTAAATTTTGACCTGCGTAAATACCTACGCATTTTATTTCGGTTCAATGAATCCGAAAACGCTCGCACTATTGCCTCTTATAGGCAACCGTTTAATCTCATATCTAAGCCACACATAGCTAGGCGCATTGAGCAACAGCTGGCTATAGACGTGAGACCGCATCTTTCTGACTCTAACGATGCTACAGCATCTGAGAAACGCTGCGATATGAATGACGTAATTCATTTCTATCATATTGAGACTACCGCTAGACAAGTCACTTGGTCCTGTGGTTTTTCAAACCCACCGGACATCGCATTCACTCCGCAATATGTAAATCATGTAGGTAACGACTACAATCGGCATCTTGTTGCGTTTCCAGTCGGCAACAAGAACAAATCGTGCTGGTTCATATACGCCCAGTTTGGTGGCAAATCTGACGTTATACCGCGCTTTCTTCATGCAAAGTTAATGATTTCGCTAATAAAAATCTTATTGTTTGCACGCACTAGATTATACGCAGCTTTGCTAATAGCAAAACTAGTCAGCATCGTGGGAGCCACTTATCCGCCGCCAATTATTATTATAATTATTACCGAATCTCTGAGCTCCACGATCGCCTTATTTTGGATACATTCTACGCTGCCACGCCGGCGTTGTAACTTATCAAATGTGAGAACGCGCTTTGAGTTTTTGCATTTGCTGCAAGTCCGATATGAATGCTCTGCTGCAGAGAAACCTGCCGTAGTAGGGACGGCAAGCAATGAGGACATTGCATCATTCAGCTGGTCGTTCAGGGTAGCTGCCGGTGCAAATAACACTGTAGGTGTGGCAAACGTTAAATTCGAATTTTGGGATTTGTAAACACGTTGTTGCAAATTCATATCCCGTTATCAACGCCTTAACTATTTAACTTTAATGCAATTATGTAGTTCGATGGCTGCGCGCCTCATTAGTTTTATTTTTTTTAATTTACTACATATTCTGACCAATTAGGAAGTTTATTCGTATTGAAAGATCTCTAGATCTTCCAAGGCGGGGTGCGTGGTGGAGCGCCTTAGCATTATTATTAATTAATTCCGCATTTCTTAAATCTTTTCTTTTATAATTTAAATTTACCCCGCTTTCTGGTGTCGTCGGTAAAACAGGTACAACGCTGGGACGATCTGTCGATGTTCCGTTGACGTCCCGGAGTTTTCAGAGAGATGGCGCTAGTCGTCTCGAACCGCGATGCCCTCGACCATTGGTCAAAAAATGGCGCGAAACCATTAGTGTCGCGTCACCGCCGTTATTTTTTTGAATGGCAGAAAATATTTCTGCCAGTTGTCTATCAACCGCCGCCAGTTGACTTCCATACGCCGCAAGATAACTTTCATCCGCAACTTTGAAGTTCATTTCGAGACTTTCTGAACTTTTTAGAGTGTAGTGCAGTGTTGGACTATCGTATTTCGACAAAACACAGGACTTTAGTGGACTATAACAGCAGGCGCCGTGCACCATTGGCAATCGACTCATCTCCAGCCGGTCTCGATTACGAGGGGGTGAAGGCAGTCATTTGCAGGTTAGTCTTAGCTTAGTTCCTGTATATACCTCGACACCAAATTCTTTCTTTTTGTATGATCTGACGTATTTGTATATGCTACCATAAAGTTTCGGTGACGGAAACTGCAAAAATTTTAGGGAAATAATAATTTGTATTGTAATTTATTTCATGTTTATGACTACAAATCCCGAAAATTAAAAATAGTAAGCGCGATACATACTGTTGCCCGTTGAAGTATTGTTTCCACTTGTGGAATTACCTGAGAAAAGAATCGGATTTTGCCTTCAATGCTATCTTGTATGAGATTTTGCTACTGAACTTTATCTGTCTATTGCAACATTGAGACGCTGAAAGTTTTTCCTATATCGCAATTCAGGTGTACTTTGCGTCATAGTAGAAAACGAAACATGTAGTACATACCGGAGGTTGTCGCATTCGCGGTTCCATTTTGCGATGTCGCGGTAGCTACAACAAATGTGAGCATGATTATTAGCTTTCGCTATACTAGTTTTTACAGATTCAACCGTACGAGCGAAGTTTACAATCTGACCAGACTTAAGATACCTACCATAAAAATAACAAACATGCTTTTGTAAATCAAAGCTTTTTTCAAAACTTATTTGGTGTTATATACAGCCCTATGCTCATGAGAAAATAATCAAAATAAAAGTATTCATCGCAATTTGTTATTTATGAGAAATATGTGTGAAGGATTTACCGTTATTAGTTGAAGTTGTTCCGTTATCATTTGCTGTGGTGATAGCTAGAAAGTAACAGTTACGTTAAGTGTCTTCTCGTATCCAATATATCTACAATAAAACTAGTAAACAATTTAAGTGGCTTTAGCTGTGCTGTTTGCACTCATTATTTTGAATATTTTTAACGTTTTCGATGAAAAATTACCATCAGATCGAGTTAATGTATGAAATATTGTGCCAGTGGCGTTTTGCTGCCATTTGTTCATAACTATTCAATTTGAACTGAATGAGGTATTCTTACTGTTGGTTGTCGCTGTATTGTTGCCGGTGCCTGATGATTGCGCGGTACCTATAAATAATAATAATAGAATAGCTAGGTAAGGGAAAAAAGAACACGATTCCTCAGTTTTTTAATGTCTCACAGCAATTTTCAGGAAGGTATGTTACTGTAACATACCTTCGACGTGATTCGTTTTATTTGTGTATGTAATATAAAATTCGAATATTAATATAAAGTGTTTTGCAATTTATTACTTTAATATGAAAACATATCTCGAAAATCAACAAAAGTAATTATGATACATACTGTTGCCCAATGAAGTATTGTTTCCGCTTGTTGAATTACCTGAGAAAAGAATCGGATTTTGCAGTAAATGCAATCGTGTATGAGAATTTGCAAGTGCACTATTCACAACTGTGTATAGACACTGATACTCTAAAAGTTTTTCCCATATTGCCATTCAAGTGTATTTTGCGTCATAGTAGAAAACGAAATACGTAGTACATACCGGAGGTTGTCGCATTAGCGGTTCCATTTTGCGACGTCGCGGTAGCTACAACAAAAACGAGCATGATTATTATGATTCGCAACACTATTTTACACATCCACACGTACGAGTTAATCTCACAATATTTACCAGAAAATATTGAAGACGTGTTTTTGTAAATTTTTTAATATTCGAATGCATCTTAACACAAAAATAGAGATACTATTAGTGCAATATGATAGCCTGAGACAAGTACGAGGTGTTCTGATTATTTCCGTGTAACATGCTTAGTGCTTACATGCATAATAATAATTATATTTTCACCATCGACGAAGGGATATGTAAAATGTGTGAATAAATAACATTTTCTGAAAAACCCTTTGCTAATGAGAAATAAAAAATATAAATACTCGACGCGATTAGTTAATTATGTTAATGACGCAAATAGGGTTTACCGTTGTTCACTGAAGTTGTTCCGGTATTATTGGCTGTGGTGACAGCTGAAACGCAACATTCATGTTAGGTGTCTTCTCATATAAAAAATATATCTACAATAACACCACAAAAAAAAAACACTGGCTTGAGCTGTGGCGTTCGTATTATTTTGAATACCATCATCTTTTACTGTAGGAAACTCAGAGCAAATAAAAAAATCCAGAGGGAACGTCGTTGAACAGTCAAGTGAAGCAGGTTTTTTATACATGTGTGAGTGCGTCGCTGTTGCGCCGCCATAGTTTGACTGACAAGCCAAGGCGTAGTTTCATAGTTACCTGGATGTGTGTGTAATTATATGTACGAGGCGAGGCGTAGTTTTGGTTGGCTTCACTTGTTTGTTCAAAACATTCTCTCTTGATTTTTTTATTTGCTCTGGGGTAGGAAATGACTATTACATTAAGTTAATCTTTGTAATATTATGCCAGTGGGCATTTTGCCGTCGATTGTTTAAATTTGAACTGAATGAGGTGAGGTATTCTTACTGGTGGTTGTCGCTGTATTGTTGCCGGTTCCTGAAGATTGCGCAGTACCTATAAATAATAATGGACTAGCTAGGAACGCGAAAAAATAACATGGGGTTTGAATTTTTGTAACTATCACCCCAAGTTTGAAGGTACATCATGATCGGTTTCAGTGATGAGAAACGAGCTGAATTTTAATGGAAATAATTCTAAATCAATTGCAATTATTTTTTGAATAGTAGTATTCCGTTAAAATGTAAACAAATTCCAAAAACTACACACGGTAATCACAATACTCGTACATACTCAAAGAGTTGTTTTTGTGATAAACATTTCAAAAATTCGTCTCGAGTCCAGGACTTGCGTCTTTGGATCGTTTCTTCGTTTCTGTTAGTTAAACCTAGTGTGGGATGCATTATAAAATTAAAATAATTTCAGCAATACATACTGTTGCCCGTTGAGTTGTTTCCACTTGTTGAATTACCTGATAAAATAATCGGATTTCACCTTAAATGCAATCATGCTTCAGATTTCGCAAGTACACTTTATAATTTTATTATTCTACTAGTTTTTACCCGCGGCTGCGCCCGCATACGCAATATATCATTATAATTTATAGCCTATGTGTTATTCTGATATATAAGCTATATTATCGCAAAGTTTCATCTCAATCCGTTCAGTAGATTTTGCGTGAAAGAGTAACAAACATCCATACATCCATCCATCCATCCTCACCAACTTTCGCGTTTATAATATTAGTAGGATCTTTAATTAATAGTTACTTTTAATAAGTGTAACTTATATACTTATTACTATCACTATATCTGATGTAATCTTTTATTTTTTGACGTATGCAATTTTGTATCAATAAATAAATATGAATAATTATCTATTGCGTCACTGAATTTTTGAACAGTTTAATTATTTTTTCAGTCGGGTGTACTTATTGTTGGTATACAGGGTCATTGGTAATTAATTAGCATCCTTATAAGGGCATATTCTGCACATCAATACCAACTACTTTTGTTGTACAACTTTTCCCAAATTTCACAATACGTTTTCCAAAAAAGTTGAATCAGCATGTTGTACAAATAATTATTTTTACATATTTACACTTGTTTGTATATGCACATAGTACCTATCTCCTCTGAGGTTCAATTAGTTTCGTGGGTGGCGGCGCGTGCTTTTTACATTGTGTTGATTATGGTTAGACCAGTCAAATATTTTTAATAAATTTTGTATGTAGCAAATAAATACGAATTTTTGAAGTTGTAAAACAAACTATATTTGTTTTGTTGTTCAGAACATACTTTAAAAATAATACTAAGTTATTACCAATAACCCTGTATATATTCGGTTTCTTTAATAAGTTAATTTTTTATAAAATGGTCTATTTTATTTTTCATTATTACATTTTCGGTTACAAAATAAAACATTTGCATTATGAGAATTAAATTTACTTGTGTTGGTAAGATCTATACCTAGTAGCTACGATAGCATCAAGTCGTCTATCCCCCGTGGCTCACTGCTTGGCTCAACTAGTAGTGCCAAAGGAAAATTTTCTCTGCCTTTGCACAATTAATTTCCTATGGCTGCTTAGTCCATACAATCTAATTACCCGTGAACTTGGTTACCCGTGGCACTACTGAATTTAGGAGGATGTACAATTTGTAACTTAAATTATTAGTGTAAAAAATGATAGATGTCATAATGGAAGCTGTCAAAATCAAGAATTTTTATGAGATTTTCATGACAGTTGTCAAAGTAACAGTTGAGTCACGGCGGATAGAAGAATCAAGTTACGTTACCTAATCAGAGTATTTTTCTGTATTATAATTTTCATTATGCCTAACGTGTCAATCCTAAAATGACAAAAAAAACTTAAGCATGTCTGTAGCAAAAATAAAATTAAATGAATTAAAACTTAAGTAACAACTATATTGTTAATATAATAAGTAAAATAAAATAACAGAAATCCTACCGTTGCCTGTAGAGTTGGTTGCAGTGTTGGTCGTAGAGTTACCTTAAATGGTTAAATGTTTGTGAGATAATCTTAATATTTTAACTACCACGTTTTCCAACGCTATTTACTTTTAACTGGTTACGCATTTCACTAGTGCCTAAGTCAAAATTGTCTACTAATTTAAAAGCTTTTTTCTTTAAAGTCCGGATAAAATGGAAGTGGAAAAAACATTGGTTTTCTATAAAGTCGGCTTCCGGACGAAAACTTTACGTGATAACGTCAACTAAATACATTGCTGAAGCAAGCTGCAAGCAACAACTGAAACAAACTGAACGTTCAGGAAAATCTTGCTTCTCTATCGCTTGTTCCACGCTCTCTTGCTCTCTTGAGTTTGGCTCATACGGAACGTAACGCTTTTTTGTGCTTGCAGCTGGTGTTTATCTATTTAAAAGATGTTATCACGTAAAAAAAGAGAAACAGGAACAGGAAACAGGGAATTTCGGTATTCATACAAATATCATTATATTAGGCTACCTCGGTCTTGAAGATCTTCTGGCCAGACACTATCGCTAATATAGACCTCTGGAGGGAATGCCATAAAGATCCTATAGAGCCGCAAATACGGCGCCGTAAGTAGAACTGGGTTGGCCATACATTGCGCAGGGAGCTAGATCACATTCCTAGGCAAGCCATGGATTGGAATCCACAAGGCCGGCGCAAACCTGGCCGCCCAAAACAAATATGGCGGCGCTCCATCACTGCTGAAGCCCAAAGCATCGGACTGACTTGGGGCGAAGTGAAACGCAAGGCACAGGACAGAGAGGAATGGCGTAACACTGTATCAGCCCTCTGCCCCGACGTGGGGACTTAGGATAAGAAGAGACACTGCCTTGGTGGCTCAGTGGTTAGTGACCCTGACTTCTGGATCAACGAGGCGTGGGTTCGATCCCCGCCCAGGGCAAGCATTTATGTGATGAACATAGGTGTTTGCTCTGTCTGAGTGTTATTTAGGAACTATCTATATATGTATTTAAAATATGTATATGTAGTATATGAGTCTCTGGCAGCTATATCACAAGTGTGATGTCATATTTATTTATTTTATTTATTTATTTACGGCACAAGACCTAGGGCTTGGCTAATTATTCAAGATCATTATCAAGACAAAAAAAACACGATTCTACAGTGAATTCCTATATAACAATTGTTCCTGATTAATGATGAGCATATACACACCACTGAACGTTCGGTGGAAGTCGGTGTTGCGGTTACTTGCGAAAAATAATTACTACTTATTCAAACACAACTCAGTATACATCGATAAAATTTAAATGATTAATACCACATCTAGATTATTAACTGAACTAACAATTTTTTTTTTGTTTAAAAAGGTATACCTTTTAAACAAAGAAAACATTGTTTTATTCAGTTTATAATTGGCGAAAACATCGATGAACATACGCAGAAAACACACAGATGAACTTAGAACCTCCTCCTTTTTGGAACTCGGTTAAAAAAACTATGTAGTTACCTGTACTATTGGTTTGATTATTGGTTGATCCTGTGTTATTTGTTGAGTTACTAGAATTGCCCGCGGGTCCTGGGACATTTGTGTTAGTAGCTGAAAAAAAAAACATCAAAAATCGGTTGACCTCTTGAAAAGATGTTCTGATGAAAAATACAGTCGATTTTTTTTTGTAGACGATTTGTTTAGATTTAGAGTCTTAGTATAAATATACTCTGGGAGTACACACATTTTTATTTTCTGATTCATACCCGAAATAAAAGGTAACAACGGTCAGTAGAGTCAAAGTAGAGTAGAGAGAGAGAGTAGATGTTATTTTCAAACTTTCGCGATTTGAGCACATTATACTACTATATTAATACGGGACTTATCGCGCAATAAAACATGATATATGTTGTTTTTAAACTATCGCGATTTGACGTTTCGGCCGAGTTGCCACTCGTGACCATGGTCGATGCAACTCGGCCGAAACGTCGCGATGATGAGGTATTTATTTATCTCGTAATTTTAGTGCGCGATTATATTAATATATACCTATATTAAATACCCCTTTTTTTCTCCCGACGATTCGACCAAGTTACCGTGATCACGACCAATGGCAACTTGGTCGAAACGTCGGGAGAAAAAGAAAAAGAGGTATTTAATTAATATATCTCATGTTTCATAGTGCAGTAAGTCCCGTATTAATATAGTAGTATAATGAGAGTGTAGATGTTTAGAAAGGGTCGAAAATTAAAAGTTGCAACTAAGCGCTGCCGTGGCTCAGATAGATTATACGTTAAATTGTAAACTCCAGTTATTTTGTCTATTTATATAGCCATGTTTATTTTATTATATTTTTTTTTTATTATCATTAGGGCCAGGACCATAGAGTATTTGTTATTTTTAATGTTTTACTTACTTGTAACTGCGTTGCTTGATGAGGAAGAACTAGAACTGCCATTAGTATTTGAGGCGGCACCTACATTAAAAAAAAAGTCATTTTAAGTTTTCCTGTTTTTTTAAAAAGAACCTATGTTTTCCACGGTAAGAATAGTCGTTATAATATCTTTGGTTACGTTTTTGCGGCGATTTAGGTATTTTTTAATGTTTAGTTGTTCAAATTAAATTAAATATCTAGGTATACTCACTGTTACTTCCAGCAGTAGTGTTACCACCTCGACCAGCAATCCCAACAGATGTTCCTAATTAAAAATAGTTGCAAGTTAGCACAATAAAACAATTTTATATTAGTCTTGAACACTTAATAAAACTTCACAATCCAAACTTCGCAATAGGATCAAGATGACACGTAACACACACAATAATTATTTTTTGCAAAAAATGGCATGACCGACGTCACCTTGTACAGAATTCGCGAATATTTCGCGCGGATTGATGTAGAATTTTTCACATTAATGTTGATTTATCAAAAATGGCTTAGCTGAATTTCAAAGTATATTCAATCCAATAAAAAAATATCGAAATCGAACTACTATGTAAAAAGTTATGCGTGGTTCTGATTTTTTTTTTTTTTTTTTATTTCGAATAGGTTTGCGTTTGACTACACACTGCCTGATGTTAAGCAGATGTGCGGTCTAGGGTGTAGCACGCTTACCTAGAAGATACCTATTTACTCGGGATTTGAAGACACTCACGTTGTACTTTAACGGGAAGACATAAAAATATATACAGGGTTATTTCTAATCAATTAGCATCCTTCTAGGGGCTTATTCTGTACATCAAAACTAACAACTTTAGATCTGCAACTTTTGCCAAAACTCAAAAAAAAAAATTGTAGTTCCATAGAAAAATATCGTTCACCCGCGACAAAATGTATGGATCAGCTGGTTTTTTTTTGAGTTTTGACAAAAAATGCAGAACAAAAGTTGTTAGTTTTGATGTACAGATAAAACCCCTAAAATGATCCTAATTGATTAGAAATAACCCTGTATATACGCGTCGAATTGAGTTCCTCCTCCGTTTTGTCAATCAAAAATAAGTGGTTAACTTTCTAACACTTAGACCTTGAGCAAATATTCAAATTATCTGAATCATAATTATTTAAAAGTATTTTACTTCTCTTCGAAATTTATTTTCATTCTGGATAACTTTGTATATCCGAAACAATATTATATAAAAAAAAATTAAGAAACCTCCAACTCAATAAGATTCCAACTGCAGCTAACAAATAATTTGAAGAAACTTTTTGAAGTGAAACTTCTAATGCGACTTCCAACAAGCTTGCGTTAAACGTTTAACGCTACCATGGAGGGGGTATCAAAGCACTGTTGCGTCGAAGTTTCACTGCTTCTGCGCAGAGAGACTCCACGCACTATTTCTTTTAAAGAGTTTTACTTTGGAACGGTTGATCCGATTATAATAATATACAACTAAGAACACCTTTGAAACAAAAAAGAAACAAAATTTATCATCAGATCAGGAGCTACAATACCACAGACAGACACTTCAAATTTATAACACCCAGTAGTTTTGAATGGGAGGTTAAAAAGGCAATATTTCACTAGTCAGTTTTAAGCCCTTTCATTTGATGAGATGTTGATAACTATTTTAAATCTTTGACTGAGTATGGGTTTTGCAATTCAGTTATTTATTATGATTATAATTTTAATTTGATGTTACTGACCACTACCGACTGATGATGCATTTCCTCCATTGGCACCAGCTGAAAAAAAAATACGTAAAGGAAAGGGGTTTTATTATTTTTGTATGGCAGCTGACATATCCACCCACTCCTATTTTTTTATATGATTCCGCGCACAATGAATGAAGTATATAATATAGATCTCAGTTATCATGCAGTGATATTTCCATCCAAAAATCTCGAGAACGTGATACTTTACGATAGTACAAAATATTAATTTTATGTATAAGTGTCCCCTGCTCATATACATGGTAAGTAAGTAAGTAAGTTCGTATAGGCCGGGTGGCTAGCCCTAGTGTCAGAGTTATTAGGCCACTTGAAGGCCTCTGACATGGCTAAGCGGTTAAAACAACCGGGACCTACAATTTAACGTGTCATCCGAGCCACGGTAGCGCTCAGTTGGAAAATGCCACCCGCGGTCACCTATCCAAATACTGACCGTGCTGAACGTTGCTTAATTGCATAATAATATACATATGCAATATACATGGTTATTTCTAATCAATTAGCATCCTTTTATGGGCTTATTCTGTACATCAAAACTAACAACTTTTATTCTGCGACTTTTGTCCAACTAAAAAAAAAACATTCTTTTATAGAAAAATATCGTTTGCCTGTGACAAAATGTATGGAACAGGTGATTTTTTTTAATTTTGACAAAAAACTCAGTTCAAAAGTTGTTTGTTTTGATGTACAGAATAAGCCCCTAAAAGCATGATAATTGGTTAGAAATAACCCTGTACACTACTTACGTGTGCGGAAACTGAAAAAAAAAATCAAAATGGTTGCGGATGGATACGCCACAAATGTTGAAACCCCATTATACATAGTATTTATATGTGTTTTAATTTATATTGTTTATAATTTCATGTAAATGATAAGTAAGAGTAAGCATAGTCTAGAAGAAAGTTGATGGAACATTGTATAAAGCCTATGTTTTGCAACAGTAAAAGTAGTAGTCAGTCGTCGTACGTCTGAGAAAAATAACTTTCCTGCTGTAAACTGAACACGACTGCGAGTTTTAAAAGTAATATGGCTTAAAAATATAAACATAGTTCAAAATTGCAGGTGACGCAGACCTGTTAATGACATGAGCTTAACATCAGGTGGACGCATATCTCGTTTCATCATTTTAAAAATTTAAATGTGGTACAATATTGTTGTATTTATGTGCAGAAAAAAAGGTAGAAGTTGGTAGAACTCGGGTGACTAACCCTTAGTGTTCCTGTATCCGTCTCAAGGCCTCTGATAACTATAGTTGAACGGTTATAATACCGGTACTAACAATTTAATATATAATCTGAGCCACATCAGCGCTCAGTCATCCAAAAACTGATCACGCCTAATGTTATTTAACTTCGGTGGAACTACGCTATATGCACTACAAATTAATATGCATAGTATAATTAATACTCGAGTTTTAAAAACAACATGAAATACCAGTGCTTCCTGAAGTGTTATTTCCGCGACCTGCATTCGACGCTGAAAAAAAATCAAATATTGATTGAGATAACTTGCTAGTATAGGCCCCCCGAGCAATAACTAAAGCTATATTGTTCTGAAGTTTGTACTGACAAACTAAAAAGTAAGTTATTTAATTATGCCATGTAATGTCAACTCGTCCCCTTTTCACGTCGTCAACCACAGTTGAAAGGGTGGGTCTGAAGTGGGTAGTAAATTCATGGCTGAAACATTTCTTGACAACTTTCATGAAGTAGCAGGGTGGCTAGCCCTGGTGCCAGAGTTTTTAAGCCGCCTGACATGGTAAACGTTTAAAGCAACCGGGGCCTACAATTTAACGTGTCATCCGAGCCACGGTAGCGCTCAGTTGTAAATGCCATCCATGGTTACCCATCCGAAGACTGACCATTCTGAACGTTGCTTAACTCTGATGATCGCTTACGGACACCTATTCAAACTACGCTATGAGCGCTACTTTCACGAAGCAGATTCGTGTAAAGTTTACAGTCCCAGTTCAGTTTTGTTTCTGGTAGCTAAATCAGGGCCTAAGTATCGATGTTATATTTACCACTATTTGTTGATGTATTTGTTTGATTGGCAGCACCTGAAATTGTCAAAAACTATGTCAGGATGTTTTTTGTTATCTTGAAATATTGGATTGTCTCTAGAGCTTCTGTGGTTTGTGGATTATATTTTGCGTTGAGTGTTGTAGTAGCTGTAAATTATTTTAGTAGTAGTTTATAGAGACTCGAATCTATATTGAAATATCCATGATATGTAAAGCTGCTGAGATGACATAATATGCTATATCACAATAATAATAACATTCAACACAGTATGACAAGAAACTATTTCTAACACTGACTGCTGCGCCAAAAGATATGGGTACAGTCCCCTCACTCAGGGCAAGCATTTTTGTCATGAATATAAGAGTTTGATCTGAGCCTAGATGTTATTAACTTATTATATTATCTATGTATGTACTTAAAAAATTAAAGTACTATATTAGTATAGCTTGTCTTAGTTTGGAGTCGAAGACCATATGCCGAATCATACAAGTCGACGCATGTGAAGTTAGCTACTAGTTGCGAAATATTCAAATTATCCAATCCTGACTGAAGCCCACATAAAGCTGCGCGTTCATTGGATATTGCGTAGCTTGCAGCTTACTTCATACCCGCCGACATGTATGATTTGGCCTTTAGAAGATTTTCCTATTTTAATTATTATTTCTTAAGTAGATATTCGTAGCGCTCTACGGCGTAGCTCGTAGACCATAGCTACAAGCTACGGCGAAACACGCTACGAGTCAGGAGTGTTTTCGTATTCCATTAATAATATAATTAATTGAATTAAATAACGTTTACGATTGTAAGTTACGCTATTCCGTTCGCATTAACATATATTTTCAATGTGTTCTCCTATTATCACTCGGTCTCGTGACTGGTGACAGTAGGGCGTCCAGCCTACGTAGATATAGTCATACTTTTTAGACCGTCATGTTATCAAAATTTATGTACCCTTTTAACAATTATATTGTTTTAAAATGACCATATAGGTGTATTTAGCCTGAGAGTCAAACTATATTTTTTAAGTTGCTACTAGTATTAGACTGTGTTGTACTTAGTAGTTAAAAAATTTATGTTGATAATAAAGAATTTTTAAACAAACAGCCTACGTAGACTGATGACATCATAAAAACCGCAGGACTGCGCTGGATGTAAGCCGCTTCTAATCGTTCTAATCAGTTTTATTTAGATCTATAGGGGAAAAATGTGAGGTTTACAATGTAAATATAAGTTACCATCGCTGCCTGTTGTACTAGCGCCGCCACCGGCTAGATTACCACCAGCATTAGTGTCTGCAAAAATAAAATATTGGAAACAATGTATACAAAGTTATTCAGATCATTATGAACAACATGAACTATTGACTCAACTTGGAATTCCAGAAGTATAAATGAACCGTAATTTAATTTGTCGATTTCGAATTGCAATTTTGTATGAAACAGATTATTTAATTCGCGTTTTCCGGGTTGTTCTTATTGCGAACGTTGTTGATGATAATGGGCACCGTATTTTTCACTAATGTTATTTGTCCGAAGGTGTGTATATTTATTGGTTTATTTTAGTTGATTTTACTCGTGGATGTAGTTCGAAGGTTAGTAAGTGACATGGGCCTATTATCCCGGGAATTGAGATTGCACAAAACTGAAAATATCATACGGGCAAAAACTATATAACTTAGCAAATATAGAATGTTGTAATTAAATAATTAATCAGTCCATAGTATTACTTACTTGTGTTCGATGTTGCATTTTGACCGGTTGCAGCCCCTGCAATAGTAACTTTATTTAGTACGTATGTCTTTTATCTTTTAATTTTAGATTAGTTCTGTGCTTCTATTATGAGTTTATCGAGTATTTTACGAACTTTATAAAACCCAACTATATTTTTTAATAAAACATTCTTACTAATATTGTAAGCCCAAAGTGTGTTTGTTCATTCTTGATGAAGCAACAAAGCAACGGACAGACAACAGACTTGACTTTTGGCAGAAAATATTTTTATTTTTATCCCAGAAAAATAAAAAATCCTATGTGATAGCGCAAAAACAAAATTATCACGCAGGTGAAGCCGCGAGCAAAAGCTAGTAGAACATAAAAACATTTTTTATTTAAGATACCTCATAAACTACTTATACTTACCACTTGCACCCGAAGAGGCAGCGTTCGAGTTGTTGGTATTTGTACCGGTAGCGCCTAAAAAAAGTTTACAAAGAAATTAACTGACACTATCTAAGAGTGGTTCCAGATCAGCGTATTTTTCTACGCGTATACAGTCGTTTCGGCATACGCTTACACGCGCGCATCAAAAAACGGGGTTCGTGTAAACGGACATATTTCGGCATGATCACTCGAACCAGTAGTGGTGTCGTGTCAGTTACACTAACTTAGACGAGCTTAGAACGAGTTTATTCGTACGAGTTGCGTGTGTGCCAAAAGGTGCACCTATACGCTTCCACATGCGCTTCCAAAAACGAACTTGTACGCGTGTATAAATTTCTAGTCTTAAATCGCCCTAAAAATCTGAATTGAAACTCAAAGAACTGAGTTTTACAAAAATCGAACACTGAGAAAAATAGTTGTAAGTTATTTACCGAATTTCACGTAAAATTTTACACAACTGTTTAGCTACCGAAGGACTGCTAAATGCTTGGTTAATATTAGCTAAATGAAAAGTTACTAGTAACCAAAGTATTTTGTTGATTAAGCTAAACTTTAGGTGGCAACTACTAGAGTTTAGCTGAATGAAAAATAGCTGAACTGTTCAGTAAATTCATTTTTTTCAGTGTAGTTTTGATGTGGGTACAAAATAAGTCCCTTAAAGGATGCTAAAGAAGATGGATTAGAAATAACCCTATATACTTGAATTGTAACTAAATGGTACAAATCAATGGTATTAATCTACTAAGTGATTTATCAATTCATGAAACTTTACTGTGACTTTAAAAAGTACATCATTAATTTTAGTTTTATTTACCACTGCTTGTAGCTGCGTTGTCACCCGTAGCATTAGCTGCAATAGTCAATAATCATGTTAATAATATGCCTAATTATGCTAGAACATGTATACATTACCTATAAACCGTTTGTCAACAGATTTAAAACACTGTACTAAAAATTCGAATGTGTGTGTTTTTAATACCTTTGTTCTGCCAAGTCTTAAGAAGAATCTTAATGATGTTTTTTTTTATCAGAGTTCGTTATCCAAAGGCTGAAAACTAAGAAAAAAGACCGAAACGCGGTGGTAATGGAGGCTCTGCGCGGTATTAGTAGTAATTTGGAAAATTATATTTAAAATCAATGTAGTTTAAAATCGTATTTTAATTTTTTTATTACATTTAGAGTCCTCTTGTAATGCCTTTAGTTATAAGCAATTTTGTTCAAATCTTTTTTTAAAATGGATAAATTACTAAAAAGGCTGAAAACTGCAATATTATTAATGTCGTCCGTTCTTTTATATGAACCACTGATAGCTAGACAGTTGAAATTTTCAGTTGATATATTTCTGTTGCCGCTAAAACAAATACTAAAAACAGAATACAATACATATGTATTCAAGGGTGATTCACATTTAAAATTCAATTCCCATATAACAAATGACATTTTTTGCCGTTTTTTGCTTGGGATTAAAAACGGCAACAGGTAGACGCTTGAATTGGGGCTAGGGGAACTCATATGTGGTACGGAACCTTTCGTACGCGAGTTCAACTCGCACTTAGCCATTTTTTCGGTACCTATGTATGCTTCACAATAATTCTGCCAGTTATTATGATTCTCAATGATTTTTTTTTTCATTCTTACAACAATGTTACCTTCGCTTCCTGTTGTAGTATTGGTTCCACCACCCTCACTTCCAGCGTTCGATTCTGTAAAAATATGTTTTTTTTGGGAATTTTGTAGGCAATGTGAATTTTGTTTGTATAAAATAAAAACAATCAATTTTGTAAATAAATGAATATTCATTATTTAAAAATTGTTCACTTACTTAGCTTTTCTGTGGACGTCAGGTAGTCCACAGAAAAGTTAAGCAAGTAGCAATCAAGCTAAGTAAGTAAACCGTTTTATACACTTCCGAATTTTTTAAATTTTTTGTCAGGGTTGTTTTTTTGGTACACAAACTTCATTTTACAGTTTTATGTATTGTACTTGAAATAACTTTATATAAGTACATCTAAAGATTTGAACTTCCAATCTTACGATTCCACAGAAAATGTTCTACCACTTAACCATAATTTAAATATTATGTGGCTTGATATTTACGACTATTCGTTGTTGCACCCGGACCAGTAGCAGCACCTAAAATGTTAATATTTACATTAGTGTGTAGGATGTAGGTATATAACGCCATAGCTGACCGAGCGAACAAAGTGACTTCATTACGCAGAAGCAAATTCCTTAAGCCACATGCGCGAGAAGCGGAGATACTGTACTGTACCAGCCTTTTTAATAGTCCACTGCAGGACGTAGGCCTGCCCACGAAGGGTGATGATGGAAGGAAGATGTGTGCAGCTTGTTAATTTTGTTAATTTCAGAGACTCCAATTTGATTTGGCCTGTACAATGTGTGGCCGTTGGGAAGAACCTTGAATGTTTTTTTTTTCCTATATCCACTTGCCAGTCCGTGGTCTCCACTAAATCATTTTTTGATTAGTCGGGTCGATGTTTTCTAAGCCAAATGAAAAAGTAATCGTACAACTTGTGTTCAGTACATTATAATGTTTATTTACCGCCAGTTGTAGACCCAGAAGTACCATTTGAGGCGCCAGCTCCTGTCAAAAAGATTATTTCATGAAGACTAACGATTTGTACTGCCAGGAAATATAACAGTCTGGTTGGTTTTGCTGTTTCTTGAAATATATATATATATATATATATATTTATTTATATATATATATTCTACAGCTATTCAAAGTCAGAGTGAAAAGGTATCTTATAAGTCTCCGCGTTTCATCTTTGACCACAACGTCCCTTACCATTAGGAGAGATAGTCAAGTTAGAACTTATGCGCGATAAAAAAAATGTTTATAAAATTCTAAAATATTTATAGAACGCCAATTTTTCATGCGCTCAGTTTCTCATTTAATTAATAGAAGTGAAAAACCAAAACATATTTGTTGAATTTAGAACAAATTGTACGAAAAAATATTTTTTTTTGTATTCCTTTTATTTTCTTTTCTGATCAAGAAAAGCTCTATCTAAATATCGAATTTCATCAAAATCGTTAGTGTCGTTTCCATAATCCGAATTAGTACCAGGCAAACATAATATTTACCCATCGACTTTGCCTTTTTTATCTTTTAATTCTATATTGATGTATATATAGTAATTATTTCTAATCAATTAGTATCATTTTAGGGGCTTATTCTGTACATCAAAACTAACAACTTTAGTGCTGCAACTTGCATCAAAACTAAAAAAAAAACAGTTGTTCCTCCAGACTTTTTGTCGCGGGTGAACGATATTTTTCAACAATTTTTTTTTGAGTCTTGACAAAAGTTGCACAAATAAAGTTATTATACCTTGTAAAATATAGCTTGATACGTGAGACATTGACATTGACATACGCGTAATGACTCACGCACATCAAGTACCTTATTTTTTATAGTCAAAATGTTCACTACACAATGCTGTACTTCATGGTCGAAATGCACGAGCATGAAGTACAACATTGTAAACCGAACATTTTGACTTTAAAAAAATATGGTACTTGATGTGCGTGAGTCATTGCGCGTTTGTAAATGTCAATGTCTAGCGTATCAAGCTATATTTTACAAGGTATAGTTTTGATGTACAGAATAAGGATGCTAATTGATGAGAAATAACCCTGTATACCAGAATTGGAAGGGAAACTTCATAAAGGAAGTATAAAAACGTTTAATTTCATTTACCACTAGATGCTGCTGCTTGTTGACCCGTAGCAGTAGCTGTAATAGTTGAAAATAATTAACAAATACACTTCATTAAAACATCTTTACAAAATTATATTGAGTGGCTTATTTATTAAGTTAACGCACTAAATTCATAGTAAAACCTTGGCAGTATCTACATAATATTGTCAAAGTTTTTGCAAAATGCGAATCGGTGGTCAAGATCGGAGTTATTCGCGATAAAAAATGTCGAAGATATTTAGTGATCATGTTTTCCGAAGAAATTGTTCCTTTGCACCAATCTTGGCAGTATCTACATATTATTGTCAAAGTTTTTGCAAAATGCGAATTGGTGGTCAAGAGCGGAGTTGTTCGCGATAAAAAATGTCGAAGACATTTAGTGAACATGTTTTCCGAAGAAATTGTTCCTTTCCACCAACCTTGGCAGTATCTACATATTATTGTCAAAGTTTTTGCAAAATGCGAATTGGTGGTCAAGAGCGGAGTTGTTCGCGATAAAAATGTCGAAGATATTTAGTGAACATGTTTTCCGAAGAAATTGTTCCTTTATATATCATACCAACTGGGTGTTGTTTTCGAATTTGCAGGGATTCAGAGACTTATCATTAACAACTCACTACGGGACAAACACGAGAATTTCGAAAAAAAATGGCTTTTAGGTTAGCTAAATTTCTACATCGGCTGACTAGCATCTTAAGTATATGGGTTGATACACTTCTATGCACATAAATCGTATATTTTTGTTCATTTTTTAATTAATAATACTTATATTTTGTAGTAGAAACAGTTTTTTTGTAGCCACATTAAATAGTTCAGGCAGTAAATTGCAAAATAATAAGGAAATGAGAAAATCCGATAGTCCCGCATTACAAAAAAAATAATGTGTCAAAATTGCGAAGCTTTAAAAATATTGGTTGATCAATTATTATTATATATACGGGACTAATCGCGCACTAAAATTACGAGACAAATAAATACCTCCTCATCCCGACGTTTCGGGCGAGTTGCATCGACCGTAGTCACGGGTAGTAGTTTATCTCGTAATTTTAATGCGCGATTAGTCCCGTAGTATATAATAATAATGTGTTCAAATCGCGAAAGTTTAAAAACAACAATGATTTAAAGTTCTATACGTATCAAGTATTACATTAGTATTTTTGACCGACGAACCACCGGTTTTTTTATGTACTCGTATAAACCACGCATAACTTTTTTCATAGCAGTCCGATTTTAATAGTTCTTTTTTTATTGGAAAGAGTATACTTCTAAATTGGTCCCATTTATTGAAATCGGCTGAGTCAGTTTTGATAAATCAACAATAATGTGAAAAATGTAACATCGATCCGTGCGAAATATTCACAAATTCTGTACAAGGTTGAAGTCGGTCATGCTAATTTTTGCAAAAAAACAATCTTGTTACTGATTAATATGTATTTAGTATGTAAAGTAGGCAAGTCATTATTATTTATTGTTAGGTACTTACTGTTGCTAGTTGACGTAGTGTTACCAGTTGAGGTGTTAGTTGTAGCTGTTGATCCTGTCAAAATATGAGTTTTATGTACAGGTAGGTCCTAAAACTCTAAGTTATACTTACTGGGAAAGTTATCATTGTAAACCTAACAAAAAACCTATTTTTTGGAAAAAACTTTACAATTTCCGGTTGGTTTTTTTATTCTAACTTGCAGCACATTTATCCAGCATTATATTTAGTTATAATAATAAAACGGATGTAATGCTATAAAATCAATTCGCATCATGATCTGGAGTGCCGCAAGGAAGAATTTTTGACACATTTATAGTTATAGTTATTTATTTATGCAAAACACATGTACATAGAAACTAATTCTAATTTTAATACTATACATGTATACCCTGTTTGGTAGGGTGTGGCATAATTTTATACTAATTGTGCCAGACAGTGTAAACAGAAAGAAAAAATAAATTCAAATAAACCAAGACCGTAGAATTTGCGGTCTTTCCAATTGTAGGTATAGACATGTTCCGGCATTTTCGATAAGCAAATGAGTTATTGAATACTCTATAATATTAGCTAGTTGTAAGTTTCATTTATTATATAATGTAAATATCATAATCATTACAAAAAATGTCTCTATAATTATAATTATTGATTTGATGGTTTCTTGAACGTAAGAAATGTCTATATTTCTATCTATAGGATCGAGCGTAAATTTTTCTATTTTATTAATAGTAGGTACTTACCTTAAACTTGGTTTTATCGTTCTCATAATGTGAAAGTTGTTATTATGTTAAAAAAATATTTTATGTTAATTACCAGTAACTACTTGTGCGTTTTGACCAGTAGCAGAACCTGTAATCGTCAATAGTTATGTTAATATAGTAATTATAAATATTACATTTAATGGCATCTTTTTAATCATATAATGTTCATAAACATAATAATGTGAAAAACATGAATTACTGC